>MU226831.1:769141-781122 GCA_018584345.1 Thuja plicata | reverse complement strand
TCACCGTTTAGAAGAATTAAGAAAATGGAGGACTTTTAATAAATATAAATTTATTAAAAAGGGGATTTTGTGGAGAAAATGTATTTAAATAAAATACATTAGAATAGTATTTAAACTATTGAGAAATAAAACTATTTAATCGATTTAAATTAAATAGTTAGAAGAATAGGAGGGAAAATAATATTAATAATAATATTAAGATTTTGAACGTCTACACAATTCTACAACAAAGAACCCTTAGAGCTCAATGTCTTCTACATATCTGATTTGGTAATTTTATACTACAGTCCAGTTAATCCAGAACTCTAACCCAACTCCAACACTCTAGCCTAACTTTATCAATTGAAATACTTGATGCATTTGATGTTATACAACACAATCTGGGAAAATTGAAAGAAACATCTCATCCCTTTTCTTATCACAAGATTTGTCATTGTCAACCTTCTCTATAATGCATTTATCTCTATCATCATATATGAATAGAAGAAACATTATTTGTACTCTCTCAATCTGAATGTGTTGTAGTTTTATGCATCTTATTTCCCAAGTCCTATTATGCATTCTATAATAACACTACTTAAGCAATCTTGATCACTTAGGATATGGATTCTCCTCAAATTATATTCCCAAGTATAATACAAATTTTAATCTTCTTTAAACTTAAATTGCATTAATTGAAAAATCTTGAACCCATAAACAATATTGATCACTTAGGATATGGATTCTCCTCCAATTATATTCCCAAGTATAATACAAATTTTAATCTTCTTTAAACTTAAATTGCATTAATTGAAAAATCTTGAACCCATTAACTATATAAAATAAAAGTAAACATGAAACACAAAAGAGAGAACCTAGAGCTACACATAATTTGCAGGATGGATTTGGCAATGTGACATCTTTTGTTGTTTTCATTTAAATTTGGGATAACAATATTACTATATTTTTGTGTATTTCAATACATTTTTAGTGTTTTTTGTTGTGTGTTTATGTTTTCTCACTCGTATCCATTAAATTTGTTTTTTTGTCATTCTAGAATTTAATAGTGTAGATGACAAAAACTAAATTTTATGGATAGGACTTGCACAACATGTACAGGAGAAAATATAAACACACAACAAAAAGCACTAAAAATATATTTAAATACACAAAAATATAGTAAATTGATATTGTTATCCCAAATTTAAATGAAAACAACAAAAGATCACGCATTGTCATCTTATATGCTCACTATCATCCCCAACCTTTATTGTCATCTTAAGATGATAAAAATTTAAGTTTATAGATATGACATGTGTACACTCAAGAAAATAGAATCACACGACAAAAAGCATTCGAAACATATTGAAATGTACACAAAGATTTATAAAAACCAAATTGACCTCATTAGCCACCACTTAAATAGAAACTACAGTTGATGAAGAGGACAATGTTACATAAACTTATTTGTGATTTTAAAGAAATTGAACACTTGTTTCTAAACAAAAGGGAAGGTTGTTATTACTTACATGTCTCCCTCAATTGGCTATTTAATCTAGTGCAGTTAGGAGATGCACTCAACTCAATGGGTTGAAATATCCTTAATCAAATGACTATCAACTAAGGGATTACACTTAAAATGTAAAACAGGGGAAATACTTCTTGGATGATATTGGTGCTATATATGTACAGCTTAGGAGTTTGTGGTAGATTCCTAGGTGAGTGAATATAAGATGTGAATGTGTTGAACTACAAATAAATTCATATCAAAAGACCAAAAAAACTACAACAATTTTCTTGCTACACCCTATTACTAGGCCTGAGAAGATAGCACTAATCAATAATTGATGCATATGACAATTATGAATTAGTTAACATTTAACCAATGACCTAAACTTAAGGTACTAGAATAACCGATCACTAATGTTCTAACATAGTTGTAGCATGATTTCAAGTGGGCTCTTTTTTAGGTAGTAGCAGACTTCTAATTTGAGAAATGTCAATCAATACTTTTATTCATCATTCACATTCAATTTAACACCATATGATAGAAATTTGTATGTATTATTGTTTAGAAATAAAAAGGTACAAAAATGCTAACCATTACACTTATTACAGATCCTTTAATATATAGGAAGGGGATTATTTTTTATTAAAAACAAAAAATAAGAAACTCCATAAATAATACCAATGTAATTCTTCTAACTATTCATGGGTGAGAAATTGGAATTGACAACATGTTTAAACAAATAGCATAAACATTATTTATAACAAAACTTTGTATCCACAGCTAAAATTATATCTGTATGTTTTGGCTCTAATGGTTGTAGGTTTTGAATTAAGTAAAAGCAGGATTTGAAAGGTCCCGAAACCTTGTACATGAGATCAGAAGATAGACAAGGCTGATCAGTCAAGCAACAAAAAACTGGACAAAAGAGAAATAGGGGCCCAAGGCCCTACAGACTGAAAGACAGAAAAAGATAGCACCGAAGAAAAGACAGCCCAAAAAAAGGAGCAGATAGGGAGTTAACTGGTTTCCATCAGAAGTGAGCTCCATGTTATCCACCAACAGCCTAAGATCATCTGTCTTTCTTCTTTATGCTTGAGCGGGTACGGATACCAAAACCCATCCCCTCTTTGGGGTCTTTACTTTCCTCCCCTCTCATGGCTTCAAGTCTCTCCATCAGGTTCCTGCATTGTTCAATAGACACTTTCAGAATATTATACCTCTGCTCACTGATTTTTCTAACCATCTTTTCCATTTTTTCTTCTTGTGAGGACAAGCGCTCCTCAATCTTGTTGGTTTCATCCTCTTTGCTGTTTATTTTTTCCTCCATAGCCAACACCTTTGTACCCAGTTCCCCAAAGGCTTCACCTTTTTTAACGGCTTCAATCCAGTTTTTCAAATTGTTAGCCATGGAATCTTCCCCAAAGGTTGCGAGTTGTAGGTTTCCTTGACTACATGTGTTCCTATTTCTTTGGTTCCATCTACATGTGGTTGTTCTTATAGTCGTGGGTTTACAACAATCCTCTAGCTATGTGTTGTCTACTACCTTTTCTACATGACAGAATAGTTCCTCAAAGATCAAGGGAGCTATGGTTAAAGGAAGGGGATAGAAATACAAAATTCTTTCATAACTCGGTTAAAGGAAGAAGATCCTTGAATAAGATTTTCTCTATCAAAGATGGTCAAGGAAACATAGTAATGGATCAAGATAAAATCAATAGATCAGTAATAGATTATTTCTCAGCAATCTTTGCTAAGAAGACAAGGTTGGAGGAGGCGGATGACAACCTTCTAGATGTGTTACCGCAGCTTGTTACAAGGGAGCAGAATAGCATGTTGATGAAGGCCATCAATGAAGCAGAAGTAAAAAAGGCTCTATTTAGTTTAGGTAGTGACAAAGCCCCGGGACCGGATGGATTTCCAGCATTGTTCTTCCAAAAGGCATGGAATATCATAGGAAAGGAACTATGCGAGGAGGTAGAGGAGTCAAAAGGGGGGGGCTTCATTTTCAAAGATTTTAATAATACCTTTCTCACTTTGATCCCTAAGAAAGGAAAGAAAGAATCCTTTGGTGATTTAAGACCGATAGCTTTGTACAACATAGTATACAAGGTAATAGCCAAGGTAATGGCCAATCAGTTGAAATCAGTGTTGCCTTCACTTATCTCAGAAGAACAAAGTGGGTTCGCCCCTGGAAGATCAATATATGAGGGAATTATAGTGGTGCATGAAGTAATACATTCTATCAAATTGGAGAAAAATTCTGGTATGATGATAAAAATTGACATCCAAAAATCATATGATAACGTGAATAGAGCTTTCTTAATAAAAGTGCTTCGCAAATTTGGGTTTAATACTAGATGGTGTGACTGGGTTCTCATTTGCATTTCTACCACACGTCTCTCAATACTGATCAATGATAGCCCTCAAGGCTTCTTCAATACCACTACAGGTATTCGACAAGGTGACCCTCTTTCACCCTTCCTTTTTATTATTCTAGCTGAAGTTTTAGTCAGAACAATCAAACAAGTAGGTGGTCGTGGAAATTGGAAAGGGTTAAAGATTGCAAGAGGTTTGGAACTAGTCACTCATTTACAATTTGTAGATGATACATATCTCATGGGAGAAGCATCTTCTCAAGAAGTCAAGGTTATAAGGGCCACCTTGGACTTATATAGTGTTGCTTTTGGGCAATTTATAAATTGGGAGAAGTCTGAAGTTTTCTTTTCAACACCTCTATTCCTATTCAACAACATGTGCTTAGGTTATTAGGAATGAAGGCAAGAGTTCTTCCTAATAGATACCTCGGAATCCTACTATTTACAGAGGCTTCTAAAGAAAATATGTGGAAGGATTTGGTATACATTTGTGTAAAGTGAATGGACAGTTGGAAAGGGGAATTGCTAAATTATGCAGGCCGCATTCTGATGCTACAGTTAGTTATTTCAGCATTTCCAATATTTTCAATGATTTGTTTAAAGATCCCCATTAAAGTTCTAAAATACATTGAGCAACATATGAGGAAATTCTTCTAGAATGGAGGACATGAGGAAGAAAAAATACCACTTGTAGCATGGGATTCAATATGTAAATCCCGTAAAAATGGGGGTGTTGGAATAAGAAGATGGCAGTTAATTAATAGAGCCTTAGGAGCCAAACTTGTTTGGGAAATGTATACAAAACCCTCTCGGCTTTGGGTAAGAATCCTCAAGGAAAAATATTTTGATACTATGGAGGACACTAGAATTCTTACAGTCTAGAACCCTCCAAAAGGATCAGCAATTTGAAACTTTATCTTAGAATGCAGACCATTAATTTGTGATCACTTATCATGGCAAATTGGTGATGGGAGGAGGGCTGCTTTCTGGGAGGATTCGTGGAATGGTAAAATGGCTCTTTTAAATACAAATAACTCACAGGAGCTAATGGATGGCACAAAAAATGTATGGGGTGAAAAATTATATGGAACAATTTCAAGGGCCCTTAGGACTACAATGGAGATGGAAGGAGGCTAATACAACAGGTTTGAATGAAAGATTGTGCAACAATATGAAAGAAAATTTTAATAATAGACCACTACAGTTATCGGATGCAAGGGACTATAATTTGGTGTGAGGATAAAAGTGGGAACTATTCAGCAAAATTGGGGTATGAAATTTTACTCAATGAAGAAACAACAAGTGATTGGCCATATAGATTATGTTGGGACAAGGACTGCTTACAGAAAGCGGGAGCATTTGCATAGATAGCCATCCAAGGAAGGGTATTAACAGGGGAAAGAAGAAAAAAGTATGGTTTTATTGGACCAACGATGTGCTCCTTATGCAAAAAATTGAGTGAAGACATAGATCACCTCTTTGTTCATTGCGCTTATGCCCAACAATGTTGGGGAATGGTAAAGACAAAATTAGACTTTGTAGGACCGATGCCAAATTCTCTTTTAGACATCTTCAAATGGTGGTGGGGGGATTCAAAAAGATCTACCTTCTCAAAAATTTGGATAGTAAGCCCCTCAATAATTATATGGGAGCTGTGGAAAGAAAGAAACAGAAGAATATTTAGGATACTTCAGCATCAGTAGAAAACATTATGTTCTAGATAAACTCTTCAATAGAGGAAGTAATGAGTTTGGTTGATAGCAAATTATACACTAACACAATCTTTACATCTTGGGACAGCTCAATACATAAACAATGGTTGGGAATAAGAATTAGATACAAGAATGATGGAAGTCAGGGACGAACAATGAAGATTTGTAGAAAGGATGTAAAATGGTTTCCCCTTGATACAGGGTGGATAAAAATAAATTTTGATGGATCCTCAAAAGGGAATCTGGGGTTATCATGAATAGGTGCAATAGCTAGAAATAGTAATGGGGATTTGTTTGCAATAGAAGCTCAAAGGATAGGGACCGGAACAAACAATATGGCAGAGGCACGTGCTGCTCTACTAGCAGTTAAGTTGGGAATAAGGCTGGGTGTGGAGAAAATGCACTTGGAAGGGGACTCACAGATCATTGTAGATGCAAACAAGAAAGGAAATTCTCAGACATGGTCCATTAACAACATAATTAGGGAGGTAATAGCCCTCATTCATAAACTTAAGGAATTATGTATTAGCCACACTCTACGAGAAGGTAATATAGAGGCTGATAAAATTGCAATTTGGGCAACAAGCTTTGAAAAAGTTGACACTTCTATTTTGAAGAATTTAGTTACAAAAATAATGACATTTAGATATGCTTCAAATTAAAATGGCTCTAATGGCATCATGGCCGAAAATGGTGAAGGAATTTAAATCTAGGAAAAGATATGTTGCAAGTGAAATGTCGAAAAGGACATAAGTGGCAGTGGATGTTTGTGGAAACTTGTAGTAATAATGAATTAGGATGATAGATAAGCAAGGGAAATAAATGAGCGCCAGGCTTTATCATCATGAAAGGGCATGGGAAGTGACCGCTAACATGCACAAACAATGGCGTGTTGAGTAAGCCAAATGACTATGGAAATTAAAAGCCGACCTGCATCTCTCTTTATGCACACCTGACATAACAATAAAGAAAGTTACAGAGATAAGCAAGATGGAGGCTACATTCTACGTAGACTCAAATAAGAAAATGAAGGCGTTTAAGGAGCCAGCAAGTTTTGAAAGGATTAAGGACCTGGTTAAAATAAAATCAGTGAAGATGGTGGAGGCAGTGTTTGAGGTCATTGGCAAACAAGTCCAGGATAGAAGAATCAAGCGCAGGACCAACCTGGATGTGATTGTCATTGGAGAGGAAATTGACGAAGTGAGCCGCATCATCAAAGCACTATTCGAAGATGAGATATTCGGCGAGCTAGAATCGATTCTTGAGTGGTCTATAACCGGCATTGGGCAAGACATTTTGGAATGTTTTGAAGAAGATGAGGATGTTCATCGATATGGGTTAATCCCTTTCCTCAGGTGGTGCCCGAAAGTTGATAAACCTATGACGATTCATAAAGAAAAAGAGGGATGGAAAAGGATCAAAATAGAGTTGGCAGCACACGAGAGCAGGGAAGATGAAAGGATGAACAAATTGATGGTTATGGTGCCGTGAAAGAGGTGCACTCAAATTGCGCGCAAAGGGAGAAAATTTGAGCAGTAAATGAGAGGTAACTCCCAATTTTGCAAAGATAAACTAAAAAAATTTTGGTAATGTTGTGGTTAGGTATTATTGAAGAAATATAAGACAATGAAGCTAGGGCAAAATGAAAAAAGAGGGTAAAGCCAAAACAAAGAAGGAAAGCAAAGCAGCAGTAACAACAACATGACAGAGCCGAGCAATAGAAGTAAAGCAGAGCTCTAGGGCTTTTTTGAATTACCAGAATATTCGGCTATGTGCCAAAATTATGTAAATGTTTTAAAAGTTAGACTTAGAAGTATTTGGCTATAGACATAGAATATGAAGGATGACAGTTAGAGTCCTATAGTAAAAAATTGTAAAGGAGCATAGACTCATGTAGTAAATGGAAATGGTAGAAAGATAGAAAAGCACTGTGAAGCATGATATATGTAATTTGTTTTTAATATAATACAAAAAACCTATTACCGACCAAAAAAAAATTATCTAATTGATAAGAAATATTTTCTACCTCATATTTCTATCAGTATTGAACTATGTAGTTTTTGAGTCAAACTCATTGACCCGTGTACAAGAACCCATCTTTCATGAGTATGAATGGAACACTTAGCACTCATTGCATCTAGGTAATGCTTGTTGGCAAGTTGAGTTCCTGAGGATGCGTGACTTATTTTGTGTTGTCATCATGGCAACAAAGTCATACTAAGTTTCTGTCAAAGTAAACTTAAAAGACAAAATGACTAAGTATGGAAAACAGGACAAACAGAGTTATACAGCGATCAACACATCAGCGCACCTTCGAGAGACTGAATCAGAGTATGCGCATTCAGATATATGTTCTATGTGATGTATGCATACTAAGTCTAGACACGCATGGTACAGCATGATAGTACGGATAAGTTACAGATAGATCAGTACACCAGCAGTCCAGAAGACAGAGCATGAAAGTCGACTAAGTGTTTTGATCAGTGTATATTATTTTGTTATGTAAAGGCCAAGCGCCTATGATAGTATGTTTGTAATGATGTAATTAGTAATGTTGTAAACACACTTAAGCCAATTAATTTGGAAGCATTGTGTATTATGTTTTAGGGCCGACCATAAGTCTTGTTTTGGGTCGCGTCTATTCGGGTATGAGCATATAAGTATGTAATGAAAAGTTATGTTACAAGTGTCGAATAATATGCATGAGAAAGATATAGAAGAGCAGTATAATGAAGTCAGTATGAGATAAAGCTCTTTAAGAGAGTAAGAGCATCCGCGCATACACAGAACTGATCAGATAGCAGTGTCATTACAGCAGTTCACTTTTGATATAGTGTATATCAACTATCAGAAGGTTGTATCCTTCATCCTATTGAGAAGTGAGCTCTGGCAGTGAGCCATATACCTTTAACAGGGTTTTGTAAAGACTCCTAACAGGGTCATTGTACTTGCATTGTAAAGACTGCTTCTAACATGACAAAGGAACTTTAACAGGTTCATTATACTAGTACAATATTTGTGGGTACTAATTCCCACTGAGGTTTTCCTCTGATCAAGGTTTCCCCATAATCATATCATGTGTTATGTGTTCTTATCTTGAGCTTCATTGGATATATGTTTGATTTATGTTTAAGTTGTTGAAATATAATAAATAGACAAACATTGATTCACCCNTTGTTTCCCCCCCCCCCCCCCCCCCCGCCTTAGTGTTTCTAACAATTGGTATCAGAGCTCTGGTCTTCTGAAAGAAAGTTTAACCACTTGAGGAGATCATGGACTCAGCAGAAGCAAAACATTTGAAAAAGAATCTTGAAGCAGCTCTTGAAGATCTTGACAGATCTGAAAAAGAAAATTAAGAACTTAGACTAAAAGTTGATAGCTCACAAATGTTTATCAAGAAATTGAGAAAAGATTTGAAAGATTGTTCTACAAGTGATTTAGGGAAAATGGTCAAAAATTTGAATGAAGAGAACATGTCCCTAAAAGATAAAATTGAAAATCTGGATGAACAGCTAACTAACAGTCAAATTGCTATTGAAGAAAAGATCAAAGAAAGCAAACAAATAGAAGATAAACTTTTGCAAGCAAACATAAAAGTCTTGGAATTGGAGAACATAAAGAAAGAGATGGAATCTGAATTAACAGAAGCAAAGGATAAGATTGATAAACTCCATACAAGTTCTGATTCACTTCAATCCCAACTCAATGCACAAAAGCTAAGAGGTGACACTACTAGTCTTGGATACAGTGTAGCACAAGTTGAAATCAATTCATTAGAAGAAAGAAAGAAAGCACATGAAGCATCTTTAGAAGCAAAGAAAGTTGAAAATGTTGCAGAGATTATAAAGAGGTAAGACCTTTCAATGGTTATTGCTACTCCTGTAATAAGTTTGGTCACAAGGCTATACATTGCAGAACAAATCAAATAAATCAGTCACAGCAGAATCAGACAAAAATGAATCAAAACAATCAAAGAAATTTGCAGAACATTACATGTCAGATATGTAACTACAATGGTCACATAGCAAAGCAGTGCAACATGGTGAACAAGAACATCAGACCTCCTATCATTTGTCACACATGTGGAAAGGCTGGACACATCTCAAGGTTCTGTAGATCCAAAACTCAAAAACAAGAGGATCCTAAGAAATCACTATTTGAAGAAGAAGGAGAAGTCAAGTTTGTTCAAGCAAAAGAACATTCAAGAAAAATTTGGGTTGAACTAAAGAAGGACAATGATGTTGACAAAGTAGTTGATGCATCCACAATGGACGCATCCTCTATTTCTGGTTGAATAGACCTTCTTGGTCCTAGGGGGAGCTATTCTAGCTCTGAACCCCTGCACGGATGGTATACTCACCTCTGAGTATGCGCCTATGGATTCATGCTTATGATCACATAATATAGCAGTATGCATACATGCACTGTCTATAATGCATTCAGAACAAAGTTTGAAACTCTCTGTGAAAACTGCGTACGGTTGCAAACATTAAATGCAGTAACTTTTATAAAAAGATGTAAGTCTTCGATCATTTTCACATTTGCATTCAAGATCACAGAATTCAGAGAGCATAGGAGCATTGAGCATCAAAGCACAAAAGCATAACAGATTTGGTGGTTAAGAAGCACAGTTAAGAAGTTGGAACGGAACCCTAGCAGTCACGCCGTTTCAAATTTTTCATGAAACCCTATTTAATCAATCATCAAGTAAGTATGGCGACTCCAGTTGTATTTGGCATTGCTGAGAGGAAGAGATTTGTATTCAAGAGGCATCCATTTAAATCCATACTAGATGATGTGGAAGGAGCTTTCTCCAAAACTCCGTTAGGAGTCGTTCACGTAGAAGACATCCGCGCATACATTTATTGTAAAAAGGAAATAATTGGAGATAATAGTATAGTCACTCTCATGGCTTCGATGATGAAACCAGACTATTCATTCAAGGATGAATACGCGCACCTCACAGACAACCCTATCTTCAAGTATTTGAATGTGCACGAATTCTATGAACCAGAATGGGTTAAAATCTTGTTGAGCAAGATTCATGATGACCTCTACTGGATTGGTGAAGTTCTTGTTTGTAATACTGCAGACCTAATCCATATCATGACTGGACTTCCTAACACTGGGCTAATTCTTCCTACTGGAAAGGATGTCAACAAACAGGTTGAGCAAGCATGACTATCCAGAAGTGACAGGCGCGGTATGACAGTTGATCCTATCAAGGAAGAAGACATAAAGCTTCTAACTATGATCCTTGGCTATAAGTTCCAGCAAGCAAGTAGATTGAATAGTGTCTCTATAGCAACTGTTCTAGCAGCTATCAGAATGGTGAAGGATAACACTCAGTACAATCTATGTGAGATATTGCGCGCTCAATTGATTGACAACATTCGAGTTATCAAGCATGACAAGAGCAAGACATTCAGGTTTGGGTCTCTAATTATCTATCTATACTTCCATATTGTTGGTAAGGCTGCAAATCTTTACCTAGACAGAAGCAAACCCACAATGTCTCAGATTTCACTTAAAGCCACATCAGAGAGCAGTGCAAAAGATGCCATGGACATGGATATCAAAACTTTCAGGATCAAGATGCAGAAGAGGTTCAGAATACCTGAGAAAATTGTTGAAAAGTATAAGGAAACCATATGCTTCATGGTAGAGACTGACCGCACTTGCATGGAGGCGGTTGAGCCTAGAACTAAATGGATTCATCCACTTGGGTATGAAGTGGAGGAACATGTATTGGAAGGATATGCACAGATCCTTTTGTCTGCGCCCAAAGATCCCAATGAGCCCAGATGGGGCACTTACAGAGAGAAGACTCGTGCAGTTGATTCTGTATTATATAGTGTTGATAACAAAAGAAAAGCATCTAAGATTACATCTAACATTCTAAGAGTTCATGGTGTCACTCAAGAAGATCTTGACAAAGCTAGAGAAGCCAAGATAGCCAAAGAACTTGAGAAGACTGATGACATCCAAAAGAAGAAGAAAGTAGAGAGCACCTCTGCGCCCTCTACCACCATTGACCTAGACTCATCTCCACCTTCTATACCAAGCAAGAAGTCTAGAGGAAGGAAGGAAGCACCCACAAATCACCCATCCTCAAGGAACACACGGAACACAGCAAGGAACACTCAAGCTCCTCCTAAGGTAGGATTCAGACCTAGTCTAAATGTCTTAAAGAACAGAATTTTTAATGAAGGTAGACTAGACACAATTGCTAAGGTCTATGAAAAGTATCAAGAGATTGATAAAACTGAGATACATTATATGATCATCTCTCACATGATTAAGTTTAAGAAGTCAATTCTTGAACTTAAGACAGTGATACCTGATAAGTTATGGAACATACTGGAAATTATGAAGAGACATGCAATTGAGGAAGACATGAGGATA
>MU226831.1:750607-764703 GCA_018584345.1 Thuja plicata | reverse complement strand
CAACAATGAAAGGCAAAGATAGAACAATCATTGCTTTGTAGATAGCTAGAAGTTGCCCTAAAAAATCAACCAATCCCAGATACATGAACCAAAACAATAATTGTTGATTTTTTTCCTTCATGTGGCTGGCCCTTTTCTTTCATATTTCATTTCCATGGCATAAGAAGCAAAATTTCTGAAGAGATAGAAAACAACAAAAATAAATTGGTGGGGTTGTCGGCTGTTTCGTATTTTTTGAATGGTTTCAGTTCCAATTCCCGAGTCCCATAGATCGGCTGGTGTCATGGCCATCAATAAAAACTTTCATTCATTCTTTAATTCATTGCTTCATGAGCCTTTTTGATATTTTTGGTCAAGGGTGCATCCTAATCCCTGCATAGACGCTGCCCTCACTTATAGGGCAAGCTATATACAATAGAAGGGCTTTTCAACTTATGTTTGCAGGCTTACTTTTGATAACAAAAGTGAGCTCATATTTATCATAGAACATACATCCTCCGTACTGACTCATCTGATTCTTCTCTTGAGAAACATCCTTTTACTCTTAAATAAGCTCATAAATGGCAGCCCCGCCTTGGTTTTATCCTCGAATTTTAACAAAACATCTTGAAACTATCGACCTTGACCTTGGTACTACAAGCATTGCTCTGAACTTAATATTGGCAATTTTCTCCACACTGAGCTGGATTTCTTTCTCCAATAGTGCCACCTTATCAAACTCAGTCTGCTTAGCCAATGGCGCACTATTCTTTACCGACATCAAAGAAATATGTTTGCACTTGAATTGGCTGCTAGATTATATTGCTGATGTGGAAGATCTCATAGACAGTGCACTCCAAAGTTGAGAAGATTGTATCTTCTCCCAGCTATTGCGCCATCCGTTAGATTTAATTTCACCAACATTGCAGACTCCATCATGTTGGCTGACTGCTTAAAATGATTTGCATAATGCTCTGAATAGCTTGCACTGGCAATTTACGTTGCTCACTTTATACCTTAAGATATTGTGCAAACATTTAAAATAGCCTAGGTGCCCTTAA
Organism: Thuja plicata; assembly: GCA_018584345.1. Taxonomy (NCBI): domain Eukaryota; kingdom Viridiplantae; phylum Streptophyta; class Pinopsida; order Cupressales; family Cupressaceae; genus Thuja; species Thuja plicata. Next base: position 763,663 of record MU226831.1, on the reverse strand, counting down.
ATACTTGAGTGTGTTATACTTTCAATTGGACTGCTGGTACAAGTCTTCTGAATACTCCTGTGTGCTGGGTCTTTCCACACTAGTGCCAAGATTCCAATAACATGCTATTCTTGAATTTCTATATTGGGCTGTGTAAATTGCCTTATGGTGGTCGCTGGGTTCTGATTGTTGAGCTGGCAGAACTAATTACTTATGGCTGTGCCTTCTTTGATAGATGCCAATGTGAATACATTTACCATGCTGGTAATATGGGCTCCTACACTAAGTAGACGCTGGTCTTTACATTTTAGTGCTGCACTATCCAAGCAATCTCTTGCAGGCATCGTGACATTACATTCTGGACCTTATTTGACTGCCATATAATCATATAAATGATTTTTAACTGCTATGCAGACTCTCAGAAATTTGCTGGAAGTTATATACCTTGTTTGTAATTAAATATCCATTTCCATCCTTAATTGCATGGGTTTTCTTAGATTTTAGTTTTCGCTATACTGTTCTCGACTATACATCATGCAATCTTTTATATTAATTGTTGTTATTTTCTTTCACTTGCACTACCTTCTCATTTGTGCTAGGGGCAACATATGCCAGGCTATGGATCTGCAAAAAGTCGTGCCGAGTGTTGTGTCTTTCTCATATGCTGGCTCAAAATCGTAGATGCCAACCTAGAGTCATACAACCAATATTAGACTGCTGTTGTTCATTCTCGGATCACAATGCAATCTTTCTGTCACTGAACTGAGCTGGAATCAGATGCCAGACTCGCACATTAAAATTTCAAGTTAGATTTCTTTAGGAATGCAATCCAAAGGCTAGATAATCTTGAAATATTTTCTTTCATATCAACACACTGGATCTTTTGTCTATAAACAATCAATGTTGGAAGCCCAGAGAGGCCTTTGGTTTAAACTTTAGTGCTCTACAATCCTGCTCTGCACCTGAAATTTATCTCCTCAAGCCTTCTGCATCTTCTTGTCACTGCAGACAATTTTTTTGAATTGAAGTGGACAAAAACGGACAACAGAAGCCTTGAGATCAACAAGGACGGGCATGGGAACTCTAAATACCGATTGAAATTTTGAGGCTAGTGGCCCCTTTGTGGTCAAATCCCTTTAAACGACACTTTTCCTTTCAAGCTCTTATACAATGGCAAATCTATGACTTCCCATTAGCATACTGGAGTGCACTACAATTGAGCTACAGACCGCTTTGTGGCCAAAAGAGTGGATTGTTCTTTCAACACCTGCCTCATGCCAAGTTCACTTGGGGATATATCATTTTCCATAGACCAGTGAGAGAATCTAGAACCTCCCACTAGCAAAGGCTGGGGTGCTCTACCGGTGAACTATTGGCCCCTTTGCATTCCAAGGTGTGATTGTTCTTCCAAACTTAAGCAAAATTGAATTTATAAAGGAGCTAAAAGGATGCATTGAACTTCTTACTCTTTAGTCATATGTTTTATGGGCCAAAACAAGACTAATGTGAGACCAAATTAAATTTAAAAGCTCCCAACTGCCATAAGAAACATATGATATAATAACCATCTATTTACATTATTCTTCCTTTCAGTCTTCTACTTCCACCATTGCTTCATCCACTCTACAGAAAAGTTAATTTTCACAAATCATAACACGACAAAAGAACTTACAGCCTGTTTTCAATGTTAGAAAAAAACATTCTAACCTCACAGATTGTTGCCATCCAAGCATGAACATAAACCAGACAGAAAGCTAACAGATTTTTGTTAAGAAAGTCCACATATTCTCATACACAAAGTTACCGGGTCCATGCCCCCCATCAGAAGATTAAACACAAAACCTGTAATGTTGATCCATTCAATCCAAAAACATGAAGGTGAATTTTGAAATGCGGCACAGATGCATCTGATATGATGTGTGTTGAACGATTTTCTTGCCATATATCTACTATAGAGCCTGTTGGGCAACCACTGATTTTGCATTTAAGAATGAAAATCTGCGTAGTCAAATTTACATTTACATGCCTTTAAGTGACATTTTAGCAAGCACGATAAGAAAGGTCAAAAAGACTTTTCTTACATTTCTAAGATTTTATCATAATGGTCAGGCAAACAGTATTTCAGACGTAAAATATTACAGCATATAAAACTCATCCTACTTGATCTTTTTTCATTGTAAATCATGCAGTTAATACCCATAGTATAATTTGATAGTGCATCTCTCAGTTGCATAGCATAGAGTCATAGACATCGTTCCAAAGAAGCATCTTCATGTCTCATGCTGAAAACATAATTAAAAAGATGTAATCCAACTTATATTCACATTCAAAGGAACCTATATACCACTCATGAACATCAACTATATAATTGAACAAGGTACTCAAGTAGAATGCAGAGGCTATATGATATTCAGCTGCTGTATTACAAAAGAACAAGAAAACCAGGATACATGTTATGTGATTGGCTGAACCTTGCTACCATTTTTAACAAATTAAAGACTGGAAAATCATTCATTTTTTCTGTCTGTATGTAAGGCCATTTCGAGGATGGAGAAGATGAAAAAGGGCCCAAATAGTGGTGGCATAGGTGGCTTACTAAAGGCAGCAGCAAGTTGTAGTGTACTTCCCTTCTCAGTTGTAAGAACTCCCTCATCATTTGCATGAGGAACCCTCCATACCTTCGCTGGCCGATTGAGATTTATGATCCCTTCTGCATCAAAGACATGCAAGAACACTCACTACAGCTCCTAACTAATTCAAGTTATCAAATCCAAAATGGCCTCTATGCAATCAAATCTATTAACACCATAATCTTTCTTTCTTTTCAGGAAAGAAGGATAAAGTCATCTTTTTAGATACCAGGTTGATATAACTGCTTTAGGATGTTCTTGCCAATAAGTTCAGAAATTTTCCACATTTTACAGATCAAGTTCACAATATCTCCACTAAACTGCATTACAAGTAATCAAAACGATTAGCATGTGCTCTTCCATGCACTTGAATAATGCAAATTTATGTATAAACGCAACATTGTGAAGTCCACAGCATTTTGTTTGGAAAATTCAAAAAATGAAATCACAAATTGGCTGGTGCCTAATGTAAGAGAAAAGCATTTATCCTCAGTTGCTAAAATTTAGCACATTAACTGACAGTCAATAACACTACCAAACCTGAAAATATTAGCCATCTACTAATCATTAATCATTATTTGCCAAGCTGAGATCCATAGCAGTTTTGCTATACCAACCACTTAAACAGTACATAAAAGATATGGTGCCATCCATAAGATGCATGAAAAATACATGTAACTTGAATCTATAGTTAACCTTAATTACCTGGAAGCCACGAAAGAGACGAAATTGATGAACCTATAAGATACAGCACTTAAGCAAGCAAAAGGTCTAAGTATAGCATCTAAAATGAAGAGCTACAAGTAGCAGCTATCTTATACACGATCAGACTTCTTGCACAAGCAGAAAATTTATTTTAGTAAGGCGAGTGAACCTTGCAGCACATCTGAATAAAGTAGGAACACTACCTGCTCATGCCAATCAAGCAAGATAATAATAAATTTGGTAACAAATATAAGAAAAATGTCTACCAGGAGCTATGAACAGGAGAAATGTATTCTACACATTTAAGTTACTTAACACAGGTTATATTGGTGACAGGCTTCCAAATGCAATTTCTACTCAATTAGTAAATAACACTTCTTTCAACATGATCCTCAAGTCCAGCGGATCAGTGAAAACCTTGAAGTTGCCGCCCTTCAAGTTGATACGTTGAAGGATTTTGTTTGGCAGGTGCAAATAGCAGGTCAGTGAGGCTTTCTCTGGTTCTTCCTATTTATGTCTGTGATGATGATGATGATGATGATATGGCCACAGCAGCTATGGAACATCTCTCTTAGCATGTAGATTTCCGCTTCCTTTGAAAACCTCCGCACATAAAGATTTTCTAGCCTAGACCATGAACAAATGGGATTTACATGGCCAACTTATCGAGATACTCCAAACCCTAAGTGAGTCCATATAAGGTGGATTTCCAGAAAGTTGATTCATATCCTCATTCAGGGTATTTCATTAGAGATGCTGCAGACCTGTTTATAAAACTCTTTGGGAAACTAATATTCCAGAAACAAGAAGCTTTAAAAACCTTTATGTCCCATTCCAAAAACACATACACAAGTTGACTTGCCTAGAGGGTTAACATCAATGGAAATGGAAATGGATCCTTTTATAGAACATGATACCACGTGATCTGTTTTGGGGTCTACAGATGGCTTATGGCAATATGGAACTACCATGTACTCCTTGCAGGAGGCACCTAACTGTGCTACAAATGAGGCATACATATCTTACACCTTGCAGGATTTAGAACTTGTGGCCTCTCTTTCAAGAGTACAAAATTCTCCACCACTAGGCCAACTCAGATGTACCAAGCAGCATGAGCCCAAATAAGTTTGGTAATTCAGTATGTTGTAAAAGGTTTACTTTTAAATACCCATAGGCACAATTAGCATGTAGAAATGTAGATTATCACATGAATGACTTCCCCTTAAGGATACTGCACCAAGCAGGTAAGACAGAGAGGTATTTAAAACATCCATGTGATAACCAAAACAAACCAAAGGATGATGCTATCGTATTCTTGCAGCAACAGGGTGTACATGAAAAGAAAAATCCATATATTCCTATGATCCCTTCGGTTGAACAACAAGCACCATTAAACATCAAGGTGAGAATTGTATCTCAGGCTAAGTAATCTACCCAGAATCCTGGAAGAGCTCAGCTTTTCTCACTGTCCCTAAATGAGGGACATTCAAAAACTTGACCTAATTTGTTATTGTGATTTTCAATTCAGAGTGCACTTCGCCAGAGGATAACTGATTGCACCCGAAAAGAAAATTGCTCTGTAGCATCCATCGATGGTCTTAGACCTTTAACATACAATGTCACATTTCAGTCTTGAAGTTTCACCTCTATGCAGTTTATAAGTTCTTGCACACAGTTTTATCATTTTTACCTCAATGTGTTCAGTTTTTTTACTCCCCTATCTTGTAGAATCTGTTCAGTCCACTTGACCCTCACAGGGATAATTAATTTTTCAAAGTGCAGAACTTTCTCATCCAAACTCCATTTAACCCCAATGTTTGAAAAAAAAATCGAAGATGTGCACAATTGAGCACTTATGTAAAAACGGCCATCTGGCATTTTTGTCTTTGTTGTGGGGCATTTGCAACTGCCAAGGTTGCTACTTCTTGTTTTAAGGGGTTGTTTACCCATCTCCACTTGTGTAAGAAAATGAAAGATTAAAAGAGAATAATGAATGGACCCAAACAGTTTAATCACTTTATTTTCATTTCCAAGACCCTCGAAATTTTTCCATGCAAGCTTTACATGCTCTCAAAACTGCAGATAGACCAGTGAGATGGCATTTCTCCCAGCATGCCACTAACATTCAGATGTTGTAATGTCCTCAACTCAAAGCAAGACAATTGAGAGCAGTTGGCTGTCCTTTCCTTGGATAGCCCAAGAGGAAGAGGACGTAGAGCATTATTGGGTAAGAAATGAAGTCCTTGGCTTGTTCTAAATTCTAATTTTTAGTTGAGTGCATGTCTTTTGATGCAACTTGAGTGAATTTTAAGTTATTTTAAATGAACTTAAGTTATTTTAAGTTAGGCACGTCTTTTTAGGCAACTTTAAGTGGTGCCTAGCCAAGGGACTTAAGTTATCCCCTCTTTTATGTAATTAAGTGACTTAATAAAAACATGTGATAAGAAGCCAAGGTAGACACCCTGCTTCACGGAGTTTCATTAGTGCATACTTTAGGTTTTTAATTTGGAGTAATGGATTAAAAGGTGGACTATCAAGGTTGGAGATTGATTCATCTTTTCAGAAGTTGCTATAAAACACCATAAGGGCTCACTTAGAGCTGATTATGTGATGAATATTTCTGTTTATTGCTGCTGCAACTTGGTTTGAGGATTCAAACCCTTCAGTATCCCTGATTTCGGTGGGACACACAAGCTCTCCCTAATCATAAGAGTGTGTTTCGGTGGAATAACTCCAGTTTGTGAAACCCTAGCACATTGTTAATTCTAGGCTGCAAGTAATCATTAGGTTGAAGGCCAAATTAGAGGAAGACAACAGCATTAAAGCTTCAGATTGGTGGTCATCTACAGCTGCATTTTATCAATATCTGAGCACTTGTGGGACGGCTGCAAGGAACAGTTAGAACAGACTGTTTGACAGTCATTTTGGGAGTTTAGCACTTGCATTTTTGGACAAAAAATAATTCTGAAGTAAATTTTGTTAAGTTTTTGAGAACCAGAATAGCATAAATAAATAACAGGTAAATCAAAAACACATAAACACCTTAGATACAGAGATTTATCCTGGGAAACCCTCCACTTGAGGGTGAAAAACCCAGCCCACAAAATATAGATCCTTTATTGTATGCTAAAACAAATACAATGATCTCAAACTTATGATTGTTGACACTTAACAATCAATCAATAAGCCTCATACTCAATTCAATCACACTTGCAATCCAAATGCAGAATATACAATATTACATGTATCTCACAGATACTTCTGATAATATCTAACACTCCTCAATTGATCATGTATTGATCAATCAATAATGATCAAAACACATACAGTTCTGCATTCCCTGTTTCTGAAACAAAATATGCACATCCCTTTTTGCAATACAGTCTGAAAAATTACGCGACAATAATCAACCATCGCTAACAAAGCCTGACCAAGTTTTAATAGGCTTCTTCACGGAAGAAAAAGTGACGCCACATCATTCCACGAATCGACGGCAGTAAAGATGTCAGTCGTATCCATAGGAAACATAACCACGAGCCACATCAGCCATAAGGAGTCACGAAGCTGAGTCATCCCATGCCGGTTCCAATACAAGAAATGACGGCAGTTACATAGACAAACGTTACATAATCCGTCATAAATATGATCCACTAGAACTTTAAACATGTGTCACCATCCAAGACATAACATTGCGTATGAGGGAAAGTGACGGAAGCTATAACAACCGACACCTGAGCTAGAGGAAGAAATATGAAGGCCACCGAAGAAAATGAAGGTAAAATAACAGACGTTGTCACATGGTCGAAAATCTCACATGAAGCTCGATGGACATTGCAAATCGATACCAACATTCTTAGCAAAGACAGTTAAGAGAAAGGTTGTCTAATACGGTCAAGAATATTCAATGTCATCAACACGATGAATCATCAGAAAATAATATGTGAAAAAAACACAGTCCAGTAAGCAAATATACTCTGAGAGAACTTGAGAACAATAAAGGATCAACACAGGTATGAATGATATCTCACGCAGCTACCAAAACATTAACACTCCCTCTTAGCAAGGGAGAGATCATTCATATGCCATAGTGTGTCTCAACCTGACAAGCACAAAGGCTACACCCATATGTGTCAACAACAAAATTTTATCACGAATTCTTTCAACGTGATTTTGTCATCTCAACATGACGTTCACCATGGCTACTCCCAGAGGGTGAATAAACACAAGTGCTAAGTCATGGAGTCTCTCACATGACATCCACCATGGCTACTCCTAGAGGGTGGAACAAGGGCTTTCACCTCAAACTTCTCTTGCAGAGAAGAATGCATTAACAAGGGCTTGCACCTCAAACTACTCTCGCAGAGAAGAACGCATTAACAAGGGCTTTCAGCTCAAATTTCTCCCTCTCAGAGAAAAATGCATTAAGGCACATAAAAGATCATTTGAATGTTGAGATTCCCTCTCAACGGGGACAACATACTCACAGCTTTGATTATCACAACAAATTAATTAACTCCAATGTTTGACAAAACAAGGAGCTTTTGCAGTCACACTGCTACATGAGCTTGTTGATCCTCTACAAAGGACTTGGCACTCTCCCTCTGCCACACAAGCTCCCTCTGAATCTTCAAGCACTTGCATCAACCTCCTGACCTCCTTGTACAAGATTGCCTACAATTCTTGCCTTAGAGGAATGGTTTTCAACACACACCTCCAAGACTTCTGACATACTCGAGTCCAGTATTGTCCTCCTTGACCTTATTCCAGATCACCCTATTTTGGAGCTACCATTGTCAAATTCAAATTGATTATGCAAATTTGTTCTCTCCAGCTGAAGAGTCTCCCTCTGAATATCATTTCTTCCTCTTCGAAGAAACAAATCACAATGACATATTGTATAGGTTTTTCCTCTTTAATGATGTTATGTGACACCAATTCAGTCCCATGGTTGAAAGCAGTGTCCCCGTGTTCATTTCTATAGCCTGCATGACTTTGCATGAGTCTCTCATCATCCTTTTGTTTCTTGATCCATCCTGGAAGCATTTTAGAGAGATTAGTAGTTCATAGAATCAAACTATATTAAGGAGAAATATGCATATCAATGCTAAAAGCATACATGATTCACTAATTCCAATATTATTACATAAATTATCCATGAACATTATTCAAAGGTACAAACATAAAATACTTCAAGAGTGCCTATACTTATCTCTCAAATGCGCCAATAAGTCTATTTAACAAACATTCCTTTGTTAGCAGCAAAGTCAATATATTAGAAGCAAAAAACCAGTTGGGACTGCTTTGCAAGTGCAGCACATATGAAATCTGCCTCTCCAACCTTTGTTGGAGCTTCTTGTACATATAACTCTCAAGAATTAATCGTCCCAACCACTCGAAATGCAGTGATGAGTGCCCAGATCACTTCTAAATTGACTATTGGCATGCGGATCCCACTCAGACCTAACTGAATGGAATACACAATCACCAACCAGTCAGGCCTAAGCCACCAAACAAAGTCGTACCCCTGTTGAAGCCAAAGCATCAAGAATGCAGAGGCGCTAATCCTTCATTTGAACCCTCAAACAACCTTCGCTAATTCTGGTTCTGGATCTTTTCCTTAAACCTGGCTCTGGAACCATGTTAAGTTTTCGAGAACCAGAATAGCATAATAAATAACAGGTAAATCAAAAACACATAAACACCTAAGATACAAAGATTTGTCCTGGGAAAACCCTCCACTTGAGGGTGAAAAACCCAACCCACAAAATATAGATCCTTTATTGTATGCTAAAACAAATACAATGATCTCAAACTTATGATTGTTGACACTTAACAATCAATCAACAAGTCTCATACTCAGTTCGAGCACACTTGCAATCCAAACGCAGAATATACAATATTACATGTATCTCATAGATACTTATGATAATATCTAACACTCCTCAATTTATCATGTATCTATCAATCAATAATGATTAAAACACATACAATTCTGTAGTAGAAAACAATAATCTCATTCCCTATTTCTGAAACAAAATATGCACATCCCTTTTTGCAATACAGTCTAAAAAATTACGCGACAATAATCAACCAACCATCGCTAACAAAGCCCGACCAAATTTTAATAGGCTTCTTCACAGAAGACAAAGTGACGCCACTTCATTACACGAACCGACGCCAATAAAGATGCCAGACGTATCCACAAGAGACATAACCACAAGCCACATCTGCCATAAGGAGTCACGAAGCTGAGTCATCCCATGCCCATTCCAATACAAGAAACAACGGCAGTTACATAGATAGACGTTACATAATCCATCATAAATATCTAAGTAGTCGGTCCTGATTCTGGTTCGGATTCGGATCCGGATTCGAGGATTTGGCAAAAAAAAAATTGGGCCAGATCCTGATTCCGCAAGTATATATATAGACATTTTCGATATATATATATGTATGTATATTCATAGATTCCCTACATGTAACATGTCAATGCTCATTCATCATTAGTTCAAACCTTCAAACATATAATGATAATAATATATTAATAAGAAATTAGAAGCGTTATTCTCATAAAATGGTAAATCCATAAATGCCAATATATGATTATGTCATATTCATACTTTGCAAAAGTCTCAAATTGTCATTACATGATGAACAAAGAAAAATGGTGAAAAATGCTTGAGAGATGAATGAATGACAATCAAATGACCAAATGTATGCTTTACTGGTCGAATTAGGATTTAAAAAGAACAAAAAATTGGCATGTGGCCCGTTTTTGGGCACCCACACGCTCGGATTCTCGTGGATTCCTCTGGATTCTGCTTGGATTCCAGACTGGAATCCGGATTCTCTGTGGAATCTACAAAAATGTATGCTTTACTGGTCGAATTAGGATTTAAAAAAGAATAAAAAACTAGCATGTGACCCGTTTGTGGGCACCCACATGCTCAGATTCTCACGGATTCCTACGGATTCCAATCCGGAATCCTGCCGGAATCTGACCAGAATCAGGATCAGGATCCGAGGCATATCAGAGGGATCCGGTAACATAGATAAATATGATCCACTCAAACTTTAAACATGTGCTACCATCCAAGACATAACATTGTGTATAAGGGAAAGTGACGGAAGCTATAACAACGGACGCCTGAGCTGGAGGAAGAAATATGAAGGCCACCGAAAAAAATGAAGGTAAAATAATAGATGTTGTCACTTGTCACATGGTCGAAAATCTCACATGAAGCTTGATGGACATTGCAAACTGATACCAACATTCTTAGCAGAGACAGTTAAGAGAAAGGCTGTCTAATACGGTCAAGAATATTCAATGTTATCAACACGATGAACATCAGAAATTAATATGTGAACAAAACACAGTCCAGCAAGCAAATATACTCTGAGAGAACTTGAGAACACTAAAGAATCAACACAGGTATGAATGATATCTCACGCAGCTACCAAAACATTAACAAATCTGTACCTGACACTGTCTATTTTCTTGACTCCAACTAAGAAAAATTAAGGGAAAAAATCAGTCATGTTTATTCCAGAAAATTCTGGGTTATTTTGTAATTACTTCTGATCATAATGACAATCAGGAATTTCTGCTTATGGTACTAGATCTTTTCTAAAATCTGAGATTTAATGAGATTAAATTAATGCAAGTTCATTTCCAGATTTATGCCCTAGTTGCAGAGGGTTTTTTTTTGTTATCAGTTTGTGTCCTAGTTTGCAGATTTAATTGTTCTCTTTTTAGTATCTCATTTGGGGATATTACAGATGCCCCTGCATTTTCTCCCTCAACAACATGATTCTGCTCCTTCTCAACATCATGGACCTTCTCCTTCCCAAGTGCCCCCTTACAGAAAGAGACACATATAATGTATTTCTTCAATGGTATATCAGTTACACCAGACTTGGGTGTTAGAAGAGATTCTAGATGGAGTACTTTGCTTCTTCCTTGCATCACCATGCCCGCCCATGCCTGCCTCTCCCCAGCCTTCAACACTCCTCAAAGAGCATTACAAGATTGTGTATTTCACAGTGGTCAATGATGGCACCAATGATTCCTCCCTTCAAAGCCCTAACAGAAATATTTGATAAAATCCTTCCTGACTTCAATAGCTTTTGCTCTGTCGATTTTGATCCCTGCACATGGCTATTTGTATTGGTTACTTAAAAACATTTGTTGGTGTTGCACTACTTCATTTTGTTTTTGGTGCTTTAAATTTTTCCTTTATTTTTCTTTCCTAGGATGCTCCCTTCCTAAAATTTTCTATCGTCCATTGATGTATTTTTCAGTTCATTGACCTTTTCCTAGTCACTAGAGGATGTTAATATAATTATCTTAGTCTTAGTACTTTTAAAGTGAATTTATCAGTCATATTTTTTGCATCATATATCGGATGCAATGTAGTTTACCACCAATGGATCTCCTTGCAATGGATATACAATATCATACTTCCAAAGGTCTCCAACCGATGATATTGTGCTTCAGGTCCACCACATTTTACCTTGGCTTGCAATAATAACAGTTTGTAGGCCAGGATTTTTAAGCACTGATTTTAGATTCAAAACAGTTTGATTGTCATTTCATTTACAGCTTGGATATCAGCTACTCTATAATACTCCTTCCACATGTTTCCTTTATCAGTATGTGTGGTTAGGACTTTTCAGGACATTGATTGTTTGTGGAGGACTATTTATGATACTTTGATAGGTCTTGATGATGATGTCATTTGATGATCTATGCATCTGATGGTTATATTGATGTTGATTACTTATGATATCTTGATGATGATGATTATATGATGATTATGTTTTGAGCTTATGATATATTGCTATAGACTAACCCATGATTATGGTAATGTTCTTTAGGATGATCAAGATGTGGATATGCTTTATGTACATGTTATGTTAATCTTTCTATGATGTGTTTGTATGGAGGGGGAGGATGCTGTATTACTCATTCGTGAAGCCCATACGATGTTCTGAATCTCTCTTCAATTATTGTGTTATCTGACATATTATATATGTATATGCATGTATGGTTCTTGTTGTGCAGGTGATATGCAGGTACCAGGCATTGAATCCACTTGGCTTCACAGGTTTGAGCGTGCCTTTACATTCCCCGATGATGGTAGAAGGGAGATAGCATTAAGGCCCATATGATCCTAGCCTAGCCATTGTTTTTTTTGAGGAACTATTATGATCTTGTGATATCTTGTCGAATTGTCATGGTGACAAATCCTAATTACCTAGTTGTGTATGGTTTGGTTTGAGAGTGTGATTTTAGGAGTTTAATGGTTCTTAATGATATGCATTCTTATTTGGAGTAATTTTATTGGTTTAATCATGTTTCAGGATGTATGTGTTATTTTAATTTTATTTTATATGATCAAGTGTTAATTTTATGAACCAGAATAGTAGAGAAACAAAAGATTCTTAATACAAATCATGCAAGAAAAGATGAAATAAAAAAAACACTAATATTTATCCTGGGAAAACCCTCCAACTTGAGGGGAAAAACCCAGCCACACAAGAAATGATGCTTTATTGATAAAATGATAGAGATATGTGTACAATGCTTCAAACTGAACCAGCAATCCATCTACAACACACAGAACCAGCAATATAATGTGTGTCTAACACCCAACCAATGCACAAGACAAAGAAATATATAGAAGACTTGACTCTTCATCTTCGAAACTGAAGACTCTTTACATTCCAAGCACAAGTCTCT
>MU226831.1:708053-727612 GCA_018584345.1 Thuja plicata | reverse complement strand
TTTTTAAATATATAATAGTTATACATTATAAATAATTGAATTTTTTAATGAAAATAAATGTTTACATTATAAAATATAAAATATAGTATCTATGTTAAAAATATTACAAAACTATGTTAAAAACTATGGGAAACGAATTGTGCAAACTGAATGCAATAGTATAGCCTACGACAAGTACAATAAGCTGATTGAAAAGAATAATTGTTGAAGACAATTTTTGTTTATTTAAAATGGAAAATTATTTTGGTTTAAACGTTAATGTTAAAGTAATAAGATCAATTTTGTCTTTTTATGTGACTTAAATTTTATGTAGCCCAGGGTTAAAGATAATTAATGTAATGCAAAGTTTGTTAATTTTTATAATAATTTAAGTTGTTTACATAGATTTGTTTGTAATTTTATAACATTTTTTTTGTATTTGTTGTTTGATTAATTATTTATATAGATAATATTCAAATAATGTATGTTAATATACCTTAATGGAAAGTATAAATAGTTATATTATATGATTGTAATATTTATAATAATCATTTATTAAACACTTCATATTAATAGGTTTATTTTTGCATTTTTTAAAAATAAATTTCATTTGTAATAAATCTTTGATAAATTTGTTAACTCTAAACATTTAAAATGTACAACTTCAAAATACATTCTGGTGGACCATATTATATATATCCACAATTACGTATAGAGAGAAATAATACATGTATTGGTTTAATCAACTTTGAATTTGTACAATTTTGTCACTAATAAATATTGTTGCATTTGTTTGGTAGAGTAGACTTGCAAATCAAGAAATACACATTGAGGGCCATTTTTATATTCGGAGAGCCATTTTAGTACAAGTATTATTTCCATAAACTTTGAATTTGTAACTTGTGTTCACAATGAATTTTATGACATTTTTTGTGAGGTACAAACCTGTAGTGCATGCACTCATTTTGTATTGGCTGGAAGAATAACATTTGATAATGTTATCAACTGAGACTCTTCTTCTTTCTGCCAAGTAACTTGTGGGTTTTTTCGCATTCTTTTGTATATTTCAAATGTGAATGTTTGTTGAATGTGGAGGTCTGCTAGTTCTCAAACTCTAAAAATTGTTGTGAATGTGAGCCCTTGTCAATCAATGTTGTCGATATCAATTGTTTCTTTTTGTAGTGTTAGCCCTTGTGATTTGTGTATTGTTAAGCCCCACACCATTTTCAGTGGTATTTGTCAGTATCTACCATGAATTATTGAGATAACTGGTATATGTTTTGGGTTATTTTGGTCTCATGGTGGGCCCACGTATTTTTTGAATTCAACAACAAAAAACAAAGGAACTTGAGGTGGTTTTTCACCATCACTACATACAATTGCTTTAACTTGTCCAAGTGCACCATTGACAAGTCCAATTTGTACCCACAAATTTGCACAGAGCATTACTTGTTGGCCAATACATAATAGGATTTTAGATTGAAGTTGTTCTTCGTCTGGATTTGTGCATGGTAATCCTCTAAGTTGCTCTGCATTGGAAATGGCAACTGGCTTTGCTAGAGATAGCAACATACTTTTGTTATGGATTAAGACCATTTCATTTGTTTAAAATAGATGTATGGATGAAACAAAAGGACTTTGTTCTCTTGAGTTAAGTGTGGAACATGACAATGTCATTAGAAGCTCCCAATCTGTAATTCTAGGTGTTGCATTTCGCAAATTTGAAAGAAGTGTGTGAAATTGAATCTGAATAGGCATGTCTCCAATTTGACAAAATATTTTTTCCAGGGTCACTATAGTTGGGAAGCTACGCCATAGTGTGCCACCATAGGAACTTGAAGCATACATTGGGATGTTTGTGACTAGTGGTAGTTGACCCAACTCACCAAATAGAACAATTGATCGTTCTCCAAATGGAATGTGATTTTGAGCTGGGAATGCTTGGCGTAGCCTCATATCAATTTTTTCTAGCCACTTGGGTCCAATGAAACTCATTTCATCTATTATAACATACCGAATGAAATACATGCTCTCTTGGAAGGTTGCTAGTTCCTATCCTTGCAAGGGTACTATTTCTTGTAATATGTATTGTTGATGCTTGTATGTTCAATATTGCTATGGTTGTTGGTGCGAGTAGTAGCAATGTGATTGCCCTTGTAGTGCTGAGTTGACCATTGTTAACTTTATACAGACGAGGTATGGAAGATCAACTAAGTAAGATCTCTCTCTCTCTCTCTCTCTCTCTCTCTCTCTCTCTCTACATATTTATCTATACCATCTATATCTACCCCTTTCTCCTCTCTCTTAATCTATCCCATTTCTTCCCTAAATATCCCTCTCCTCTATATCTATCTCCATCTCTATCTCTAACTTCTAGCGCTTTTATATGTTATAGTCTATGACGCCTCCTATTTTTGCATTGCTTTTCTTACTTGATTGTTTTATTTTCCATCTCGTCATCAATTCCATGGTGCACCATTTCAATTCCTACCTCTTGATGTCACAGTTTGCAAAGGGAAATATAGAGGCAGGAGTTAATGCACAAGGCTCTACTATTAGCCACACAAATGCAATCTTTTTGCCCTTCCACATACCATGTTACTTACAATTCACACTTCAACATACTCACACCTCTTAAAATTAAAATACAGTACTCTCTCATAGTCTAATTGCAAGAATGATGTCAATGGAGAGAAAAGGAAACACAGACAATGGGATGGAAAACTGGCATCTGGTATTGCAAGAATTCATTTGGCTCGACGAGTCAAGCTTGGACATAGGCTCTTGTGCCTATAAAGCTTGGCGTGAGGTGGGAGTCTAGGAATATTTGTGGTAACAAATCTATCAAGCAAAATGACCTTCCTTATACTCAAATGGGGAATCATGCATAGTAAAGCAAGCGGGAAATGACAGAAATCCAGATGGACAACCCATCATAGACCCAAAAATGGTCCTTGACATGGGTATCAATCTCTCATGGCTGCAATGCACATGATCCTTTAACCCACTTCTCTCCTCCACCTACACTTCAATCCCCTACACTTCACCAATATACATAAACCAAACCTCAAACTTCCCAATCCCTACAATCTGCAACACTAATTGTCTCTGCCAATTCATCTACCCTTACGCAAACCAAAAAATAGTGCAGGGCAATCTCAGAACAAACACTATAACTCTTCCCTCCCTCAAAATCTCAAATGTCTATGAAGTTCTCCATTCTTTCTTTGAAGATAACAAAGGAGAATGTTCGAATATTGCAAATTTTGATATAATATATAAATTAAATAATAAATATAATTTAACATAATAGTATATCAATTTTATTTTAGAAATTATAATATCAAGAGTTACTTTTCTACATATAAATAGATAATTAGTGTACATAAACTATGAAAGATTTTATAAAATCATATTGCATTTATAAATCATCCACATTAATATAAATCATCCACATATTATATAAAGACTTTTTATATTATTCAAATTATTTGTCCCAACAATTTTAAATATTAAATGCGATATATATCTACTAAGAAAAGTACATGACATGGACAATTATTTATAAGACGCAAAGATCAAAGTAGGGATCTGTGGACGATCAACATAATGAAGGGAAACTGTTTCCAGTGGAACAATGAAGATGAGGGAGAAATAGACTCAAAGAGGTTCGAAGCATATGATAGAATGGCAGGTGATATGAAGACTGAACTGCCCTCCCTTTTCACTCACATCGATCTTCTGCCCACCTGGCGGGGGAAACATTTCGATCTTCTACTCACCTGGTTGTTCAATAATATGTTGATTGTCAGAGCAAGTAGTGGCAAGGCGACAATGCCCGGGAAACTTCACCTGCCCATCCCGAATGGCAAGAAGTAGAAGGATATTTCATTTTTTCCTTTATTGATTGACACATAAAGGTTATAACGAACTTAATAACAATCTAATGAAAGGACTACACAGAAGGAAGGATAAAAAGGAAACTTTCAAGAAATCAATGGGTACAAATTTCAAATGATATACAAATTTTATCAGAGTTTTAGTAACAAGTGCACAGTAGTAGCCTCGCATGTAAAATGTAGAAGCGTACACAAGGAACGACATCATCTCAGGAATGACACGAATGAAGGATTGTCATGAATTGATTTGATGAAAAGGCTTTAGAAACTTATAAAAAAATGAAATCAGGCAGAAGACTCTTGAGGGTTATGGCAACCATTCACTGCACTTATTGACGACATTCCTGTGATTAATGTGAAGTTCTTTGAGATGATTTTGCACACCTCCAAGTTGAAGTGCGGACATAGTTTACCATGGCACAAAGGCAATCTTTATCATAGGTTTTACACATTTCAATTGCATTTTCTTGAAAGTTTGTAGAGCCTTTTTGGTCAAGGACAAGGTGCCCCACAATTTCCAGAAGATGACAAAGGGTGCCTCAATGAGACTAAAGAAGAACTGATTGATCCAATTAAATCTTTCTTCACGTGTCAGTTTGGAAACACCACTCAAGGCTTTACTGCAACTTTGTGGGAGTTCAGTGCTGGCATAATGATGATGGTAGAGTGTTAAGCATTTAGCTCCCTTCAATGGAGCTTTTGGGGCATTTCCCTAGCAGCCTGAAGTACTATGGGAATATGACAAACTTGGATCTCTTTGGCAATAGTCTTTTTGGCCCAATCTCAAAGGATCCCTGCAAATTGCTTCCCTTTCTTGTGCAAATTAATATTTCACAAATTGATATTTTGTCAAACCAGTTTACTGGGTCGATTCCCCCCGACCTCCCTAATTATACTTTTTCAGATCTTATGGTCTAATTATGATTTAATCTTACTTCAATTCGCAGATTATGTATTTTTATGCAGGAATGTAATGATTGGACTCTTATTTTGATTTTATGCAGGGATATTTGGACGAGAAATTCACATAGTTGCAACAACTGGAGGTTGAGAGCAATCCTGAGTTTGTTGTGGAAGTGGTTTCTCTCTTCTTTGAGGATGCTGAGAAAATCATCAATGACGTCGGTGGAGAGGTTGAACGATCTGATCTCATGGGTCTCAGATGATGTGCCATGTCTTCTCCTGAAAACTTGACATATTCACAAACAACTGCGAGGACAAAAAGAGAGCAGAGTGTGATGGAGCTAACACAGAAAGGAGCGTTGGATGGTGATAGTGCAATGAGTTGTTAACGTGTGTGACTGGAAATACATGAATGTAATCAAGTTAAGAATGCGTGAATCCAACGACAAAATATTGGCCGATCGTATAATAGATTCAACCATTAAAAAATAACACAAAATTAATAGTGGTAATGACTTCAATGGTCATCCATGCTCTCTCCGTCAATCTGTGTCATCCATCCTAAAAGTTAGCCTGGCTCTTTCCATATGGCAATGCATTCGGCGTAAATATATGAAAATATTATATAACTTATAAAAAGACCAGCATATATATTTTTAATGAGATTGACAATAAATTTTTTTATTATAATTATTAATTATTAATTATTCTTATACTTATGTATTATCTCAATTAATTTTTTTTAAAGTTAAAAATTTTATTTTTTTACAAATTTGCAACTTTAAAAATAGTTTATGTTTTAAATTTTAATTAATTTTTACATTTTAGTTTACATTTTCTTGTATTATGGTTGACATTAACATCTCTGCTCCTCTCCTCTGGGATGTGGTTCTAATGGTTGGGGACAAGCCTTGGACCTAATCATTGGATTTTTGGTCTTCCCTTTCAATGTAGGCGATACTTTTCTACTGGTCATTTGGCCACTGATTGTTCTCTCTCGCGACGCAAGAGTGTTGCCACTTGGTAGAAGAATGCAAATGATGATCATTTGACCATTATGGCCTTTAACTCTTCCTCTGATGACTTTGTTGATGATGCCCACCCCTTGGATGATGCTCATGCTCCAACCTCTTCCACTCCAATGGATCCACCCCTTATTATTGAGTCAGCTCCCTCCGACAGCGTGAACTCTTCTTTGATTGTTGTTGCTTTTGGTATGCTCCAGACCAAGACTGTTGAGGTTGGTCATCTCTCTACTCCTATTGAAGTTTTTGGTTCTCCCTCTTCGAGGGCCCAACATTGTTAGCACATTGTTCTTGGTAATGTTGCAGACTCTACTCTAGGTGGTGGGGACCCCTTTGATTGTATTGTCTGGACAGTTGTACGTCAGCGAAGGAAGAATTACTATGCAACCTCTTCTTCTCCATCTTTTGTTGTAGATGTGTTGTCTAACTACACTTGACGTGGGCTACTAGCTATGCGGCTAGTCTGTTGTCAATGGTCCTTTAGTGACCTTGTTGTTCTTTGTTCTCTAAAAGCACTTAAGCTTTTTTGTTGTGGTTTTGTAAGGGCCAACCCCCTTGCTAGATGGCTTTAATATTCAAAAATAAATTAAGAAATATTTTGGAATCCACATCACATATTTCATATCATTGGATGTCATTAAAAAGAATTAAAAACTAGTATACCTATCTTTAGATAAGTTTATGTAAATTACACATAGTTATCTCTATTGGAAACTCAACCTTAATTCAAATGTAATTCTAATTAAACACTTTACCTAGCATTATCCAAATTATTTTATTTAAATATCATTTACTTAAAGACATAAATTAAGGTTATCATTTAGTAAGGGTCGGGATTAGGCTTAAGGTTGAAACAGGTATAGAGTTAGAGTTTCTAAAATATAAAATGGAGATCATGTAAGAGGGCTATTCTCCCCAATTCACATTACACATTGGAATGCAAAACCACCCTAAGAAAAGTATGATAAATGCATCTTGGAAGATGTTAATGTAGTATTTGTGCTTGAGGGGTTTTGATTCCTTTTGTTGCTTATGATTGAGAAAGAGAGGAGAGATATTGGTATAAGAAACAAGTATAGAGCTGGTCTAATCTAATTGAGAAAACTGATAAAAAGGGAAATGGACAAGTATTTGAATGCACCTAGAAATAGAATAGAAAAAGAGAACTTTCAGACCTGAATTTCTGACTCTTGAGGTCCTAGAATGAATTGTAATCGCAAATCTAATATTTGAAGGTTGTGAACTAACTCCCTGCCAAATTTTAATCAAAAATGACATGGAAAAGGTGAAACTCGATCTGTACCCAGGGATAGATCGCCACTTTTTCTTTATTTTTTGTGGGTTTTCTTCAATTGTTCATGTACTGCACAGAAAAGATCTAGTGGCTCTATTCTTACACATAGAAAAATGAGGAAAAGGTTGGGAAAAGAGGTTTGCCTTGGTCAAACCCCTGTTTAGGAATCAACCTTGAAATTACATATTGAAATATGAAATAGAAGCTAGATCTGAAACACAAATCACCTTATACCTTGATGGTGCAATCCTTCTTTGGATGTGATCACAAGTGTTGATGCAATAGCTTGAAATCTACAAAAACCCAATAGGAAATCATGAAACCAAATCCTTGTATAATGGATGTTGTAGTTTGCCAACAATGCTTAGTGAAAAAGAAGAAGCATTGAAGACTTGGATGCTTGATTGAAGAAGAGATCTTGAAATCCAATTTTCTTGATTGCTCATGAATGATTTAACACTTGATATGGAATGCTAGCACTTGGTAATGGGTCCCAAAATGGAGAGAGATGAGGGGTTTATATACTAAATCCATCATTTCAAGGGTTAAAACTTATGCAGGCTAACCATGGGTCCTAATTTCCCGCAAATACCTTGAGATGAGACCTTGCCCCAAATCTGGGCTCAAAACCCTAGGAAAAAATCACCAATGGTGATGTGTTCCACCCTAAATAGGCCAAAATTTGGTCTAGGGGTCTCGGTCAATCAGTAAATGTAAGATAAGTATAGACAACTCATTATGATGTCGAGAAAGTATTCTAAGGCCATGAAAAGTCAAGTAGGTCCTAGAAGAGATGAAATGAATTATGGGATTGGAGGAAAATAGAAGAGCACACTTAGAAATAAGGGCCAACCTCAAGTTTTGAAGAAATTAGGCCAATATAGGAGCCATGATGTTAATTTGAAGGTTTAATAAGTTCTAGGAGAACGTGAAATCAATATGGAACCCATACATACTAAAATCAGGACCTAATTAAGGGTGCTTACCTTTTAGGATGATATATTTAGCCTCCACTTTAGAGAGAGTACGAGTACACCTCATGCTCACGGTAAAGTAGAGAGAGAGAGAGAGAGAGAGAGAGAGAGAGAGATGATATTTCTAAGTTTAAGGACATAAGCCCCCAAACTAAGGTGTTGGAAATATATGATGTGCCCAGTGACTGAGAGGGGGGGGGGTGAATCAAGAACCAATAAAACTTAATCCTTTTAATCCACAATTAGATTAACTTATTTGTTTGCATGCATAGAACTTGAAAGTAAAGATTCATAGACAACACATAACACAATATTTGGTTGCCCAGAAAGCTTCCAAAAGAAAGTAAAACTGGGGTGGGGATGATACCCACGAGATTTAGTATTGCAATATAAATCTATCCTGTTAGAACTTACAATGACCACTTCTGATGGCCCGCCCTGTTAGGAGCATAGAAAGGACTGTTAGGTCCACCTTGTTAAAGGATTTTGTACAATGCAATAAGTAATGAAACTCTGTTAAGAGATTTAGAGAAAGGACTGTTATTTCCACCTTGTTAAAGGATTTTGTTGATCCATCTATGAGAATGAACCAGTTGATGATCTTCTTTGTGCAACTGTGATTGTTGAATAAGATCCTTCTAAATATAACTAATCACCTGAATGTGATAGATGAGAGTCTGTTGTCCTGAATACTTATGCTCTTAATCAAACTAACATTCGCATGTCTTTACACTTATATGCATACATTCTTACTTATTATTTTTCACATACATTGGATAAAACAAACTATCTTACATATATATCTTTATTCAACAAATAACTCTGTAAGTTGGCTTGCAATAAACAAAATTATATTTAATAATATATGCAATGTCGGCTTCAAACTGTCACTCAGGTCCAAAAGTATACTCGGGTGATAAAGTGTCACTCGGGCGATACTGTAAATCACTTGGGTCATACTGATCACTCAGGTGATGCTAATCACTCGGGCAATGCTAATCAATCAGGCAATGTTGATCACTCGGGCAATGCTGATCACTCGGGACTTTGCATAATGCTTGTTGCCTTGGTCGACACTGGTTGACTAAGTGTTTTGTCACTAATTGAAAATATTTCTTTCGATAAGGTCTACAATCCCCCCTTTGGCATTAGTGACAAAAACACTTATCATTGAATTATGTGTTTGATATGTCAAAACTCCCCCTTTCTGTCTGGTCAGGTTTTGACACTGCTTCTATTGCTCGGGTCCAACTGACTCTATTTTTGTGTTTTTTAAAATTTTTTTTGTAAAGTACATTTTCTACATTGTTCCACTGTACATGTGTTTCCTCAATGACATTTCCCCTTAATTACAATATAATGATATTTCCCCCTTGTTTTTGACAAAATTGCCAAAAGTGATATTTACAAGGCTATTCCAAAGTAGGATAGGAAATCACTATGTACCTTCAAAATCTGAGACAAAGCGTTGTCCCAATTGTCATGTAGCGCCTTCATGATGTTCCATTCAACTTGTAGCTCTACAGACAACTCTATCATTAGCTCAGCAACTGAGAAATTGTTGTCATGAATGAGTGTCTTTGCATGTGTTATGCATTTCTGCATCCCATCCATGTGTGGTAGGAGTTGGCTCAAGATTGTTGTAAGTGAATCTCTTGTCCTTTCTTCTTCTCTCAATAATTCATCCTGTAGATCAGGTAAGATACTTGATCTTCATGAAGTGAGCAAAACTGGTGCTCAGGTCAAGTGCTATCTGTCTTGCACTTTCCTTCATGTCTGCATCAATTTTCACTATCTTGTTCTTGATCTCCATAGTAAAGTTAGAGGTATCACTCAACTTTACAAACAGTGCTACCACATTGGTCACAGTGGTTGCTAGAATGCTGATGATATTTTTAAGCTGCACTTGGTCAATTACAATCTTCTTTGCAATATTTTCTAGAACCTTGTTCTCAAATTTCTTCTTTTCCTTCTCGAGTAACTTCTCTTGACCATTCATATCTATGTTGAACTTGTGGACAATGTCAACAAGTTGGTCCATTATTGAGTCACTCTCATTGACTTCAATCTGTAATGCATCTACAATTATGCCTTTGACATCTTCAAGTACTTTATTCCTTTGTCCTTCCTTTCAGAGCTTCTGTTGTGTGGTTTTTTTCTTCCATAGTTCTCCTAGAGTATCCATTTTCTCTACATATAAGCTGGATTGATCCCAATTTGGAATCACAATTTCTTTATCAAGATCTATCTCATCAGTAATTACTGCTTTTTATTTTCCTTTTGTCTTAGGACTCAGTGAAGGAACAATTTCCTTACCTTTACCTTCCTCATCCTTTTCATCAGTATTCATTCCAATTAGGTCATTGACCTTTACAGTACCAATTGCTGGATTAATGTTAACTGATGAGTCAATACTAGCAGTAGAAATATCTACCTTGTCTTTCTGCAACTCAGGTGTTCTTGGCTTAGTAGTAAGTGGAACCTGTTGCTCGATTACTACATGTTTAGATGTGGATTCTGCAACCTTGTCCTTGCTCGAATGTACTATATTTTGGATAGGAGATTGGGGTAATGATGCCATTACCTCAACTGCAATTTGTTCATCATTTGACTCGTCAATGGTCTGTACCTCGAGTAATGTATCATCATTTTCCTATTTAGGAGGGTCTATACTCGGTACTTCTACCTCATTATCTTCTTTCATATCAATTATTGATTTCACACTAATGTGGCACGTTGGACTACATCTTCAATGTTTTTGTTCAATATTTGGAATGCCCTGAGTCTTGGGGTGTGATTATTTTGGTATTTTCTCAAGGCTTCTTTTACTTCTTTGCCCTTCATTGCAGGCATAACTTTCTTCAATGTTTGTTCCCTTATATCCATTTCAGTTTGGACTGCATTGTTCCAGGGAATGGAGACTGAATTAAATGGGTCTTCATTCATATAGTTCTTTAGCTCAGAGGGGTCATATTTCCATTTTACCATCTTCTCCACCACTACTTCTTCAATCTTCTTCTTTTCTTCCTTGGTCCTAGAAGCATAATTCAGTGACTTCAAAGAACTCATAGCTCTTACTTCTTTTATTTCTTTAATCTTCTGATCAAGTGTGGGTGATGGTATAGTGAAAACCACAGTATCATCTTCTTCATCATCCTCATCATCACTCAGTACAAGTCTTATCCTTGATCTCCTCAAGGTGACAACAGGGGTCTACTTTTTCCTTCTTTTGTTTGGGTGTTGCCTTCCTCTTCTTTTGTTTGAAACTCTCAAAATATCCATCCATAATGTTATCAAAGTTATCTCCTAACTCAAATATGAATTCATTAATATACTGGATTATTGGCCCATCCTTATTCCATGCTATTGTTCCTTTGGAGGGGAAGAACTTCTCAACATAAAAGAGTATGCATATTAGAAAAGAACCAAAATTACATGAATTGGATTTGGATACTCGGATGCTTTCCATATTCTTTCTCAACTGGACGAGCTGTAATTCTGCTAGGTCAAATACCAGATTCTTCTTCACCACTTTGTATGCTAGGTCAACAGCTTCACATGGAACACTGTTGGGTCTTCTTGAACTGTATATCTTGTGGGCTATAACATGAATGCCAAATTTCAATTCCATATTAGTTACTCCATTAAGTCTCATGCCTCTACAATCCCACTCCGCAAGAGTTAACTCAACTAGGTCATCCTAGGCTAGGGTTTTGGTAGCTTTCGGCTTATCTAGCATCGGGAACCTAGTGACACGGTGAATTATGTACTTTGTGATCATCACATGATGTTCAAACCATAGTTGCATTTCGTGAACGTGGATAAGAACATATCTCATCTATTTTGTCTGGAAATCTCTTGGCATGTGCACGATGTGTGTCAAACCCTTGGTTTCAAGGTGCTTATGCTCAGACTCCAGACTCCCATTTGCACATAATTAATCATATGCTTTATTCATCTCAATAGTTACAAGCTCCTATATTTTGCAGTGATAGAAGCTTCGGATGTCGTTAACCAGTAACACTCTTAGAGGAATCACGGAATGAGCTCCCATTGGGTCTATCTCCTTTATGATTTTTAGATGAAGCTTAAACACTGGAGGATAACAAATTGCATTCCTTACTAACATCTCAAAACCTTTCTTGACCTTGTTGTAGGAAGTGGATGCCATATATGTTCGGATGAAATGATCAAACTTTGCTTTCAATCATAAATTTGCACTAAATTGGTAAGGGCTCTGAATTAATTCGTAAACTGAAAGCTTTGTAAGCAATAATTTTTGCAATCCTTCATTGATAAGAAATTTTCAACTGTTAGATTATTTCATTAAATGCTCCGTACATAGTAGTTGGCATGACTTGGGTGTTTCTCAGATTCACTCGGAAGCTCAGGTGAAACCAACTTTCCAATTATCAATACTGCCTGAATCAGCTCGGTTAAGCTAGAGTAGCTCGGGTGTAATTAAAATTCTAACTCAGGTAGAACTATAATATGTCCTTATGCATCTATATGCAGATTTGGATTATTTAGCTTATCTGGAACTCATGTAAGATGGCTTGTATTGCACAATTCCAGTCATCTCCTTACATTCCTATTATGTAATGGTAGATCCACCTAGTTCAGTGTTTAGGGTGTCATTAGATCCTTCATTGCTTTGATCTAAATTATCTAAGGATTTCCTTACCCATTGCTTGCTCTTTTGAGTTCTAATTACTGAGACTTTGGCTTTTCCATTCTCAAAACCAGTATCAATGTTTCCTCTGTTCATACAGTTCTTGCTTAGATGGTGGAGTTGCTTGCATACATAACATCTCTTAGTAGGATCTATTTTTCTGAAGTGAGTCTTCATACAATTTGCACCAATGTGTCCATATTCACCACAATGACAACATTTGTACCATGTATTTTAATCCCAACCAAAATTTGCCTTGGCTAATTGTTCAGCAGGATTCCACTTCTTAGTTCTGCACTCAAAAGATCTATGACCTTGTTTGTTGCACTTGTAGCATTTTCCTTCAAACTCAGGTTTCTATTTGCATTCACTTGCTCTATTTCCATGTTTGTTACAACTGTAGCATTTTCCATTAAATTTTGACTTTCCATTGCTCCAACATTTATTTGATGTATGCCCCAACTTACCACAATGATTGCATGTAGGTTTGTTGTTCCTTTGAGCTCCTTGTTGTGAGGATTCACCTTGTTTTGTATAACCTAATCTAGTATGTCCATGATGTCTGAATTATGTTGCCTGATCCATGCTAGTTTGTGAATTCATCATACTTTCATTTGTTTGTCTGCAGTCTTTCATTTTCTATTCTTAGATTGTCTACTTCCTGTGTTGCATTGTTGAGTTGACTTACCAAATTAGCTTGCTGAAGTGACAAGTGTTGGATTTCATTTTATTTTTCTTCTAATCTTGTACTCAACAGTCTTTTATCTTCTTGTGCTATATTTTTGTCATCTTCTGCTTTGTTCTTTTGTTCCATGACTTCACATATTCTGATTGAGTGAATTTCCTATTCTCTCTTCAACTTTCTGAATTCTTCATGTAAAGCGAGATTCTTTGTAAGTAAGTCTTCAATGGCTGCATCAGCTTCTTCAGAACTTCTGTCCTTGCAAAATTCTTCAATATTTCTTCTATATAGGTTTTGTCATTTATCTGTACTACTAATTCTTTTCTTCTTTTTAGCAAAAGAGAGAGTTGCTCCTTAAGTTTCATGATCTGATCCATGGCCACTTTAAGATCTATCTTTTCATTCTCGATGGCTTTCTCTAGTCTGTATGTTTCCATAGCCTCTGATCTTTTCTCAAGCTATTAAACTCCTAATAAGAGACCACTGCTTTGATACCAATTGTTGGAAATATATGTTGTGCCTAGTGACTAAGAGGGGGGGGGGGGGGGAANGGGGGGGGGTGAATCATGAACCAATAAAACTTAATCCTTTTAATCCACAATTAGATTAACTTATTTGTTTGCATGCATATAACTTGAAAGTAAAGATTCATACACAACACATAACACAATATTTGGTTACCCAGAAACCTTCCAAAAGAAAGTAAAACTGGGGTGGGAATGATACCCAAAAGATTTAGTACTGCAGTATAAATTTAGCCTGTTAGAGCTTACAATGA
Source organism: Thuja plicata (assembly GCA_018584345.1). Taxonomy (NCBI): domain Eukaryota; kingdom Viridiplantae; phylum Streptophyta; class Pinopsida; order Cupressales; family Cupressaceae; genus Thuja; species Thuja plicata. Next base: position 713,406 of record MU226831.1, on the reverse strand, counting down.
CCACTTCTGATGGCCTGCCCTTTTAGGAGCATAGAAGGGACTATTAGGTCCACCCTATTAAAGGATTTTGTACAATACAATAAGTAATGCAAATCTATTAAGAGATTTAGAGAAAGGACTATTAGGTCCACCTTGTTAAAGGATTTTGATGATCCACCTATGAGAATGAACTAGTTGATGATCTGCTCTATGCAACTGTGATTGTTGAATAAGATCCTTCTGAATATAACTGATCACCTGGATGTGATAGATGAGACTCTATTATCCTGAGTACTTCTTCTCTTAATCAAACTTCCATTCGCATGTCTTTACACTTATGCATACATTCTTACTTATTATTTTTCACATACATTGGATAAAATAAATTATCTTACATATATATCTTTATCCAACAAATAACTATGTAAGTCGGCTTGCAACAAACAAAATCATATTTAACAATATATGCAATGTCAGATTCAAACTTTCACTCGGGTCCAAAAGTCTACTCGGGTGATAAACTATCACTTGGGCGATATTGTAAATCACCCGGGTCATACTGATCACTCAAGCGATGCTGATCACTTGGGAAATGTTGATTACTTGGGAAATGTTGATCACTTAGGACTTTTCATAATGCTTGTTGGCTCGGTCGACACTGGTTGACTAAGTGTTTTGACACTAATTGACAATATGTCTTGTCATAAGGTCTACATAAGGATCTTAACTTGTACATCCATATGCAAGGACACATAAAACAAAAGAAAAAGCCTAAAGCTTACTAATATTCCAAGTCAACTAGTTGAAGAGACCTCGCTAAAGAAAATGTCACAACTTCTAGTATCATGCTTAGAAAGAGATTGTAAAAGAAAAAGTGGTCACCTGAAAAGAGAAAGAGCACACATCAAAGATAATATAATACTCCATAATTCAATCAAATAGCAAAGTGTGCTATGTTATGGAATCATGGAGGAGAGAATAAGACAATCATGGATGACACTGGCTAGGAAATCATGTTGCACTATATGATCCATGAGAGAGAGAAGAAAGAGAGAGAGAAGGGGGAAATGGTCTAACAAATTTTACTATCTTAGTTCCACCCATCAAAGAGAGTGCAAAGAGGGATTTGATGGTCTAGTGCATGCTAGCCAAGTGAATAAAAAATTATTCAAATGAGAGGTTTAATGGTCTAGTAAGGTGTCTTATACTAGTCAACCCATGAAAAGGATATGTCACATGGTCTAGAAAATTATGCTAGTCAACCAATCCTGAAAATATATGCAAAGAAGAGGTAAAATGGGCTAGAAAGTTGTGTTATGCTAGTTCAATCAATCCTAAGGATAGCCAAGAAAAGCATTGTATAAAAGGAATCCATAAAAAATGTGTAAAGGAGAGTGATTTGGCCCTGGCAAGTTGTATTATGCTAGTGTACTCTACCTGTCATGCTTAAACTAAATAAAATATTTACAATAAGAAGGGCACGTATGCCCCTCTTAAGATGGAAAATGAGGACTATTTTGGCGTCTTAAGGAAAATAGAAAAAAGGATAAATCACCTTAAACATAATGAAGGTATCCCATAAGCAACACCCAGTCCAAGCCAAAGAGGTCACAACTTCTGTGAGGTCAAGGAAGGGACAAATGAAAAGAAATACCATACAAGAAGTGTAAAAAGGATCCTTTTTGAAGAATTTTGAAAAGAGATCTTGAATAAAAAGGGAAGAATTGACACCTTCCCCATTTCTAGGTAAAGGGACTCGAGTAAGGATGACACACTTTTAGCCCCCAAGGTAAAGGATTTGTTTACCATGGAAACTCAATTATGAACAATGAAAATTTTATGATCAAGGATGCATATCTCTTGTGTAGAAGAGAATCCTTAATTTGAACCAACATTTCGATGTAATATTGGATCACATAATAGACAAATGTGGCCTAACCAAGGGAAAACTGGATCCTTAAGAGAGGATGAGAGAGATTGATATAATACCCTTCCCCCCCCAAGTTTGGAGACAAGTATGATGAGAAAGAGGACTTTTTATATTACTTGGAAAGTAAAAATTATGAGTGCACCATGCATGAAAATGAGCCCACAAAGGATAGGCTAACAATATCACATAGTGTGGAGAAATATAATAGGAACTTAAATGCTATTTATATAAATCAGGATTGCAAAATAACTCATTGTGACATGTTATGTGAATGATATCGTTATCAATGAGTTTTTGAATTTTGTAATACAAGGCTTGACATTCATTAGTAGAGTGGTCATGATATATGTGATAAATGTAAAAAGAAAGATTCATAAGATTTTTTCTATGCTTCCTCTTTCGTTTAGGTCGAGTAATCAACTTTGTGATAAGAAGGTTAGGCAAAATGATTTCTTTATTAAAGGTAGACATAGGAGAAATGTTAGTGTTAGTAATAACTGACAGGGGGGGGTGAATCAGTGGCCTCAAACAATTTATCCAATTTAAACTTTAATCCACCAATCAATACTTCTCAAATTATCAAATCTCAACAAGATGCATGCCTTTGAAATACTTGAAACAATTAAATAACTATATATCTATTTACCTTGTCTGTCCTGATTCTCTTCAATAACCGATAAGTAGTAAACTGTATTTACCGATGCTTAGTAAATATGTAGAGTATACCAATCAATCCATAAATGCATATGTAGAATGTAAAACAATAAAGCAAGAAACCATACACATATAACACAAGGATTTTAATGTGGAAACCCTGTTAAGGAAAAAAACACTGGGACCGGTACCCCAAATTTTCACTTTTCTGAAGTGAGCCCTGTTAGGAGCCAACCCTGTTAAAGGTTACAAACACATGGTTAAGTGTGACCTTGTTAGAGGATTTTTAATACATAGGTTGTCACTTAGTATCTGGCATCTATGCTACCATCCTTGAATTAGTCTCATGACTGTCAATAGGCTTTATGCTAATCTTACTACCATCCTTGAATCAACCTCCTTCTTAGACTGTCAATAGGATTTAGGTAAGACCGATGCTACTATCATGAGTCAACCTTCTGTTAATCTATTAGGATATACCTCAATCACAAAAGACTGTTAAGTCTTGCTCTGTTAAGAGACTTAATGCTTCAATGGTTAAACTGAAACAAAATGACCTATTTCTAATGCAACTTAATTGCAGATTTTCATATCTATTTACTCACAATATCTTTCTGATCAATGCATCAATACAATTCCTTTGTACTTAACTCTTTCTTCTCTGTGATGCTGTGCTATTCTGTTCGTCGGTGTCTGCAGAATTCCTTAGCTCTCCCTTAGCTTGATTGATCAGGACTGTATGAAGTTTTATCCTTCACCAGTTTCTCTTCAGCATCTTCTATCAGTTCACTCCCCTGTGTATCTGATTATTCTTGGAAATGAATTATGCTTGTCTCTCAAATAGACATGATATTCCTTAATTCTAGGTTCTTGATTCTTGATTCTTGGCATGAAAAACAATCCAACCAAATTGATTTATGCTTTAACTCCTATTTTATCTCATAGTTATCTTCTTGCCAACTATAAAAAGCATCTTTAAATCAATTACTTAACGGTGGTTGAATAAAGAAAATAAAACAACCAATTAAGTTTATCTCTTAGCTCTGCCAGCTAGATATGTCATTTTCTGATCTCTCTGTTCTGTCGGTCAATTTTGCAGTTCGTCACCGGTGACAACTGTTAGTTCTGTCGGTGTAGCTTCAGTTAGCTTTGGGATCTCTGTCCGTCAGGCATCATAGGATCTTTCTCATTGGGCAACATAGGATCTTTCTCATTGGGCAACATTGTTTTCAGCTCATCGGGCATCATGTGATTCTACTTCATCGGGCAACACTGTCTTCTGCTCGTCGGGCATCACTGTGACTTTTTCTCTGTCTTTACCGATGGTGTGCACTCTACCGGTGTAGTCTGTCACTTAGTGAATACTTGACTTTTATGCATTTTTGAAAGCATAACCTTTGTTCTATTGCTTCTTTGAAGTCTTTGGCATGACCATACAGATGATATCAAGTTGACATCAATGACAATACAAACCATTAACTGATTTAATGTCTTGCATTATCTTTAACTTAATATTGTCAATCATTCAATCAGTTATATGTCATCAATCTCTCCCTTTGGAATTGACGGCAACATTCTTATATTATCATACTATACAATATGAAATACAATTGTTGAGATTCATCAAATTACCAAACAATTTTTTTTGATAACCGATAAAAATGTCTGACCGCTGGTAAGCTCTGTGTAAGCTTAGATTTGATTCTTACAGCTTTTATTTTTCTTCTTCTGATGTGTTGTGTCCTTTGTCTATGTCAATTCCTCTCTTTTGACTGTTCTTCTTCTTTGATGTCTCTGTCTATTGTTTGCAACTTTTATACAAATTCTCTCGCTATGGATATGATCTCTCCCTTATCTGGAGTAATCTAATAATGAGTAGTTTCTGATGATAATATGGATACATTCTCTCCCTTTGAAAACAATGCCAAACAAATATTTTACAAATATCTGACATTCTGTCAAGAATTTTCTTCTTTCCATAATATATTCCTTGAATTTCCCTTATCCATCATCAATATAACAATTTGGTCTTGTGCTTGGTTCTCATATATACCTTGTTGTATATAGATGTGGCTTTGAAGCTCAGATTGTGTTGCATCAGTTGTGAATGATATTTTGATAATATATTGCTGATGTAGCCTTCAGTCCTTTTACTGACTATTAGACATGGGTTTGACCCCTAGTCTCTTTCTCAGGTACTCAAATGTATCTTTGGGCAGTGGCTTGGTGAAGATATCAGCCAATTGTTCTTTTGATTGCACATATTCAAGTATCACCTCTTTTTCTTGAACTTGTTCTCTCAAATAATGATATTTGATTGCAATGTGTTTAGTCTTCACATGCATTACTGGATTCTTGGAAATATTTATTGCACTGGTGTTATCACAATAGATAACTACTGGTTTTTTTATCTTCATATGCATACCTTCTAGCAACTGTTTGATCCATGCAATATTTGAGCAATTTGTAGTAGTAGCAACATATTCTGCTTCTTCAGTTGACTGAGAGATGCATCATTTCTTCTTGCTAATCCAAGTGATAAGTTTGTCACCCATGAAGAATGCTCCTCTGGTTGTGCTCTTCCGGTCATCAAGATTTCCAACCCAATCAGTGTTGATAAATACTTTTAGTTCAAATTTTCCTTCTCTTCTATACCATAAGCTAAATTCCTCAGTATTCTTTAGATATCTTAGAATTCTTTTCATAGCAGTTATATGTGATTCCCTGGGGTTAGCAGAAAATCTAGCAACAATTCCTACTGCATGTGCAATATCTGGTCTAGTGTGTACA
>MU226831.1:692987-705584 GCA_018584345.1 Thuja plicata | reverse complement strand
CTTCATACCTTTCATCTTCATCTGAATCATCCTTCACAGCTACAAACACTATCTCAACATCATCATCCGGTTCGGTGTCAGTATCTTCATCTTTGCAAGCAACTAGATAGCTAGCCTTCTTGCCTTTATCCTTGTAATCTCAGGTATCATTCCTTCCTGGTCATCGATAACCTCTATAATCTTTGTTATCACCTCTGTTAGACTTTTTCTCAAAAGATCTATTATCACTTCTATCATCTTTTCTCTTACGACATCTTGCAGAAAAGTGTCCAATCTCTTTACAATTAAAACATACAAGTGGTAGCTTACTTTTGTATTTACCTTTGCCTCTTATCATTCTTCTCGCCATGAGTGCTTCAATTTCATCTAGATCTTATTCTTCACTCTCACTTTCACTATCTCTTCTAGATGAGTATCTCTGGCTAGATTTGCTTATTCTTATAGAAGACTTGAATGCAGACTCTAAACTTGGTGAGACACTATTATCAAAATTGTTCATCTCAAATGAAATCAGTCTACCAATTAGGCTATCAAGAGTGACTGTATTATTTGCTACTGCTCTCATTTCTTGAATAGCAGAGACTCTAATAGCATATATAAGCAATAGGGTTCTTAGGATTTTACTTACCACTGTCTCCTCTTCAAGTGTATCTCCAACACCTCTTATAGCATTAACTACTTCCTTTATTCTTGTGATGTACTATGTGATATTTTCACCTTCTTTCATTCTGGGATCATCAAACTTTCCTCTAAGGCTTTCTCTTAGAACATTTGCATCACCACCATGTACAAGTTTCAACTTGTCCCACATTGTCTTTGCATTTTTGCAATATTTGACATCTTCAAATTCAACATCAGAGAGTGAGGCTGAAAGCTTTATAACCATGCAGTTATGTTCATGCTTTACTCTTAATTGATCTACTATCAATGGTCCTGTAGGAAACACATATTTAGTATCTAGGTATTGAGTAATGTCATTTCCAATACCTGGTAAGTGAAGCTTTATCTTGCTTTTCCATGAAGCAAAGTTGTCCTTGTTCAAGTTGGGCACATCTCGTCTATTCATCTTGTGATCTTTCACTTAGGTCTTGAAACCTTCCTTCTAAGCACACAAGCTCTGATACTAATTGTTAGTAATAACTGAGAGGGGGGGTGGTGAATCAGTGGCCTCAAACAATTTATCCAATTTAAACTTTAATCCACCAATCAATACTTCTCAAATTATCAAATCTCAACAAGATGCATGCCTTTGAAATACTTGAAACAATTAAATAACTGTCTATTGGTTTACCTTGTCTATCCTGATTCTCTTCAATAACTGATAAGCAATAAACTATATTTACCGATGCTTAATAAATATGTAGAGTATACCAATCAATCCATAAATGCATAGGTATAATGTAAAACAATAAAGTAATAAACCATACACATATAACACAAGGATTTTAACATGGAAACCCTGTTAAGGAAAAAAACCACTGGGACCGGTACCCCAAATTTTCACTCTTCTAAAGTGAGCCATGTTAGGAGCCAACCCTATTAAAGGTTACAAACACGCGGTTAAGTGCAACCTTGTTAGAGGATTTTTCATACATAGGTTGTTACTTAGTATCTGGCATCTATGCTACCATCCTTGAATCAGTCTCATGATTGTCAATAGGCTTTATGCTAATCTTACTACCATCCTTGAATCAACCTCCTTAGACTATCAATAGGCTTAGGTAAGATCGATGCTACTATCATGAGTCAACCTTCTGGCAATCTATTAGGATATACCTTAATCACAAAAGACTATTAAGTCCTACTCTGTTAAGAGACTTAATTTTTCAATGGTTAAACTGAAACAAAATGACCTGTTTCTAATGCAACTTAATTACAGATTTTTAGATCTATTTACTCACAATATCTTTCTGATCAATGCATCAATACAATTCCTTTGTACTTAACTCTTTCTGCTCTGTGATGCTGTGCTATTCTGTTCGTCGGTGTCTACAGAATTCCTTAGCTCTCCCTTAGCTTGATTGATCAGGACTGTATGAAGTTTTATCCTTCACCAGTTTCTCTTCAACATCTTCTATTAGTTCACTCCCCCATGTATCTTATTATTCTTGGAAATGAACTATGCTTGTCTCTTAAATAGACATGATATTCCTTAAATCTAGGTTCTTGATTCTTGATTCTTGGCGTGAAAAATAATCCAGCCAATTTGATTTATGCTTTAACTCCTATTTTATCTCATAGTTATCTTCTTGCCAACTGTAAAAAGCATCTTTAAATCAATTACTTAACGGTGGTTGAATAAAGCAAATGAAACAACCAGTTAACTCTATCTCTTAGCTCTGCCAACTTGATATTTTGTCATTTTCTGATCTCTTTGTTCTGTCGGTCAATTTTGTAGTTTGTCGCCGGTGACAACTGTCAGTTCCATCGATGCAGCTTCAGTTAGCTTTGGGATCTCCATCCGTCAGGCATCATAGGATCTTGCTCGTCGGGCAACATAGGATCTTTCTCATCGGGAAACACTATTTTCAGCTTGTCGGGCATCCTATGATTTTGCTTCGTCAGGAAACACTGTCTTCTGCTCGTCGAGCATCACTGTGACTTTTTCTCTGTCTTTATCGATGGTGTGCACTCCGCCGGTGTAGTCCGTCACTTAGTGAATACTTGAATTTTATGCATTGCTGAAAGAATAACCTTTGTTCTATTGCTTCTCTGAAGTATTTGGCATGACCATATAGATGATATCAAGTTGACATCAATGACAATACAAACCATTAACTAATTTAATGTCTTGCATTATCTTTAACTTAATATTGTCAATCATTCAATCAGTTATATGTCATCAGTTAGATGGTAAAGGAGATGATTTTGGCAAAGGAGGATATTTGATACCAAATGCTTCAATAAGTTTCTCACTAGTCTCCGTGCATTTTCGCGCACATCCTAAACCATATTTGAGATTGTGAGTTGAATTATTTTGGGAATCAGGTTGGTAAAATGACACACTAGGCCCTTTAAAGGTTCTCGTGCTAAAATTAGAAAGATTGTATTCACCCGTAAAAGATGGTGTAAAGTCTAACGAGCCCCAACCATCATCTAAAAGGGCACTTGTATTGGAAGAAGATATATTTTGCTTAAATGTTGTAGGAATAGAAGGAGAATCAGATTCATTTCACAAGCAATTTTGGAACCTATCATCAACAACAAGGGTATACATGGTGTTGTTATAGATGAACTTCACTTTGTAATGAAGTGGTGAAGGAACAATGTTCATAGAATGTAAGCATGGCCATCCTAAGAGAAGATTAAGTTAAGAGTCAAGCCTGACATGAATAAATGTGGGAAAAATAACATGACCTACCTTAACAGGAAAAGTGATAATACCCAAGGTTTGTTTAGCAACATTTTCAAAGCCATGAATACGAGTAAAATCAGGTTTGATTAAAGAAATTTCTACATTTATCATGTTTAACAATGCAGAGCTACAAACATTAAGTCCTGAACCATTATCAATTAAAGTTATTCAAATAAGATTACCATTGATAAGGATAGAAACCATGAGAGAATCATATTGATCTTGAATTTCCTTAGGAGGCAACTCATCTTGAGAAAACATAATTTGAGATTTGTTATTAGTCACATTCATGCAGTCGAAGATGGATGTTATGTTGTCTTTCCTAGGAGGTGGCACAGTCAAATTTCTTAAGGCTTGTTGTAATGCTTCATGATAGATAGGTGAAGTTTGAAGAATCTCTCAAAGAGATATATTGGTAGGGGTAGCACAAATTTTCTCTACTAAATCATACCCCTTTTCAAGATTTTGAGGAAGACGAGGTGCAAGAGGAAGCACCATTTGAGAAGGAGGAATAATTAAATGTGTAGGTTGTCTATTAGTTCTTGTGTAATAAGTGTGAGAAACTGCATGATAGTCAGGTTATTGAGAACCTTTCACCACAATGACTGGTTTATTTTGAGTTTGAGGGGTATCATGAAGAACATGGACACCTACCTTAGGATTTTCACTACCCAAAACATTGACAACATTAACTTGACTAAGCTCTTGATTGTTCATGTGTTTATCACTAGAAGGGAGTGATGAACTATAACTGATTGAATGTTTGAAGATGTTAAGTTGATGATCACAGAGACACAGAAAGTTAATGTAAGACATTAAATCAGTTAATTTATTGTATTTTCATTGATGTCAACTTGATATAATCTATATGGTCATGTACATACTGCTAAAGAATTCAGAGAACCAATGAATCAAAGGCTATGCTATCAGCAATGCATAAAAGTTAAGTATTCACAAAGTGACTGTATACATCGATGGAGTGCACAATGACAGACACAGTAAATCAATGAGAAGCAAAGTCACAATATTACCCAATGAGAAAATGCACAACATTACCGATGAGCAAAGTCACAATGTTACCCGACGAGCAAAAGCACAGTGTAACCTGACAGATAGAATTACAGTGTTGCCCGACGGACGGAGATCTCGAAGACAACTAAAGTCACACCGACGAAACATTCACTTGTCACCGACTACTAACTAAAGTATTGACTGATAGAACAAAGAGTTCATAAAAGACAAAATGCTTAGTTGTCAAGAGCTAAATATAGACTTAACTGGTACTTATCATTGTTTTAATCGACAAGATAAAGCCCAAGATAATTAAAGGATTTAAAGTTGCTTTGTCCAATTTGCAAGATCTCTACGAGATAAAACTAGAGTTTTTCTTTAAATCTAATTGGTGAGAATTGTGGATCACGCCAAGATCAAGAAAGCCAAGAAACACTAAAATCATGTCTATATAAGAGACAAGCTTATTCATAGTGAATAAGGGGAGTGATAAGAGAATATATGCTGAAGAGATTCTGAAGGAGAAGAAAGTCTTTATCCAGACCTGATCAATCAAGCTGAGGAAAGAGCTAAATTATGCAGACACCGACGAACATTGACACGATGTCATAGAACAGAACAATGTGGAGCAAAGGTATTGAATTGATAACATTGATCAAAAAGGTAATGCACTTACAATAGATCTAAAAATATGTAGTTCAAGTTGTATATGTGAACAAATCAATTTACTATTTTAGTTTAACCACTAAAGCATCAAGTCTCTTAACCGAGCAGGACTTAAAAGTCTTTTCTAATTGAGATACATCCCAAGGAGTATCAAAAAGTTTGATCATACAAAGTAGCATTGGATATGCTCGATACCTATTGACAAGCAAAGAGAGAGTTTGATCAAGGATGGTAGCATTAGATGCTAGATACTAAGTGACAAACTATTCATTTAAATCCTCTAACAAGGTCACACCTAACAGTGTGTTTGTAACCTTTAACAAGGTTGACTCTTAACTGAGCTCACTTCAGAAGAGTGAAAATTTGGGGTACTGGTCCCAGTGGTTTTTCCCTTAATAGGGTTTCCACATTAAAAATCCATGTGTCATGTGTTTATGAGTCATTACTTTATTGTTTGCATTTTGCATAAGTAAATCTGGATTGATCAGTATATAGTAGTTATTTACTATGTTTTGGTAAATAGAAAGACTACTTATCGATAAACATACAGTAGAAGGTTTTACAAAGCATTCTGACAAGTAGTAATTTGATATAAGTATTTGAAGGCATTCATCTTGTAGGACTAAAGATAACTAGAGGTAGAATTTTGTGGTAATAAGATTTAAGGGTTGATTTAAGGATTAATTTTTGAGGCCACTGATTCACCCTCCCTCTCAGTTATTACTAATAATTGGTATCAGAGCTTTTGTGCTTAGAAGGAAGGTTTCAAGACCTAAGCTAAAGATCACAAGATGAACAGGCGAGATGTGCCCACTTTGAACAAAGACAACTTTGCTTCATGGAAAATCATGATAAGACTCCACTTATCAGGTATTAGAAATGATGTTACTCAATACTTAGATACTAAATATGTGTTTCCCACAGGAGCACTCACAGTTAAACAAATGAGAAAGAAGAATGAGCACAACTGCATGATAATAGAGCTTGCTTCCTCACTCTTCAATGTTGAATTTGAAGATGTCAAAGCATGCACAATTGCAAAGAAGATGTGGGATAAATTGAAGCTTATACATGGTAGTGATAAAAATGTTCTGAGAGCCAAGGCAAAAAGCCTTAGAGGAAAGTTTGATGATCTAAGAATGAAAGAAGGTGAAAACATCACACTGTACAACACAAAATCAAAGAGGTATCCAATGCTATCCAAGGAGTTGGAGGTGTACTAGAAGAAGAGATAGTGGTAAGTAAAATTCTAAGAGCCTTACTGCCTACTTATGCTATTAGAGTATCTACCATTCAAGAAATGAGAGCAGTAGCAAATAACAATGTTACTCTAGATAGTTTGATTGGAAGACGGATTTCATTTGAGATGAATAACTTTGATAATAGTGTCTCACCAAACATAGAGTCTACATTCAAATCTTCTTTGAGAATAAGTAAATCAAGTCATAAACACACTATGAGAAAAGATAGTGATAGTGAAAAAGAAGAAGAAGATCTTGATCAAATTGAAGCACTTATGGCTGGAAGAATGCAAAGAGGCAAAGGTAAATTACCACTTGTTTGTTTTAACTGTAAATAAATTGGACACTTTGCTGCAAGATGTCCTAATAGGAGAAAAGATGACAGAAGTAATGACAGGTCATTTGAAAAGAAGTTTGACAGAGGTGATAACCGAGATTAAAAAAGCAACTAACAATCAGAAAGAAGAGATACCCAAGACTACAAGGACAAAGGAAAGAAGGCCAGTTACCTAGCTACATGCAAAGATGAAAATACTAACACCGAATCTGATGAAGACATCAAGATGGTGTTTGTGGTAGTAAAAGATGATTCAGGTGAAGATGAAGAAAGGTATGTATAAACTGCACTTATATCTAAAGTTAGTAAAAAAGATGTCTGGATCATAGATAGTGGCTGCACTCACCATATGACTGGTGACAAACAAAAGTTTGAGACTTTTGAATACTATAATGGTGGTTCAGTAAGAATGGGTAATGATACACCTTGTCTAGTTGAGGGTAAAGGAACTATAATGCTGAATAACCTGATAAAATGTGAAAATACTTATTGGGTGAAAGGATTGAATTATAATCTATTGAGTGTTTCTCAGTTGAATAATTCAAGTCATAGAGTAGCATTTGAAAATAAGAATGCAAAGATCTTCAATAAGTCAGGAAGTCTGATTGGTACCAGTGAGAAGACAAAAGGTAACTTATTCTATCTGATTGATACTGACACCACTTTCTTAATGGCTAGAAATGAAGACATATGGTTGTGGCATAAAAGATTATGTCATGTAAACTTTGAAAACATGATAAAGATAAGCAAAAAGAGAAATTTAAGAGGCTTACCGACGATGACTAAGCCCAACAATATCATGTGGAAAAATTGTTAAAAAGGTAAGATGACAAAGTCTAGTTTCAAAAGCAAAACCCATACATTTGATGCCATTCTAGAATTAGTCCATACTGATCCATGTGGACCCGTGAGGACAAAGAGTTACTATGGTGATAGATATTTTATTCTCTTTGCTGATGATTACTCTAGAATGATGATAGTTATGTTTCTAAAAGATAAATTAGAAGCATTCAAGATGTTTAAATGGTACAAAGCAATGGTAGAAAAACAAAGTGGTACTAAGATCAGATAGAGGAGGGTAATTTATTTCAGATGAATTCAGTAACTTTTGCAATGAGCATGGAATCAAAAGACATGTCTCTGCACTAAGAACACCACAACAAAATTGAATTGTTGAAAGAAGGAATAGATCCATTGTTGATTGTGCAAGGACACTGATGATACAAAAGGGCATCACCCAAATCTTCTAGAGGGAAGCTATCAGTACTGCTATTTACACACTGAATAGAGTACAATTGAAGAAAGACACCAAGAAGACACCCTATGAGCTATGGTATGGTTACACACCCAATGCAAGTTACTTCAAAAATTTTGGTAGTCAATGTTATATCTTAGAAGATGATAAAAATGGAAAGCTTGAATCCAAAAGTGATGAAGTAATCTTTCTAGGGTATTCCACCAAGAGCAAGGCTTATAAATGTCTCAATAAAGCCTCTAACAAAATTGTTGAAAGTGAAATTGTAAAGATAGATGAATTTGTAGAGAAGAATGAAAAGGAAAGCACAAAAGAACCAGCGGACTACAACAGGTTTGTTTACAATGAAGAACCTGACACAATGTATAGCTCCCAAGCAATAGATTATTACACCTAAGCACCAGGCTGCAAATATCAAAAATTAGGATATTGCTCAAGATGATGTACCAAGCGATGGAGATCAGAATGGACACAATGATGATCAAGATGATAGACAAAGAATTGAACCTATACTTTCCAGATATGTTAGAAGGAACCATCCACAGAACTAGATCATTGAGACAAGAAGGTTGGTATGAGAACCAGAAGTAAGTCTCTAAACACAAGATGTCTAATTTGTGATTTTAAGCCTAAATCTGTCAATGCTGCACTTGATAATGATGAATGGATTAGTACTATGAATGAAGAAATTGACCATACTGAGAAAAACAAGACATGGACACTTGTACCAAGACCATATGACAAGAATGCCATCAGTACAAAATGGATATTCAAAAATAAACTAAATGAGAATGGAGAAGTCACCAGAAACAAAGCAAGACTAGTATGCAAGGGGTATGTACAAGAAGAAGGGATTGACTATGGAGAAACCTTTGCACCTGTTGCTAGGCTAGAAGGAGTGAAAATATTACTTTCTTATGCTCCATTCAAATGATTCAAGGTATACCAAATGGATGTCAAGTCTATATTCCTAAATGGAATACTCGAAGAAGAGGTATACATTGAGCAACCAGAAGGATTTGTTGATCCAGACAAGAGGAACATGGTATGTAGACTACACAAAGCCTTGTATGGATTGAAACAAGCACCAAGAGCCTGGTATGAAATACTTCATTCCTATCTCATAAGTATTGGATTTGTAAGAACTAGTAAAAACAATAATATTTATTTGAAGGAAGATACTGATGCTAACATTTTGATTGCTGAAATATTTGTTGATGACATCATATTTGGAGGCAATTATATGCTATGCAAATCATTTTCAAATAAAATGAGAAATTTTTTTGAGATGTCTATGTTTGGAGAGATCAAGTTCTTTCTTGGTCTACAGATCATGCAACAAGATGAAGGTATTTTTATTACACAATCCAAATACATCAAGGAAGTACTAAAAATATTCAAGATGGAAGATTCCAAGCTAGTTGGAACATCGATGGCAACTAGATGTAAGATGACAAAGGAGGACAAGTCACTTGAGGTAAATCAAACTTTGTATAGATCAATGATTGGAAAAGTCATGTATGTTGTACATACTAGACCAGATATTGCACATGTAGTAGGAATAATTGCAAGATTTTATGCTAATCCCAGGGAATCACATATGATTGCTATGAAAAGAATCCTAAGATATCTAAAGAATACCGAGGAACATGGCTTATGGTATAGAAGAGAAGGCAAATTTGAACTTAAGGTCTTTACTGACGCTGATTGGGATGGAAACATTGATGACCAAAAGAGCACAACTGGAGGATCATTCTTTATGGGTGATAGACTTGTCACATGGATCAGCAAGAATCAAAGATGCATCTCTCAGTCTACTGTAGAAGCAGATTATGTTGCTGCTACTGCAAACTGCTCAAATATTGCATGGATCAAATAGTTACTAGAAGGTATGCATATGAAAATTATTGAACTAGTAATTATCTATTGAGATAATACAAGTGCAATAAACATTTCCAAGATTCCAGTCATGCATGCTAAAAAAAAGCATATTACTATCATGTATCATTATTTGAGAGAACAAGTTCAAGCAAAGGAGGTGATACTTGAGTATGTGCAATCAAAGGAACAATTAGCTGATATCTTCACTAAGCCACTACCCAAGGATGCATTTGAGTACTTGAGAAAGTGACTAGGGGTCAGACCCTTGCCTACTGGTCAGTAAGATGAATAGAAGGCTGCATTAGCCTACATATTATCTAAATATCATTGATGTTGATGCAAGAAAAGAGATGGACTTCAAAGATACATCTATACACAACAAGGTATTTATCTACTCCGAGCACCAAAGTTGTATTGCTGATGGATTGGGAAATTCAAGGAGTATATTATGGATAGAAAGGATTGTTTGACATTACTATCAAATATTTGTTTGGCATTGCTATCAAAGGGAGAGATTATATCCATTATCACATTAGGGAGAGATTATATCCATCACATTATCCAAAGGGAGAGATATAAGTAGAAAGGGAGAGTATACACAAAGGGAGAGAATTGCTGACAAGAGACATCATAAGAACAAAATAGTCAAAGGGAGAGAATTTGACACAAGAAGAGAACACATCACATCAGAAGAAGAAAGATTCTACATCTATCCAGTGAAGGGATTGAAGACATAAAGAGAGCTGCAAGAATCAAATCTAAGCTTGCATAAGCTTATTGAGGACCATATATTTGTATCGGTTATAGTACATAAGATTGGTAGTTTGATGAACTTCAACTGTTATATTTCATATTGTATTAGTGATAATATAGTGTGATAATGTAGTGTGTTGCCATCAATGTCAAAGGGAGATATTGGTGAACTATAACTGATTCAATGTTTGAAGATGTTAAGTTGATGATCACAGAGACACAAAAAGTTAATGCAAGACATTAAATCAATTAATGTATTTTATTGTCATTGATGTCAACTTGATATAATATATATGGTCATTTACATACTGGTAAAGACTTCAGAGAACCAATGAATCAAAGGATATGCTATCAGTAATGCATAAAAGTTAAGTATTCACAAAGTGATTGTATACAATGACAGAGTGCACACTAATGGACATAGTAAACCAATGAGAAGCAAAGTCACAGTATTACCCAACAAGAAAATGCACAACATTACCGATGAGCAAAGTCATAGTGTTACCCAATGAGCAAAAGCATAGTGTAACTTGACGGCTATAATTACAGTGTTGCCCGATGGACAGAAATCCCAAAGACAACTGAAGTAACACCGATGAAACAATCAGTTCTCACCAATGACTAACTGAAGTATTGACCGATAGAACAAAGAGTTCAGAAATGAAAAAATTCTTAGCTACCAAGAGATAAATATAGACTTAACTGGTACTTATCATTGTTTTTATCGACAAGATAAAGCCAGAGATAAGTAAAGGATTTAAAGCTGCTTTGTCTAGTTGGCAAGAAGATCTCTACGAGATAAAACTAGAGTTTTTCTTTAAATCTAATTGGCGAGAATTGTGGATCACACCAAGATCAAAAAAGCCAAGAAATAGTGAAATCATGTCTATATAAGAGACAAGCTTATTCATAGTGAATAAGGGGAGTGATAAGAGAATAGATGTTGAAGAGATTCTGAAGAAGAAGATAGTCTTCATTCTGACCTGATCAATCAAGCTGAGGAAAGAGCTAAATTCTGCAGACACTGACGAATAGTGATACAACATCACATAGCAGAATAGTGTGGAGCAAAGGTATTGAATTAATAACACTGATCAGAAAGGTAATGAACTTACAATAGATCTAAAAATCTTCAATTCAAGTTGTATATGTGAACAAATCAATTTATTGTTTCAGTTTAACCATTGAAGCATCAAGTCTCTTAACCGAGCAAGACTTAAAATTATTTTCTAATTGAGATACATCCCAAGGAGTATCAAAAAGTTTGATCATACAAAGTAGCACTGGATATGCCTGATACCTATTGACAGGAAAAGAGATAGTTTGATCAAGGATGGTAGCATTAGATGCCAGATACTAAGTGACAAACTATTCATTTAAATCATCTAACAAGGTCACACCTAATAGTGTGTTTGTAACCTTTAACAGGGTTAGCTCTTAACTGAGCTCACTTCAGAAGAGTGAAAATTTGGGGCACCGGTCCCAGTGGTTTTTCCCTTAACAGGGTTTTCACATTAAAAATACATGTGTCATGTGTTTATGTTAGAAATGGAAAAAGAAATATGTAAATAAGCAATACTAGGAAAGAATCTAAGCGAGTTAATGCATGAAAATATATTACCATAAGATAGGAGAGAGAAAGATTCAAGATCCAACACCATGAGACAAGATATTTGAAAGGGGAAAGCAAAGAAAACCCCTTGTGACATTATGAATGAGGCATGAAAAGCCTAAGAAGAGAGAGAGAGCGAATTGCTCATACAAAAGTTGAGAAGATGAAGAAACCTCATTAGTCTAAGGAGAGAAGAAGAGACATCTCTTTAATAGAGATGTGAGAAAGGAGTTACATGGTAACTCCCATATCTATGTATGCCACATTTCATAAAGTGTGTGCCACTTGTGTTATTTCCTCTTAAGGAGGAATCTAAGGGATACCTTGGTTTATCCCAATTAAATAATATAACCAAGGGGTAATAAAAGATACATAAAATGAATTATCCTCACAAGAGGACAAAATAGGTGTAGGGATTCCATAGGAATCTCCTACTTACATAATGCAAGTAAAGATTAATTTCTAACACCCCCCTTTAATCTTTAC
>MU226831.1:665757-677100 GCA_018584345.1 Thuja plicata | reverse complement strand
AGACTTTTATAATCCGTACAAATTCGTACAAACATGTTTTTGCTCAGAAAACTAGTTTTTTCCAGAATTTTTGATCACTTTTTTACATCAATTCGACCTCCAACCCTTTGGGAATTGTTTTGAAGGCATAAATAGGCTTCCCCAAACTATTACAACTGAACCAAGGTGGTTAGAAACCATGAGAACCATTTTCCAACTAATTTTCAAAAAATTGTGAAAGTTGCAAAGCAACTTTTACAATTTTTGTATTTTTTGCATTTTTGCCTTCTAGGACTCCAATCAACTTATAAATGGTTCTAACATGTCCATAATGATCACAAAACATAAAAAATCTATCTCATAATGTCAAAACTCAACAATACTAGAAAATGCCATACTAGACCTAAGAGGATCCTAGTGGACTAAGGGTAACTCTAGGTTTATAGCATGACCTAAGAGTCCCTTGACCACACAAAAGGATCAATAATTCCATGGATGGTCATCACACATCCTTATTACAATGCCAAACAAGAAAAAAAACAAAATTCCATAAAAGACATGTGAAGGTGCCCTGCACCAATAATTTTACTTGAGTTTGTTGGGTTTTCTTCAACTGTTCTTGTATTGCCCAGAAAAGATAAGATGGATTCATAACTTGTTCCTGCACATATAAAAATAGGGAAAAGGGGCTTTCCTTTTTCAAACCCCTATTTAGGAATCAACCTTGAAATTGAATTGAAATTGCATAATGAAAGATGAAATAGAATCTAGATCTTAAACACAAATCACCTTATACCTTGATGGCACTATGATTGTTTGGATGTGATCACAAGCGTTGATGCAATATCTTTAAATCCACAAAATCCCAATAGTAAATAATGAAACCAAATCCTTACGTAATGGATGTTGTAGTTTTCCAACAATGCTTGACGAAGAAGAAGGATTGAAGACTTGGATGCTTGATTGAAGAAAATATCTTGAAATCTAATTTGCTTTATTGCTCATGAATTCTTGAAAACTTTATATAGAGTGATAGCATTTGATAATGGGTCCCAAATGGAGAGACAAAAGGGTTTTATATACTAAATCCATCATTTCAAGGGTTAAAACTCAGGTAGGCCGACAACAGGTCCTAATTTCTTGCAAATAACTTGAGATGGGACACTTCCCAAAATTTGGGCTCAAAACCCTAGGGACACATCGCCAATGGAAATGTGTTCCACCCTAAACAAGAATTTCTTTGGTTTGGGGTCTCGGTTAGTCAATAAATTCAAGATAAGTAGAGACAACTCATTATGATGTTGGAAAAGTATTATGAGACCATAACAAGTCAAATAGGTCCTAGGAGATGAAATGAATTATGGGATTGGAGGAAAAATAGAGGAGCACACTTAGAAATAAGGGCCAACCATTTTGAAGAAGTTAGGCCAATATAAGACTGATAATGTTAATTTGAAGGTTCAATAAGTGCTAGGAGAATATGAAATCAATGTGGGAATCAATACATACTAAAATGGGGCTAAAATGAGCACCTAATTAAGGGTGCTTACTTTTTAGGATGATACAAAGCTTAACTAGGGATAGTATTTAGTTAGGATTAGAGTTACAATTAGAGCTAGAATTAGAGTTAGTGTTTGTTTTAAGGTTGGGTTGAGGGCCGGGGTTAAGATTTTCAATTAGTGTTGATGTTGGAGTTTTAAATTAGGATAGTGTTAGGTTTATGATTAGTTGTAGGGTTAAAGTTTAGAAAGGTTATGATAAGGTTTAGGGTTTAATTTGGGATAGGGTTAGGATAAACAATGTATGATCAAGTTTATACTAATATTAGGGATCAATTAGGGGTAGATTAAGTATTAGGATTATGGTTCAATTAGGGGTGATATTCAATAAGGGTTCAATGGGTTGACTATTAAGGTTATGTTTGAGATTTATTTAGAGTTTAGAGTTGAATTCAAGTTAATGTTCAATTAGGATTAGGGTTAGGTTTATAACGCAACTAAGGTGACTTTTTAATTAAAATTAGTGTTATGATTCAATTATGATTTGAATATGATAACAACCATTATAAATTCTTAAAAAATGCTCACAACCATTTAGATGATAATAATATCACCACAGGGCTTGCAGATAGAATTAAATCTATTAGAAAAAATGATTCGAAAAGATTATAAGGGGAAAAAAAGAGATAGGTATATATAATGAGAATTCCAAAAGGATATTCATGGGTCACTAATAGGTAATGGTGTATATTAAATGAAATAATAATGACACACTAAGGAATTTTAATGAATATCTATGTAAATAGATGATCCACAACATACATATTGACTAGACAAATAAATATGAAACTTGAACCTTACACAAAATAAATTATAATAATTATCAATTATATTATAGTCTATAGTTAAAAATTGAGCTTTCTGACCATGAGCTTGAGGTTATATATAATATTTAAAACATGTGGAACCTCCTCCAACTGTCCCTATATAAAACACTATGATATTGCATTGAGTAGTGGCTAGAAATGACATTCTATAAAGCATGGAAAATGTGTAGTGTCTTAAATTTGCATCTCCCATAATACAATTAAAATGCAAAGGAAAATCTCTTTTTAAAAGCATTAAAAATATGCTCATATTTTTGTTATGGTTGTAAAGTAAAAGTTTACTATTCTATTTGTAACATAAGAAATGGTGAACGAAGATGTTATGTAGGAAGATGACTCACCAAATAAAATGTGGATATGTAAAAGGGGTACATCCTATGTTAAATTAGGAACACCCCCAAAAGGATTCACCCTCAAACCCAAACCAGATTAGAAAAGCCCAAAATGATGAAGGGATTCTAATGTTAGATCTAGATTTGAAGATGAAGTATTGGGGATTGAATTCCTTTTATGTTAAGATGTATATAATATGTAAAATGATATGCAAAACTATGAAAGGAATACAAACTAAGATAACTAAAATTACAACTAACTAAATATGATATTAGATCTGATGTATAACAGTAAGTGCAAAATGTAAAGAAGAACAATGAACTCACCTTGAAGCTAGGAGAGGAGGATCAAACTTCAAATCTGGAAATGATTGTCGCAGAACTATCAAAATTGGAAACTATTATGGATCTAGAACCTTGACACCCATATATTTTGACTATGAAATTTGTAGTTCCTAGGAATATGCAGACTCATGTCAGCCTTGTCCAATAAATTCAGCCTTGTCCTTGGGACTCAAAATCTAACAAATTTTGTAGACGATTAGCCGCTGGTTTTGTATCTCTAAAATTCTGGATTCAAAAATTTTAAAACATGTTTCTATGTACAAGAAGAATGGGAAAAGGTTGTGGAAGGGGCTTGCCTTGGTCAAGACCCTATATAGGAATTAACCTTGAAATGAAATAGAAAAGTAATGTAAATAAGATAAATGTTAGATTTACCTTGCAAGGAAAACCCTTATGGATGGATGTATAAATCATTCAACTCCACAAGGATGCTTGTATGTTTGGAATGTGTTTTAGAATCAAGTATGCCTTCACAAATGTAATGTATATACACCTTCCAAACCCTAGATCTTCATTGATTGTATGCTTGAAATCTTGAATAGAGAAGAGGAATGGATCTTCTTGCTTGCTTGAGCACTCCTCTACTTAGACACCATGGGAGAGAAATTTGCATCAATGAGAGAATAATGTCTATTCTTGAATGAAATAAGACTTGGAGACTTAGAGATCTTCAATTGGATGCTTGCCTTCAAATCTTGAATCCACCACTTCAATTGCTCAACTTTAATGCTTGCACATAAATAGCATACGCAAGGATTGGATTACATACAAAATTATTGGATTCTTATGGATGTAAAAATGAGAGAAGAAGACCCTCTTTCATACTAATTTTGAGATTCAAAAATATTAGGCTGACCATAATTGAGATCAGGAAATAAAACACCCACACATTGAGCCCAGATCCCACTTAAAACTAATGCCCAAGGACAAGGACAACTTGGGTTGTCCTAGTCCTGACATGATTAATTTCAAAGAAGATTTGGGGCTTGGGCAGTGTGTAAAGTCTCAAGGAAAGAACATGAAAGATGGAGGAACTCAAGCATAAAGATATTGAGATCTTAAAATCACTAAAATTGGGTCTAATAGGTCCTAAAAGACATTCAATAATGGGTTCTTAATTTTTAGCATGGTCCATTTAGCCCCCACTTTAGCGGGAGTATGAGACAAGATCATGCTCAGAGTAAATTAGATCAAGTACGTAAGATGATCTCATTAAGGTTAAGGAGAGAAAGAAACATCAAGCCCCCAAGTGACTTAAATCCTCATCAAAACCAAAACCAAGATAAGAGAGGCACCAATAGAGAGAGAGAGAGAGAGAGAGAGAGAGAGAGAGAGCTCAATAAGAGTCTATCTCATTATGAACCACATAAGGGAATAACTACAAAAGATGGAATTGAATAGTCTAGAAAATTATATTATGTTAGTTCAATCCATCAAAAAGGACCAATCCTTAAAGGAAAGTTCTTCCAATAATGGATCTAGCAATAGAAAAATCAGTCCTAAGGGAAGGTAAGCTTCCTTAGGGATAAAAAAAGAGTGGTTAGTCAGAGGACCAAATATGCATGGTCATTCTAGGACCAATATGAACAATGGAGATTAGTCTAAGAATCAACTAAAAAATAGCATTGAATTAGTGTGTATGTGTGTGCAAAATATGAAGCAGAGTGTATGCCCCCCACATTAAAGCCATTGCAAATGCCTTAACGGGAGAAATTTATTTAACAAAGCATACATACATCCACAAGAAACATTTCCACTATGAAATGCTTCCAAGAAATGATAAATCAAGGGAAATGAGCACATGAAAAAAGAGAGCACGAAAGGGATCTACCAACTTTGGGGTCAGTAGGTCATATGATAACTCATGTATATCATACTTATGTCTAATTAAAATGTCAGCATCCCCCAAAGGAAGTATAACTAAAGACACAATGGAAGAAAAGCATATAATAGTTACAAATGAGAGTATTTTTGGGCCAACATCATGGAGACCAAAAAGAAGAGGTAGCTACCATTTTGCATCATCCCAACAAGACAACATAAAGGCGCATGCACAAACAGTGGCACATGCATGACATAAAATGTATCAACATATAGAAGAAAAGAGAGATACAAATAGAAGAATGTGTATGGCATTGTGATTCCTTTATCACCTTGTGCCAACAGAGTGACAAGGGTTGTTTAAATAAATCTAAACAAAACATGAAACAAGAAGCACAATACAGGGGAAGCACATCATGAAAAATATGAAAAAAAAAGAAAAGAAAATCCACCGTACTAGAGGATCTAGTCAAGCATATCACCCCCCATCTCAGTCCATAGTATTTACAGAATGTGGGAAAATCACAAGAGGAGAAACATAGAGAACAACCGGTGGAACAATAGCCAGTTCCAAACAAGGACCTAGCTATGAATAGAGGCCACTATGGTAATTACTAGGAGTGATAGATAACAGTTGTGAAAGAATAGTTGGTAAATCATGATCAATATCAATAGTCTCATACATGTCACCATAATCACTAGCATGAATATCATTGTTAGTGTCAAGAACATCATGTTTAAGAGTATCTTCTTCATCTAGATTAATTGTAATAGAATCTAAGATATGAATAACATTTTCATGTTTGTTCTTTTTAACTTTGTTTAAATTCGTGTCCTTCATTGGATCAGGCTTGAGTTGGTCAAAGGGAAGTGAAACATGAGGAGGTGTATGAGGTGAGACAATGTTTTGAGAAGCACATTGATGGGCTCTAGAAGAAATATGCTTGTGATGATGAACATGAGTATGATGGTTACGTTTGGTCTTGCTATAAATTTGAGTTGGGATAGGATCAATCAACATCGGGTCCTTTTCTTCTTAATGAGGAAGAACTGAAGGAACCACACTAGGTTGAGAGATGGGTTGAGAAGTATGTATATAAGAAATAGAAAGAGGAGGTATGGGTGGTGTAGTCCAAGAAGTCTACGTCTAGGGAAAAGAGATGGAACATCTTTAGATTTGATAAGTTTACAAATATTTTGAACCTTGTAGGCTTGGTATGATCTAAAGAGATGGTCAGGATGGGTTTGAGTTGGTTGATGTATAGAAGGCCAAAAGAAATAAAGGTCGACTGAGTCACAAGGCACAAAAGGATGATAAAGACTATGGTTAACAACCATGATTTATCCATTATAAGGAAATTTAATACATCTATGAATAGGAGAAGCCAGAGTATGCATGGAAGTAAGCCAAGGAAGACCAAGTTTGACTTGAAATTGATCAGAAGCTGGAATGATAGTGAAGATAACATCTAAAAATTTACCACCAACTTCAACAGGGAATGAAATTGAACTATGAGACGGATAAAGGAAACCATTGCAAGTTTTAATCTGAACATCATATTTATCATAAAAATCTATTTGCAATCATTTACTATAAAGATGTTCTTCAGTTATCACATTCACCATGCAAGTGGGATCAAGAAGGGTGCCACGGGTAGGATGGCCATTAACCTTTGTGACAATAAATAGAGAACCATTAGGTTCTTTAATTATCTTAGTAGGGTCAAAGGTAATTCAAGGATGAGAGGAAGGTTTTGTTTTGACTTGCTAAACTCAGTTAACATCAAGATTAATGGTATTGGTTGAGTGAGATGGAAAAGGATTGGTATAGATTTTCAATATTTTGTTAGGAGGTACCACATATTTGTTTCCTTGATCATGATCCCAACAAAAGATACAACCTTAGAATCAAAAGGATCTTGGATAACACTCTTCAAGCGGAAACACCTTTCAGTATCATGACTAGGCTGACGATGATATTGGAAAAAAGATTTGGGATCAAAGTATTTGGATTGAGGTTTAGAAGTTTCAATTGGTTTGATAGAAAGAAGTGTTAACATATTAGCATTAATTAACTTTAACATCACATTATGCAGAGATTCATAAACTTGAATATAATTACAAGCAGGTTTTAAAATAGATGACAAAGGAGCCACACCTTTGGATGCCACTGTTACTTGTACATCAACATTGTTGGATGAATTATTGATTTTTATGTAGTTGTTCGATTTATGAAATTTTTTTAAATTGGATGCGGCATCACTCTTATCAATGGTAACAAGAGCCTTGGAGAGGTGCTCTCAAATTAACTCATTTGTAGTTGCTAATGATGAAGCACTGCACTAATTGTGAAAAAGAAGATAATTCAGAAAGAAGTTCTTATCTATAATGTTACTTTGTAAATTAGCAATAAAAATATGTTTCACATCAATATCAGGCACATGATAAGAAATTTGAGCATGAAAATGCTTAATTATACCAATGAAATCATGAACTTTTCCTTTAACACCTTGCTTACAATGCATTAAATTAGTTAGAGAGACTTTATGATCAATGTTGTTTTAAAATTGTTCAATGAAAGGATTAGCAAGTTTTTGAAAAGAAACAATTAAAATGGGAGGCAAGGAATAATACCATTGCAAGGATTTGTCTCAAAAGGTTCTAGTAAAAAAATTTCCCATGAACCTATAGTCATGAGAGAAATCACTACAAAAGGTTTGGCAAGTTTTGACATGAGTCACAGGATCACCCTTACCATTATAAGTCTCAAGATGAGGAATCTCCATATATTGTGGGATAACAACATGAATAATATCCAAAGAAAAAGGAATAGCAATATCACAAGTAGGAATTACTGATAAAAAAAAATTCACAAGTAGGAATGTTGAACTTGGATTGAGTCATGGAAGAATTTTTTTTTTGCAAAGAAGACACATTTTGAGCCAATATATCAATGATAGAATTGGTAGAAAGGATGTAGGAGGATAAACATGAGAAAGGTTAGGAGAATTGTTGGAAATTGAAGGAATGGTTGAAATGAAAAAGGAACACTATGATAAGTAGGCATGAAAGTGATGACATGTAACTGATTAAATGTTTGATAATGTTAAGTTGAAGATAATGCAAGGCATTAAATCAGTTAATAGTTTGTATTGTTATTGATGTCAACTTGATATCATCTGTACAGTCATGTACAAAATGCCAAAGACTTTAGGGAATCAATAGAGCAAAGGTTATGCTTTTAGCAATGCATAAAAGTCAAGTATTCACTAAGTGACAGATAACATCGACAAAGTGCACACCATCGGCAAAGGCAAAGAAGAAAAGTCACAGTGATACTCGACGAGCAGAAGACAACATTGCCTGACAAAGCAAAACCACAAGATGCTTGATGGATAGAGATCCCAAAGCTAACTAGAGTCACACCGATGGAACTGGCAATTGTCACCAATGACTAACTAAAGAGTTGACCGATGGAACAGAGAGTTCATAAAATGACAAAATATCTAGCTGGCGAGAGCTAAAGATAGACTTAACTGGTTGTTTTGTTTGTTTTATTCGACCAGAGTTAAGTGATTGATTTAAAGAAGATTTGTAAAGTTGGCATAAAGATAACTACAAGATAAATTAGGAGTTATGCTTTAAATTAGATTGGCTGGATTATTTTTCATGCCAAGAATCAAGAATCAATAATCAATAACAATGAATATTATGTCTATATAAGGGACAAGATTAATTTATTTCTGTATCACATGAAAAGGGATTAAGGGGAGTGAATAGAAAGAGGATGCTAAAGAGAAACTAATGAAGTAGAAATTCATGTAGTACTGATCAATCAAGATGAAGAAGAGCTAAGGAATTCTACAGACACCGACGAACAGTGAACACAACATCACAGAGCAAAAAGTATGGAGAAAAAAAGAATTGAATTGATACATTGATTAGAGAGGTAATGTACCTAAATAGAAACAAGTCATTTTGTTTTAGTTTAACCATTGAAGCATCAAGTCTCTTAACAGAGCAAGACTTAACAGTCTTCTATATATTGAGGTACATCCCAAGGAGTTCCAAAAAGGTTGATTCATGAAAGTAGCATTGGATATGCCCGATGCCTATTGATAGTCTAAGAGAGAGGCTGATTCAAGGATGGCAGCATTAGATGCCCGATACTAAGTGACAACCTATATGTGTAAAATCCTCTAACAAGGTCACACCTAATAGTGTATTTGTAACCTTTAACAGGGTTGGCTCTTAACAGGGCTCACTTCGGAAGAGTGAAAATTTGGGGCACCGGTCCCAGTGGTTTTTTCCCTTAATAGGGTTTCCACGTTAAAAATTTATGTGTTATGTGTGAATGGTTCATTTCTTTATTATTTTGTATCTGACATAGTTAACACTGAATTTATTGGTATACTCTGCATATTTACTGTATTTTGGTAAATAGTTATACTGCCTATTGGTAATCAAGAAGAATAAGGACAGACAAGGTAAACCGACAGACATATAATCATTATAAGTATCTCATGGCATGCATCTTGTAGGGACATAATAATTTGAGGTTTATTTGATTGGTGGTTAGATTAAGGATAAATTTTTGAGGCCACTGATTTACCCCCTCTCCCTATTATTACTAGCAATTGGTATCAGAGCTTGTGTGCTTAGAAGGAAGGTTTCAAGAACTAAGCCAAAGATCACAAGATGAATAGACGAGATGTGCCCAAGTTGAACAAAGATAATTTTGCTTCATGGAAAAGTAGGATAAGACTCCACTTATCAGGTGTTGGTAATAATGTTACTCAATTCATTGAAACTGAATATATGTTACCCACAGGAGCACCAACAATTGAAAAAATGAGAGAGAAGCATGAACATAGTGGCATGATGATAGAGCTTGATTCCTCACTCTCCGATGCTGAATTTGAAGATGTCAAAGAATGAAAATCTGTAAAGAAGATGTGGGACAAATTGAAGCTTGTACATGGTGGTGAGAAAAATGTTTTGACAGCCAAGGTAGAAAGCCTTAGAGGAAAGTTTGATGATCTCAAAATGAAAGAAGGAGAAAACATCATCAGTACAACACAATAATTAAAGAGGTAGTCAATGCTATCTGAGGAGTTGGAGGTGTACTGGAAGAAGATATAGTGGTAAGTAAAATTCTAAGAACCCTACTTCCTACTTATGCTATTAGAGTATCTTCCATTCAAGAAATGAGAGCAGTAGCAAATAGCAATGTTACTCTAAATAGTTTAATTGGAAGACTGATTTTATTTGATATGAATAACTTTGATAATAGTGTCTTACTAAACATAGAGTCTGCATTTAAAACTTCTATGAGAATAAGTAAATCAAGTCACAAAAACAATATGAGAAAAGATAGTGATAGTGAAAGTGAAGAAGATGATCTTGATGAAATAGAAGCACTTATGGCTAGAAGAATGCAGAGAGGCAAAGGTAAATACAAAGACAAGTTACCACTTGTATGCTTTAATTGTAAAGAGATTGGACACTTTGCTGCAAGATGTACTAACAGAAGAAAAGATGATAGAAGTAATGATAGATCTTTTGAGAAGTCTGACAGAGGTGATTACAGAAGCTACCGACAATCAGAAAGAAGAGATACCGAGACTATAAGGACAAAGGAAAGAAGGTCAGCTACCTAGAAAAATGCAAGGATGATGATACTGACACCGAATCTGATGAAGACATCGAGATGGTGTTTGTGGCTGTGAAGGATGATTCAGATGATGATGAAGAAAGGTATGTAGAAACAAATCTCATATCTAAAATTAGCAAAAATAATGTTTGGATCATAGATAGTGGCTGCACTCATCATATGACTGGTGATAAGAAAAAGTTTGAGACTTTTGAATACTACAAGGGTGGATCAGTAAGAATAGGAAATGACACACCTTGTCCAGTTGAAGGTAGAGGAACAATAATGTTGAATAACCAGATAAAATGTGAGAATGATTATTGGGTAAATGGTTTGAATTATAATCTATTGAGTGTTTCTCAGTTGAATAATTCAAGTCACAAAGTAGCATTTGAAAATAAGAAGGCAAAGATCTTCAACAGATCTAGAAATCTCATTGGTACCGGTGAGCAGACAAAAGGTAACTTATTCTATATAAATGATACTGAATCCACTTGTTTGATTTCTACAAATGAAGACATATGGTTGTGGAAAAAAATACTATGTCATGTGAACTTTGACAACATGATAAAAATTAGCAAAAAGAGAAATGTCAGAGGCTTACCGACAATGACCAAGCCTGACAACATCATGTGTAAAAATTGTCAAAAAGGTAAAATGACAAAGTCTAGTTTAAAAAGAAAAACCCATACATCTAATTCAATTCTAGAATTAGTCCATACTGATTTATGTGGACCTATGAGGACAAAGATTTATTATGGAGATAGATATTTTATTCTCTTTGTTGATGATTACTCTAGAATGATGACAGTTATGTTTCTAAAAGA
>MU226831.1:650802-664534 GCA_018584345.1 Thuja plicata | reverse complement strand
TCCTAAATGGAATACTTGAAGAAGAGGTATACATTGAACAACCAGAAGGGTTTGTTGATCCAGACAAGAAGGACATGGTATGTAGACTTTACAAAGCCTTGTATGGATTGAAACAAGCTCCTAGAGCATGGTATGAATGACTTCATTCCTATCTAATAAGTATTGGATTTGTACTTGGACTAGTGAAAACAATAATCTTTGTTTGAAGGAAGATATTGATGCTAACACTTTGATTGCTGAAATATTTTTTGATGACATCATATTTGGAGACAATGATATGCTATGCAAATAATTTGCTGATGATATGAGCAAAGAGTTTGAGATGTCTATGTTTGGTGAGATCAAGTTCTTTCTTGGTCTCCAGATCATGCAACAAGGAGAAGGTATTTTCATTACACAGTCCAAGTACATCAAAGAGGTCTTGAAAATATTCAAGATGGAAGAATCCAAACTAGCTGGAACACCGATGGCTACTAGATGTAAGTTGACAAAGGAGGAAAAGACAATAGAGGTAAATCAGACTTTGTACAGATCAATGATTGGAAAATTCATGCATGTTGTACACACTAGACCAGATATTGCACATGTAGTGGGAATTGTTGCTAGATTTTCTGCTAATCCCAGGGAATCACATATGACTGTTTTGAAATGAATCCTAAGATATCTGAAGAATACTAAGGAGTTTGGCTTATGGTATAAAAGAGAAGGAAAATTTAAACTAAAGGTGTTTACCGATGCTGATTGGGCTAGAAATCTTGATGAACAGAAGAGCACAACTAGAGGAGCATTCTTTATGGGTGACAAACTTGTCACATGGATTAGCAAGTAGCAGGGATGCATCTCACAGCCTACTGTAGAAGCAAAATATGTTGTTGCTACTGCAAATTGCTCAAATATTGCATGGATCAAATAGTTGCTAGAAGGTATGCATATGAAGATCTTAGAACCAGTGACTATCTATTGTGATAACACCAGTGCAATAAACATTTCCAAGAATCCAGTCATGCATGCAAAAAATAAGCACATTACCATCAAGTATCATACTTAAGAGAACAAGTTCAAGAAAAAGAGGTGATACTTGAGTTTGTGCAATCAAAAGAACAATTGGCTGATATCTTCACCAAGCCACTACCCAAGGATACATTTGAGTACTTGAGAAAGAGACTAGGGGTCAAACCCTTGTCTACCAGTCAGTAAAAGACTGAAGGCTACATCAACCTATTTATTATCAGAATATCATTCATGTTGATGCAAGTAAAGAGAAGAACTTCAAAGCTACATCTATGTACAGATAGGTATATATATCAGAACTGAGCACCAAAGCATATTGTTGTATTACTGATGGATAAGGGAAATTCAAGGAATATATTATGGATAGGAGGAAAATGATTGTTTGACATGAATGTCATATACTTTTAATAATATTTTTTTGGAATTGTTTTCAAAGGGAGAGAAAGTATCCATATTATCACATTATCACAGTCTTCAGAAAAAGAAGAAAGATTATCCATTATCAGATTACTACAACAGGGAGAGATCGTATCAATAGGGAGAGAGTTTGTATGAAGGAGTTAATACAAAGGAAGAGTTGCTAACAAGAAAAAAAGATATTACAAAGGAGAGAAATTGACACAAGAAGAAGATTCAACACATCAGTAAACAGAAAGCTACAAGAATCAAATCTAAGCTAAAACAGAGCTTATCGGTGGTCATACATTTTTATCGGTTATTAAAACAAACTGTTTGGAAGTTTGATGAATCTCAATAAATTGTATTTCATATTGTATTAGAATAGTATAGTGTGATAATATAAGTTTGTTACCATCAATGCCAAAGGGAGAGATTGATGACATGTAACTGATTAAATGTTTGATAATGTTAAGTTGAAGATAATGCAAGGCATTAAATCAGTTAATGGTTTGTATTGTCATTGATGTCAACTTGATATCATCTGTATGGTCATGTACAAAATTCCAAAGACTTCAGAGAATCAATGGAACAAAGGTTATTCTTTCATAAATGCATAAAAGTCAAGTATTCACTAAGTGACAGATAACACCGACAGAGTGCACACCATCGGTAAAGGCAAATAAGAAAAGTCACAGTGATACCCGATGAGCAGAAGACAACATTGCCTGATGAAGAAAAACCACATGATGCCCGATGAGTAAAATCCAATGATACCCGATGGACGGAGATCCTGAAGCTAACTGGAGTCACACCAATAGAACTGGCAGTTGTCACCGATGACTAACTGAAGAGTTGACCGACGGAATAGAGAGTTCAAAAAACAACAAAATATCTAGCTGGCAAGAGCTAAAGATAGACTTAACTAGTTGTTTTCTTTTTTTTATTTGACTAGAGTTAAGTGATTGATTTAAAGAAAATTTGTATAGTTGACATAAAGATAACTACGATATAAATCAGGAGTTATGCTTTAAATTAGACTAGCTAGATTATTTTTCACGCCAAGAATCAAGAATCAAGAACAATGAATATTATGTCTATATAAGAGACAAGATTAATTCATTTCCATATCACATGAAAAGGGATTAAGGGGAGTGAATAGAAAGAGGATGTTGAAGAGAAACTAATGAAGATGAACTTCATGTAGTATTGATCAATCAAGCTGAAGAAGAGCTAAGGAATTCTACAAACAACAACAAACAGTGAACACAACATCACAGAGCAGAAGGTATGGAGCACAAAATAATTGAATTGATACATTGATAAGAGAGATAATGTACCTAAATAGATCTGAAAATTTGCAATTCAAGTTGCATTAGAAATAGGTCATTTTGTTTCAGTTTAACCATTGAAGCATCAAGTCTCTTAATAGAGCAGGACTTAACCGTCTTCTATATATTGAGGTACATCCCAAGGAGTGCCAAAAAGGTTGATTCATGAAAGTAGCATTGGATATGCCCGATGCCTATTGACAGTCTAAGAGAGAGGCTGATTCAAGGATGGCAGCATTAGATGCCCGATACTAAGTGACAACCTATATGTGTAAAATCCTCTAACAAGGTCACACCTAACAGTGTGTTTGTAATCTTTAACAGGGTTGGCTCTTAACAGGGCTCACTTCAAAAGAGTGAAGATTTGGGGTACCGATCCTAGTGGTTTTTTCCCTTAACAGGGTTTCCATGTTAAAAATTCATGTGTTATGTGTGAATGATTCATTTCTTTATTGTTTTGTATCTGACATAGTTAACACTGGATTTATCGGTATACTCTGCATATTTACTATATTTCGGTAAATAGTTATACTGCCTATCGGTAATCAAGGAGAATAAGGACAGACAAGGTAAACCGAAAGACATATAATCATTATAAGTATCTCATGGCATGCATCTTGTAGGGACATAATAATTTGAGGTTTATTTGATTGGTAGTTAGATTAAGGATAAGTTTTTGAGGCCATTGATTCACCCCCCTCTGAGTTATTACTAACAAGAAGAAGAAATTGAAACATATGACACAATTAAAGGGATAGAAGGAGCACTAGGATTAGGAAGGCTCACATGTGTAGGATTGGAATTTTTAATTTAAGTTTTTATGATAGGTGGAGCATAAGTTGACAGACTAGAAATGGAAGCAGAGATAGGAAAATAGGTCTCAAAACTTGTAGTGGGTGGAGTATAGCCTAATTCCTAAGTACAATCCCTAATGGGTTTGATATTAGTATCAATAAGATGAGAAATTATACACAAGAGGTTAACACCATGTTCATCATTGTGAATAATTTTCCTTAAGCTTTCTACAATGGAAAGAGCTTCAGGGTTACTATTTTTTTGACCTAGACAATGTTCAAGCTTCTCAAATTCATGGGAAATTTTTTTGATTTGAGTAGGATGAACCCTTAATGCTTCTTCTTCATCATGTGAATAATGATAAGAGTTATTCTCCATGATAGGATTCAGATCACTAAGATTCATGTTGGTCTCATCAAGATTCCTAGGAAAGAAGGAGGGTTCATGATCAAAGGAACCCATAAGTCTATGAATTATTCTAATTAGAATGCTATAGGTTGAAATCAAAGTGATAAATCTCATGCACAAGGGAATTAAAGGAAAGAGATATAAAATTCAATTTGACAAAAATATGCAATCCAAGAAAATTTAACTAGCACATTTAAGCATGTAACTATGATGTAATGTAAATTTTGACTAAACAAATGCATACAATGAAATATATGATCTAACTATCATGTATGTAAAAGAGATCTAAATGCAAAGAAGAGGATTCTAACACCAAAATTAGAATTTAAATTAACTAAATTGGGTTCACAAAAATGTAACATAAGAAATGGTGAACCAAAATGTTATGTAGGAGGATGGTTCACCAAATAAAATGTGGATATGTAAAAGGGGTATATCCTATTTTACATTAGGAACACCCCCAAAAGACTTCATACTCAAACCCAAACCATATTATAAAAGCTCAAAATGGTGAAGGGATGCTAATGCTAGATCTATATTTTAAGATGGAGTATTTGGGATTGAATTCCTTTTATGTTAAGATGGATATGGTAAGTAAAATGTTATTCAAGACTATGAAAGGAATGCAAACTAAGATAAATGAAATTATAGAAAACTAAATATGATATCATATCTGATGTATAAAAGTAAGTGTAAAATGAAAATAAGAAGAATGAACTCACTTTGAAGATAGGAGAGGAGGAAAAAACCTCAAATCAAGAAATGACTATCATAGAACTATCGGAATCAAAAGTTGTTCTAGATCTAGAACCTTGGCACTTGTATCTTCCAAATGTGAAATTTGCATATTCCCAAGACTATGTTGACTCAAGTCAATCTTGTTCAATAAATTTGGCCTTGTCCTAGGGACTAAAAATCTAACAAAATATGTAGAAGATCAACCACTGGTTATATATCTCTGAAATTCTATATCTGAAACTCCAAAAACCTATTCACGCACACAGGAAGAAGGGGAAAATGTTTGTGAAAAGGGACTTGCCTTGGTCAAACCCCTATATAGAAATTAACCTTGAAATGAAATAGAAAATTAACATAAACAAGATAAATGTCATATTTACCCTGCATGGAAAACCCTCATGGATGGATGTAGAAATCAGTCAACTCCATAAGGGTGCTTGTATGTTTGGAATATGTTTTAAAATCAAGGATTCCTTCACAAATGAAATGGATCTACACTTTCCAAATCCTATATCTCCATGAGTGTATGCTTGAAATCTTGACTGGAGAAGAGGGATGGATCTCCTTGTTTTCTTGATAATTCCTCTACTTGGTCACCATGGGAGAGAAATTTGCATCAATGAGAGAAGATTTCCTTTTCTTGAATCGAAGAAGAGAAAGAAAAAACAAGGATGTTAACCATCCCATCCCACCATAGAACCTCCTAGGAAACAAGAGGGATTTTTATAAGGCTCCCCAAACCTTTAAGATGAATTTTAAAATGGCACCCATAACCAACCAGTTGTACCTAGCAAAGAAAAACCAACAAAAAAACAACTCCTCACCTAAAAATCTCCTCTCCACCTCAATAGGAGAGACCATCACCTCAATAGGATTAGTAGAGATAAATAAATTCATAAGGGAGAGCCAAATATGATTTAACCCTAAATTTGAGCAACGAAATCTGAGAGAAAAGAACATAAAGAAAAAATCATCCTCCATCCACAAGAAAATCCCCACCTCAATAGGAGATGTCATCACCTCGATAAGAAACAAGAAAGAGGAAAAAAAAAACATAATGTGCCTGACCCATGACTGATTCACACACAAAAACTCCATCTATATAGGGGTTGACTTCACCTCCATAGAAGCCATACAAGATAGAGTCCATCCAAGAACAACAAAATCCCAGTAAACTTGAGGGAAACATTACGCAACAAAAGGTAAAATAAAATCCTCAACAAAACCAAACCCTAACCAAAAACAATCCATGTTCAATTTGGGCCCTTGAACATTGTCAGCATCTACCTAACCACTAGGAAGGACAAAGCTCCCATGAGCTCCAACAACAAACAAAAAAAGGTCCAACCATAAAGGAGAGAACTCTTACATCATAACCCCACCAAAAAGTCTCACCAATGATAAATTGGACAACTATTCCAACCAAATAATTGTTAGAACACCATCAGAGGATAAACCATCAAAATTCTTGGTACACCACTAGTCACTACAATAAAACCAAACAAGAAAGAGATTTTGAGGAATAAGGGAAAGCTCAAACTCGGTAATTTTCTCCCCTAAAACTACCACCACACCCTCAAGGAAAGGATATTTAGGCTCACATAGTGGCATAAATCCCAACCACAAAGTCCAAACCCCAAATATGTCAATAAAGTAGAAAGTGTAGCTCAGATAAGGAGAATAGGGGAGATCTAGATCAGACATTGGTGGCATCTCACACAAGTTAGAAATTCATGAACTAGGCCAAGAACTAGCCAAAAAAGCCTAACCCATGACAACACTAACAAAAGTCACACACTAGTTGTAGATAATTAATGCATCCTTGTAGCACTTGTGAGTGCAAGAAGCACCAAGGGACAACTCGTGACACCACATGACTGGGTGGAAAGGAATCAAGGCATAGAAGAAGCCCATAATAATAGAAATGCACCCATCCAAGAATACAAACAGATCTATATCAATAAATCTTCATAGGACCAATGAGTCCTCATCTAAAAATGCACCATATCCACATGGAACCCACAAAGAAGTTGCAAACAGGACACTAGAAGAGACAAAACAAGGGGACACATATTCTCCCACCATTAAATGCAAGCCAAGTTGATACACTAGAAAGGTGACCTCTCCAACACCCACACCATCATTGTATGAATCTTCATCTCTATCATCCTCCACATCATCTACAACCCTTGAAACCCTAGAACCTCCGCTCCCACCTTTCTCACTTATCTTGTTAGGCATCCATACCAAAAAAAACTCAAAATCTAAATTATCTAATTTGTTATGTAATCTTGTTAGCAACATGTCAAACATGATTTTTTATAAGGTTTAACATATTAGCTAATCTAATTTATTTCTTTATTCACAATTTAAATTATTAAAAAAAAAGGTATTTGATTGTAAGGTTTTTCATGTAGAAATTTTTTGAACTTTATTTTTCATTTTTAAATTTGAAAAAATAGGTATTTAATTGTAAGGTTTTACATGTTAGCAAAATCCTTTTAATTTTATTCCTCACATTTTAAATTGAAAAAAATGCAGTATTCAAATAATTAGAAATTAGACATCACCAATTTCAATTATTTATTTTCTTCCTTATCTATTCATAAATAACAATAATAAAAGATCTAGAAATTGAATATTCTTATTGTCCTACATTAACAATTTATATTTTTAGATTTTATCATGTAGATATGTTTCATAATCTTTCATCAAAATAATTTAAAAGTGGGAATGGTAGTCAAAGGTTGAGTTCTCTTCAAGTCTATGGTTGTGTTCATCTGTTAGGTTGTCATTAGGGTTTATGTAATGCAAGTTAGCCAATAGTTTTTTAACCACAACCATATTTATTGTGGGAATCCTTAGGGTTTTTTAATGGCTACAACCAGCTTTAGCACAACAATTGTTGTTGGTGCTAGAGTTTTGGATTTAGGATATCATGGATCCTCTGAGAAAGCGTCCATGAAAATTTGTTCGAAAGGTATTCCATGAGGTAAGGTCTTCGTCACTCTTGATATAATTTTTCCAATACATGATTTTGATAATGCCTATGATTGGCTAGAAAAGTTTACTTTAATTGCATACTTTATTGGTTGTGTTCCTTCTGAAAGTGTGTTGTGGGAATGGGTCACCAAGGAATGGACCCCTTGTGGGGTCCACCTAGATGGCATCAAAATTTGACCAAAGATTTTTTCCTCTTCTATTTTGGAAACCCTACTCATGTTGAGGGTGTTCTAAAAAATGGCCCCTAGTTTTTCTGTTCTTCTCTTCTAGTTTTTCAAGTTGGTCTCAGGATTTTTCTATTTTCAAAGACAAGAAACTTAAATTCCCCATTTGGATTTATTTTCCTAGTCTTCCCTTCCCTT
Organism: Thuja plicata; assembly: GCA_018584345.1. Classification (NCBI taxonomy): domain Eukaryota; kingdom Viridiplantae; phylum Streptophyta; class Pinopsida; order Cupressales; family Cupressaceae; genus Thuja; species Thuja plicata. The sequence goes on along the minus strand of MU226831.1, from coordinate 656,490 downwards.
ATTGTCCATTTTTGCAAAATATTTCTCAAACTCTAGGTTGGGTAGTTTGCATGGATCCTGAGTGCTTCTTTCATGCCTGCCCTCAAAAGAGGGTTTGTGTTGAGATTGATGATACCAAGGAGCTCAAGGAAACAATTGATATACAGATTGGTGGAAATTTTTTTTCCCAACATGTCATGTATTTGAATTTTCCCAATACATTTTTCCATTGTCAGTCTGCAGACCATAAGATTAAGGATTTCCCTTTGGCAACTCCCAGGACCAAATCTCCTCCTAAGGAGACAGTTGCTTCTCAAGGTCTAGAAACCCCCAAGGAAGGTGCTATCTGGACAACTATGGTTTGTAAAGGAAAACACACTTTAGCCTTTCAGAATAAGCAAGATTCACCATCCATGGCTTCGTCACCCAAGTATTTTGTGCCATCCAAGGCTTTCAAGAGTATTTCGACCCTTTGGGGTATTTAAAACCTTGTTTCTCGAGGGAAACTATTGCCAGCCATTGAGAATACCATAATTCAAAATGGCTCTATTTCTCATTGGGGGTTCACAGTCTCCACAACCAACTTCTTTGGTTTATGGTTCTTTGGCTTCTTTACATTTTTCATGCAGCCCTCCTAGGAGGTATGACATTGAAGATGAAGGGCCAGGTAAAATATAGGTGATGACGGGGGACCTCTATCCAGTTTTCCATTCTGATTATGAGTTTTGGCATAATAGCTTCTCCTCTCTTGGGGACAAGGATGGCATGAATGATATTTTAGAATGAATTTTCTCTCCTAGAATGTTTGAGGTCTAACAAACCTCTCATGTAAATACTATGTGCGATATGTTCGTCATAATTTTCCTTAGCCAGATTTTTTGTGTCTTCAAGAAGTAAATATCGCTGGTTTTTTTCTCGCAGTGACATGTCATGTAATTTGGCCACAAAGTTTGGTTTTTACTTCCAACCATGAAGCTAGTCGAGGAGGCATTGTTACCCTTCTTTTTCCACAGTCGTAAGATGTAATTATTAATCATTATAAGGACCCCATGCACATAATTGTTTGGGTACTCATGCAAATTAACAATCATATTTTTAGAATTATTAATATTTATGCTCCCAATGATGCAGTAGAAAGAGCGTACCTTTGGTGGTGGATAGTTGACTCACTTCTTCTAGCCACTTGGGTTTTGTGTGAAGAATTCAATATGGTTGAGGTAGCTTCTAACAAGGATGAAATTTCACCATTTCAATGGAAAACTAGTGAGAGTGAGGCTTGGTTCTACATGCAAAATAAATTAGGCCTTTTTTATCCCAATACCAATCATCACCTATCGCATGTAGTTTGGCATACTTGGAGTAATTTATAGTCTATTTATGATAGATTCTTTAAACGCCTTGATCATTCCATGATCTCCTCTCATTATTTTTTCTTTTTTGGGACACATTATCATTTGCCACTTTTTCCTTTGTCTAATGTCACTTTGTCAGACCACTTTCCCATTAAATTTTCTATTGAATGGTGTGTTTCCTTGACATGTTCCTTTAAGTCTCATTTTTTTCTCAACACATCACTTCTGAGTCATCCACCTAACTTGGCCCACATTCAGAGGATTTGGAATTTGTAACCTAAACCCACTCAACCTTCAAGTTGGATTTTGTGGTGGAATGATACAATTCATAAAAAAACTAAATTCCTCCATTTTTATGGGATACAATAGCCCAATTTCATCGTCAGTCTTATGTACTAACTACCAAGGAATTGTGTGCAACAATTGAGAGCTTGGATGTTCACCCTTTTCAACTGAATTACAGTTAAAAGTGGAAACTCTTCATAATTAGAAATAGGTTTCTGATAGCTATGCAGATAAGGATGCTCATATTAAGGCATGTATACACTAGGTTAAAGTGGGAGATCAAGCTAGCAAGGAGTTCTTTTGTTGTCTATGCCCTTGACATTTCTCTCTAGGCATTAAACAGATTAGAGAGGGTAACTCAATTCTCACTCAAATTCTAGACATTCTCCAAGCCTTTGTTAATCATTATCAAAAAAATTTCACTAGTTAATCTCCTTCAATGGCCAGTTGACAAGCCCTTGAGGATTGTCTCTCTTCAGTCCCCAATTGTCTAGCAGAATCTCAGAGGGAATTATGTGATCATACTTTGTCTTTAAAATACTTTGAGGATGTTTCTTTCTCTATGGAAGATGAAATTTTTTCTAGATGTGATGGTTTCCCCTGTGAATTTTACAAAGCCCTTTGGGATTGTGTTGGTTCAGACCTACATCATGTTTATCTTGAAGAATTTCAAAATGGTTCCCTAGGTACATAAATAAATAAAGGAAATATCAAATTCATACCTAAAGCTGGTGACCCAGAAGACATTTGTAATTGGCGACCAATTGCCTTGCTCAATGTATCTTATTGTCAAGGCCAATTCTCTTAACAATTTCCATCTTCTTCCTCAGATTATGCAACCTAAGAAGAATGGTTTCATTCAATCTATATTCATCTTTGATAATACTATAGTTTTCTGGGAAGGTATGGAATGGGCTCGTCGATCTAATCAAAATGCTATTTTTCTTAAAATTTATTTTTCTAAAGCTTATGATTTCTTTGAGTGGCCTTTTATTCTAGCTATGTTAAAAGCCCATTTTGACTTTTTTGTTCTGATGTCTCTTCTTGCATAACTATTAATGGTCACCATTCTCATAATTTTGGATTACATAGGTCCATTCATCAAGGTTGTCCTTAAGCCCCTTCTTTGTACGTTCTTACTATAGAAGGCTTTGGCTATTTGCTTTCCTCAACAATTTTTTATGGACGAGTTCGAGGTATTTCCCTTCCCAATTCAAACTCACTGTTTGTTAATTGTCATTTTGCTGATGACTCCTTCCTCACCCTCATTGAGGATAGATAAAATATTTAGTCATTTCTTGGAAACCTTTTTTTTGGCCTCTGGTTCAACCATTTAATGACACAAAACCCTCTAATATTGTCAGTCATTTCTTCCCGCTTCTCAATGGATTCTTCACTATGACTGGAAATGGATTCAGCATGGCCAAGTTTTCTATTTTTTGGGAATCCATTTTTTCCTTTCATGGTTCATCCATAGAAATCTGGGATGCTATCTTTTCAAAAATTAAGACCAAATTAGCCTACTGGCTGACCAAGCCCCTCTCCCTTGCTGAGAAATTTCAAATTTGTTCCAAAGTTCTTGCAGCCACACATGTCTATTACTCTTATTATTTTACACCATCCAAATGCTCTTATAATAAGCTTGAGAAGTTGTTGTGTGACTTTTTATGGGCTTCATATATAGAGAAGAATGGGTTCCATAAAGTGGCTTGGGATTATTGAGTTAGAATAGTCCCAAAGGATAACTGGGGGGGGGGGGTGAATCAATTATCAGCTAATTTCATTCTTTTTGTTATTAATTCCAGAATACCATAAAGCAAATGCACATTCAGATAACACAATAGACAACACCACAATTCGGTTACAGGGAAACCAAATGGTAAAAACCCTGGTGGGAATTAGCACCCACAATGAACTATACTTGTTTATAATAATCCATGTTAGAAGATATTGCAACCCTGTTAGGAGTTTTTATTTACAATGCAATAAGTATAGTGACCTGGTTAAGGGTTTGACCCTATTAGGAGTCTTTTACAAATAACCCTGTTAAGGGTGAGGACTCACTGTCCAAAAGCTCATTGCTTCAATAGTGAAGGCTACAACCTTCTGTAGAATAGATATGCACTATATATGATGATGAACTATAGAGTAGACTTGTTGTCTTGATTAGCTCCAATGTATTGTAATCTTCCACTACTTCTTCACATAGATCCTTGATGAATGAAATGCAACTGATATTCTGCTCTGTACTTTTTCTGTCACTTATCTTATCATTCACACTTAGCGTTTACAAATGAACTACTATAAGTATCTTCCTCAAAGTATGAGATCATGGGACTTGTTAGGAAACTCTTTATAACATCATTGTTAGATAAACTAATCACACAAGTATAATTACAGCTGCGCAATATAAACTGAATAGACGTGACGCTTCACAAAGTCGTCCTCACCAAATTATCTCAAACAACATGATCCTGATGAAACAAGACAAGCGTTCTTAACCAAACATGACTAACATATAACTAATAATGAATATACACACATATATTTAGAAGATAGGCACAACTCAAGAAACACGGTAAATACATCAACTCTGAACAGATACTCTCCAGAAACTGTAACTGCCAATAACAAATTAACACAACTTATCTAATACATCAAATATGATCCTGCATGTATGAACAAAGTATCAACATGTATACAACATTAATATAACCATGCAAGGGTTAATATCATCATTATGATAAGTACATATAGAACACTGTTGTCATCAATGACAAACATACAATCATCTAGCTACCAGAAGTAAATCTCCAACAATCTCCCCCTTTGACATTGATGGAAACATATGATATTAAAAACATCTTCAGTACATGGTGTCTTTCTTTTTACAATCTTCTCAGTATCCTCATCAAAGATTCCTCTACACTACTGAAACTCTTCTGTCTGTGTTTTTAAATTACATGATTGTATACTCCCCTAGAGTATATGCTCCCCCTTACTACATACTCCCCCTTTGACATCAATGGAAAAGGGTGCCATAAACAATTAGGCACAGGTACTACTCCAGAAATAGAGTAGTCAACCATTCATCAGTCATCATGGATTGATGTACTTGTTTCTTTATCTAATCAGACTCAGGAAAGGGAATTACTCCCAACTTCTCTCTGAGATACTCAAAAGTATCTTTTGATAGAGGCTTTGTGAAAATATTTGTCAACTATTCTTTAGTGCTCACATAGTCAAATTTTAATTCATTATCTGCAAATTTTTCTCTAAGAAAATGGTATTTGATCTTAATGTGTTTTATCTTTGCGTGCATCACAAAGTTCTTGGACATGTTGATAGTACTAGTGTTATCACAATGAATAACAATAGGATAATCAACCTGAATACCAAAATCTTTAACCATCTGCTTGATCCAAACCATTGTTGAATAATTTAATGCTACTGCAACATATTCAGCTTCTATTGTTGACTGAGAGATACAACTCTGCTTCTTTCTTATCCAAGAAACCAACCTATCTCCAAGAAATACTGCTCTTCCAAAAGTACTTTTCCTGTCATCAATACAACCTACCCAATCTGCATTTGTATATACATGAAGTTGTACATTCTCTGATTTAGGATACCATAAACCACAGTCTATAGTTCCCTTTAGATATCTGAATATTCTCTTTATTTCCATTAGGTGATTCTTCTTGGGTTCAGCTACAAATCTACCAACAATGCCAACTGCATTAGATATGTCTGGTCTAGATTGAGTAAGATATATAAGTTTTCCAATCATAGATCTGTACAATGTCTTGTTAACTTTTGTGGAATCATCCTCTTTAGAAAGATTGCTTCCTATTATCATAGGAGTGCATATTGGCTTGCAGTGTTCCATCTTGAAAGTATTCAATATTTCCTTCACATATTTGGACTGATTTATGAATATTCCTTTATCTACTTTACATTTAATCCCAAAAAATATTTTATAGGACCAATCATGCTCATTTCAAATTCATTCTGCATTTCTTTTGCAAATTCTGCACTAAGCTTGTCATTACCTCCAAAGATAATGTCATCA
>MU226831.1:603498-647198 GCA_018584345.1 Thuja plicata | reverse complement strand
CAATAAGTATAGTGACCTGGTTAAGGGTCTGACCCTGTTAGGAGTCTTTTACAAATAACCCTGTTAAGGGTGAGGACTCACTATCCAAAATCTCACTGCTTCAATGGTGAAGGCTACAACCTTCTGTCAAATAGATATGCACTATATTTGATGATGAAATGTAGAGTAGACCTGCTGTCTTGATCAGTTCCAATGTATTGTATTCTTCCACTGCTTCTTCACATAGATCCATGATGAATGAAATGCAACTGATATTCTGCTCTATACTTTTTCTATCACTTATCTTATCATTCACACTTAGTGTTTACAAATGAACTACTATAAGTATCTTATTCAAAGTATGAGATCATGGGACCTTTTAGGAAACTATTCATAACATCCTTGTCAGCTAGACTAATCACACAAGCATAATTACAACCACACAATATAAACTGAATAGACGTGGTGCTTCACAAAGTCGGCTTCACCAAATTATCTCAAACAACACGATCCTGATGAAACAAGACAGGCGCTCTTAACCAAACATGACTAACACATAACTAATCATGAATATACACATGCGTATCTGAAAGATAGGTGCAACTCAAGAAACATGGTAAATATGTCAGCTCTGAACAAATACTCTCCAGAAACTGTAACTGCCAATAACAAATTAACACAACTTATCTGATACATCAAATCTGATCCTACGTGTATGAACAAAGTATCAACAGCATGTCTACAACATGAATATAACCGTATAAGAGTTAATATCATCATTCTGATAAGTACATACAGAACACTATTGTATATTATATGTTTTCATCAATGACAAACATACAATCATCTAGCTGCCAGAAATAAATCTCCAACATATTGTTGTCTTCCCAATAACTCTAGCGGCCTTGGTCTCATTTCTACCTAGAAACAAGAGCAATCCTTGTGTGTTAAATGGTTGGTTTGATGGATTTTAGGAAATGAAGCTTGGAAATTTCTTCTTCATCATTGCATTTCCTGTGGGTTCCCTTTTCATCACCCATCTTAGAAAGAGATTGGTTTTTAGACCATTTTGTTCATGGGAGAACTAGTTCAAATCTAGGGTTCATTTGTGAAAAAAAAATTTGGTGAGCGTGGGAAGATGTAAAATCATGGTTCCATTAGGATGGATTCGGCTTTCAAGATGGCTTACCATTAAACCGACACAATTTCTAGTGGTCTCCATTAATCCAAACTCAAGTTTTGTCACTTGCTTGAGTCTCGAGTATACACGCTCTTCGCTTTCATAGGCATGGAATTTATACCCCAAAAGACCTTTTTGGCAAGTCTACAATGTCTCTACGCAGTTGGGAGGATCTTTTGGTTCAATTTTGTCTAACACACCAAGATCGTCATACTTTTGAACTACTTATCTCCATCTTGCCAGTGGAATTGTTGCATAAGATTGGAACTACACGCATTCAACCTTGGTGGAAGGATTGGTGATGGTATCCTTAGACAACCTTTTAGAGATACAAACCTCATCAAGGATATCGTTGGCTTTTGCCTCACTTGCCAATGGTTGAGGTTTTAAACCACTGATGGCATTTACAGTCCTTGCATTCTACCCGGAGCTTACGCTTTCTTACTATCTAGTCTACTATCACAGAACCCAAAATAGTACATTTTTCCTACTGTATTCTTTTCCAAGGCTTTCCTTTAGGTTCCCACCTTCACCATTTAAGATTTCCAAATCCTAGTTGCCCTTTTTGCGGTCAGTTTGAGTCCTTTCTTCATGTGTTTTGGTTCTGTAGAAGGGCTTAGAATTACTGGGTTTGGATCCATGATTTATTTTCTCCATTTTTCCCAGAGTTGTTTTTATGACATATGGTTCTACTAGGAGATAAAACTAGACTTCCTTTCCCTTTTTTGTATCTTTTTCATACTTTTATAATGGAAAAATTAATTTCTCTACAGAAATAAAGAAATGCGACAATTTTTTCACATGCTACAATTGATACTAATGTATCTAATTTTGCTAAATCTTGCATATATAGTAATGTGATGTTACAAATACAGGTTCAAGCTAACAAGGTTTCCCTTGAGGTGGACCATTTGTAGGAGTTATTGCAACATTGGGGAAATCCCCCCTGTAAGGTTTCCAGGGTGCCTCTGGATGCTTCTGTTTCTTATGGTCATTCTCCTTCTCATGGCCTCCGTTGAGGTTGAAGTTCCTCTTGTCAGAATTCACAAACTCTATATTCCCAAGCTCCCCTCTGTCACTCACCCCATCACCAGATGTTGCCTCATAGTTCGGTTGGTCCTCTACATCATCACAATTCCTCATCTGGGTGGCCTTTGGTAGGCACTATTAGTTCAACACCCTCAAGGTGGCCTTCTCTGGGTGGAGTTTAAGGATGGATTAGTCGAGACTCGGGATGAAATTCATCTTCCAAAGGCTTTCTCAAATTGGAATTGGATATCTCTCTAAGGCAAGAAGAGACACATGTTGAGGATGCCAATGCTGACAACTAGACACTACCAACCCCTGAGCTTGACCATATGCCAGGATGGGTAAAGAAGGATGAACCAAACCCTCCTTCTCCTTCGACTATAGATTTAGCTGCTTGAGGGTGTTTTATTTGGGCTTTATTTTTTTTGTTACAATTGTTTCGGGGATAGGCCCTTATGTTTAAAACCTTCTAGTATCTAGGGAATGCCCATGTGACTCTCGGGGAGTGGTTTTTTCCTCCCACACTTATTTTTTGGTTATAATTGTACTTATTCTTTTAAATTAATATTAATGGTTAGGCTTTTACATCAAAATAAATAAATTAAAAAGTTTAAATTCAAAGAATAGATCATTCTTATAATTACTATTTATTAATATTAGATACAAATTTAGTGCTTAACTTTTGATTGTAAAAAATTCATGATTGATTTTTAAACAATATTTATTTATTTTTTATTATAATAAATTATCTTTGTATTTTTCTTTTTATCCACTCAAAAATGACAAAAATGACAACAATGAAAGATAGCAACTAGTCATCCTTATCACTTCACATTGGTAGTTTCCATTTAATGCTTTTAGGTTTAATTGTGTAGACTCTTTCATAATCTTTTCATAAAAGAAATTAAAAATTTAAATTTAAACAATAAATTATTCTTTCCTTATTAAATTAAAATTATACATTTCCTATTTACCTTTTTATTTTTTTAAAAAACATTACAATTGATATTGTTTTAAAGAATTTTATAATAAAAAACTAGCCTACAAAAGATAATACAATAGTAAAATGAATATAGTCAATAATATTGTATCGTCCTAAAAAGTTAGCACCCATTATTGGATTTATTTTAGGACCTATTAGACTGCATTTTAGTAATTTCAAGATCCCAATGTCTTTATGCTTGATTTCCCACATCTTTCATGTTCTTTCCCCGAAACTTTGCACTCTGCCCAAGCCCAAATTTGCTTTGAAATTAACCCTACCAGTTTTAGGCCAACCTAGATTGTCCTTGCCTTGAATAAGGTGAACCAATTGAGCCTTGTCCTTGGGCATTAATTTTAAGTGGGCTCCAGGCCCAATGTGGGGGTGTTTTATTTCCTGATCTTAGTTGTGGTCGGCTTGACAATTCTGAATCTTGAAATGAGTATAAAAGGGGGTCTTCTTCTCTCATTTTGACATTTGTAAGAATCCATTACTATTGTATGCAATCTGATATTTGTGTAAGATAGCTATGTGCAAGAAATCAATCTTTCAAGAGAAATCAAGCATTCAAGTTGTGCAATTGAAGTGGTGGATTCAAGATTTGAAGGCGAGCATCCAATTGAAGGTCTCTGAAGTGATGGTTTTGGGAGCCTTATTAAAACCCAAGAAGATTTTGGGTGCCTTATTAAAACCCATTTTATTCTTCTTGCTTGAGTAGTGTGGTGTGTTTAATATTTTTTTTTTTTTTTGTTGTTGTTGTTGTTGTACCGTGTAATGTTTGTCTTGTTGAGTTGAACGCTTAATATTCCTCTATAAAAGGGATCAATGCCCTTTAAAATCCCTGCTTACCTAATAAAAAAATGATTACATAGTATGTTATCTTTCAAAGAAAGGTATCATGTCCATAATAGAAAGAATATCATATTATACAAAAGAAGTATTTCTAAAGCATGACGTATTATATAAAAGAGTCATTTCTAAAGAATCTGATACCAAATTAACACATCATAATATTTTAGATATATACAATTGTAAAATAAACAAATTCTATATTAAGAAAATTATGTGAAGAGATCTCCAAGCAACTACTATTATTAGATTTGCCTAGATAATAGTGATGGTTGGAAAAATAAACAAATTCAGCTCTCTGCTCCAAGAGATTCATCAAAATCAATCATTTATTCATATATCTGCTTCATTTTTAAAAATAACGAGATATCCAATTTTTTTATAGAACAACCATTAAAATTTCCAAAACTTTGATCTAGTTCTTGCTGAAAAAAATTCAGGGGCCTCCAAACTTCATTATAAAGCTTGAGTAGGAAGAGAATACCATACATATATCAAAATAATTACATTAAAACCCAAGACACCAAGATCAATTAATGTGGTATAAATTCATAAAAACATTTTGTAGGATGACATGAATTTAGTTACAATCTAATACATCAAATTGTTAAAGTAAAATACAAGCTAGAAAATACAGTATAGTATGTAGCTATAGCTAAAGAAAATCTAATTCAAGCCTAAAATATTGACGATGCCTATACACTATTCCATCATGAACTTGAGAAACAAAACCAAGCCCGAATAAATTTGATAAACACCACTAAATTTGATAAACACCACTAAATTTGAGATGTTTTTTTGGCTCGATCACGTGGTTTGGTTGAGGCCAATGCTTCCACATCCATCTAAAAATCAATGTGACAACCAAATTTACGTTAGAAACCCCAAGTAGAATAGAGTTAGCAGATATCTCACAAAGAAATAAAACCCTAAATAAATACAAGAAAGATGGAGAAATGTCTATATTTTCTACTTCCCCATAGAATTTCATATGTCAAATCCGGGAAAGGTCAAAAGAGGAACCATAGCTTTCATCGTTTATCATTAAAATTTACCCTAGTGGTTTTCACCTTAATTGATGCCTTCCATGAATTAATGCAACAAACAAATTTATGTTAGAAACATGAAGTATGGAAAAATGTGCAATAAAAAATCAGAAAACTTATAGCGAATTTTAAGAATAAATCACTTACATATGACATGGAAGTCTTTTTGTACTCCATATTACTAAAGGACAATCAAATCTCGTTTCTTCTTTTTGCACTCTATTTTCCTAGAATTCCTATCAGAGAAAATGAAAATTACTAAAAACATTCTAAAAATTAATGAAATTAAAAATCATTCTAAAAGTCAACGAAATTAGAAAATAAATGATTTTTACTTATTTTGAAAATAAGAAAACATTTCATATAAAATTTTGATAGAATGTTGTCTACAAGAGTGACTATAATATTTTTTTTTGGTTGGTAATAGTGATTTAGATTTTATTGATAACTCGGGAAAAGATGATCCTTGCCTGGACCAGGGATGGATACAGTAAGGGAACCATCTCCCCAAGGAAACAAGAACAACCAAAAAACCACAAAATGCCTTGACAACACCTATTGTCAATCAAGATTTTCTCTTGGCACCCCCTTCTTGTGTGAGCGCAAAGTCATATCAAAAGAAATCTTTATTTTCTTTACTTGTTTTCCTTTCACAATTGTCCAACCCTCTTCCACCTTGGCTGCCTCTTCTTTCCATCCTACTAAATTAGTCATCCTCCCAACATCTACACATCTTCCCTCTTACTGGTTTTGTATTCCATGAGTGGTACAATCTTCTCCCACTTGAGCTGCTAAAGGTCTTTTTGTCCCTCCCATCTAGGGTAGCAATAACTTTCTTGTAAAAAGGCTCCTTGTCACAACTTGAATTGAAAACCCTAACATTCTTCATAGGTTGTTCATTTAGAATCAAATCTTCACATGTTTGTTGGGGCACCCCCCACTTACTACCCGAGAGAATCTCTTTTGCTATTCACCCTTCTTCTCCACTATATAGTGAAGGTGATAAAAATCCTTCCACCAAGAAGTATGTTTAACCTATCTCTGTTTAGCACATTGGGCAGCCATATGCCCAATCTAAAAACATCTCCTACATCTGAAGGGTATCCCTTCACAGTCCAAAGGTTGCACCCAAAAACCTTTTGAGGTTTTGAGTGTGATTTCTGCGAGAAGCCCATCATCCATATTCACCTCCACTAAAATTCGAGAATAGGTAGACTACAAGAATTTTGAAAACTCTTCATCTACCATTAAGAAACTACCCAAAGATTTTACTATAGCTTCTAAACAGGAGTTAAACCAGAAATAAAGAGGCAAATTCGAGAGTCTCACCCAGAGTGGAACCTTGCCAAAGGTTTCCTTTGCTGGACAAAAGGATGGCTGCCAGGGATTCAACATCAGATGATGTCTATTTTCCCAACTCTAGAGACCTTCACATAAAACCTTATTGTTATTGCAAACTTTTTCAAAAACTACAATGAAGAAACAATTGGAACCTTGGTAAATTTGAACATATCCACTCAAAATTGGTTCCTAATTCTCTGAAATCCATTTGTGGAGATCGCATGGATTGGGCCACAAACCTTGGAAGCATCCAATCAAACCGAGTTCAGAAAATACACCCACATTATGATCAACTTCCTTTTCAACCTCATCAATCAGATCTGTAGTTTTGGCTCCAACCAAATGTGGCTTTAACACCCCTACCAAACCATTGGTCCCCTATTGGTGTTCTGCCATTCCAAACCCAAGTGACTCTTTTGAGATAGTTCCATTACTCCCACAAAATCTGTTTACACCAAAAGCATTCTTAGTCACCGTCTTTTATATTTTTCCTTCCACACGTGCATAGTCCTTTTGGGTGGGCTCACTAGTGGAAGCCTCATGTTGAAAAATAGGGGCAAAAACCCTAGCTATTAAGGCAAAAGTGACCTCTTTTGTCGCAAAATTGGTAGCTAGAATTGTTGGAATTAATGGGAAGTGTGTACTGAGAGGGGAGGGGTAAATCAGTACCTCTAAAACTTTTGTATCTTTTAACCTTTATCCTTTGAGTAATTAATTATTTATCCAACCATATGTTCTATGTTATCTTGGTGTAAGATTTATCAATTCATAAACTTAACAAACATGTGAACATTCATAGAAAAATTCATGAAAGTAATTGACACATAACACAAGATATGATAACGCAAAAAACTCCTGTTAGGAAGTAAAAACTGTGGTGGCGATGGCACCCACAAATTCTTCACTATTTACAGATTGGAAGGGGCCGGTTAAGGCTTACAATTTGATCACTTTTGATGATCTACCCTATTAGGAGTATCTGTGGAGATCTGTTAAGAGCTTTAGCAACATTGTTTAGTGTGCACTCGGTTAAGAGATTTACAATTGGATGGTTAAATCCACCTTCCTTGAAAGGATTTTTACACTTTTCTTCACTTGTTAGAATGTAAGAAAATTAAACTTTGATCTGAGTGTATGAAATCTCCTACTGCTGATTATAGGTCCATTTAAGATTACATGTTTAAGTGTATCGCCTAATGTGATTGAATAATACCTCTGTTGCTTGGCAGCCTCTGTTCTAGGTCCTTGATAACCAAATTCACCTTTTGTTGTTCTGGTTCTTGAAACTTTTAGTCTGATCCATAGATGTGCTCGTAGGCTCCATTCATCCTCTGATCCATAATAGTGAATGATTACAACATCTATTTATAAGATAGGTTGACCTAATTAAGTTTCACGTAAAACAATATTAACTCTAAGATCATAGGTTTACAACTTGACCTTGATCTTTTAGTCTATGTGTTTTAAATTAGTTAGACTGATTAAAACACTTACATTAATGTTTCTTGTCCCTAAAGTAATGGTTTTAAAACAAATCAAGACTCTATAAATAGAACATGAATGTTTTATTTGACATGGAAGTCAGATCCACTTTTTGCGGGCTGCAACTGACGTTCAGTTTCTGTTGGTCGGTTATGCTTTGAAATTAGTTTAACTATATCTTGGTGTTCCTTTCTTGAATTGTCTCTTGGGTTCCACTTTGACTGTTCTCTTAGGTTCCACCATCAGGTTCCTCTTTATTCTTTTCACTTTCCATTTTTGGTTTACACACAAAACTGTGTCATCAATTTTCTTTGTACTTAGCAATTTTTGGTGATCTCTGATATCTGTATTTTCAGTTTGCTCTTGTCCTATCTTTCGGTGTATGTTTATCGAAGATGTTCTTTGCATACTAATGGAAAAATAATGTCATCAATCTCCCCCTTTGACATTAGTATCAAAAAATGATATGTGCAAAATACTAACAAAATGTTTAGTATGTACACCATATATATTCCTTAGTCATTTCATGACTTCCCCTATGCATATGTCGGTATAGTATAAGTGTATGTACATGATACTTTGTTATTTTTCAACTTGTGCTGTATATATCATATCATATCATTATACTCCCTTTTTTTTGTTCTTTTTCTATACTGTATAGTTTCCCATCTATACATATCATTATTTTCCCCCTTTTTTGATATTAAGGGTAAAGGTTTATACCTATATATTATCAAAAATATGAGAGCGTGAGGACTTCATGTCATCCATCATCTTCTCCCATATGTCCTTCAGGTTTTCTAGAGCCATGTACTCAAGTGTGATCCTTGCATGCATATAATAGATGTTGTCTGCTACAGACATCTCGGGGGTGGCTATCAGTTGTCTTGCTGAACTGATATGTTGTTGAAGTAGTTTAAGACTTGGTAGAAGTTGAGCCTGGAGCTCAGTAGCCTCTTCTATAAATTGCGTTTCTGCTTCCCATAGTTCATGTCTTAACCTTTTTATCTCAACAATTTTCTCATAATGTAACTTTATTGCATTGTCCTTGGTGGTTAAGCCTTTAGCATTGGTAGCTAGACTAGAATCTAACTTTGCTATTTTATCACTATAATCCTTAGTGAATTTATCAATTGTGCTCAATTGTTGTATCAAGGAAATAGCTTCAACAATTATTGGATCTAATTCACTTACTAATTCTGAAAACTTTACCTTGTTTTCTATCATTTCTTGGCTGATCTTTTCAACAAGTTTGTGCTGATATTTCTGCTATGCTCTCTCCTCAATTGGATTTTTTGCATCAATGTTTTGTGTTGTGATGGCCTTGGTGAGAGTGGCTAGTTGATCAAGGATAGGTTTATTGTGATCAACATCAACATTGGGTACAATCTAATGCAAGATGTCCCTAGTTGTCTCTAGTACCATGGAGTCTTTGTGCTCCTTTCTCAGCTTCTCCTGTAGTGCCTTCCTTTGGAATATTTCACCATACTCTTTAAGTGCTTCATAGTCTAGTGTAGTTGGGTCACATTTGGGTATCTCAATTATCTCATCTAGAGTGACTTCCAACTTAGTCTTTTTGGATTTCTTCTTCTTCTTCTTCTGAGTTTCACTTGAATGTAGAACCATAGCCATCTTCTCAGCTTTGCCTGTTGTTCTAGATGAAGTGATTTGGGGTGTTGCCTCTTTTTGCTGCTGTGCCTCAGTGTCAGCTTGTCAGTTTTGAGTGGAAGTCTACACATAAACCTTGATGTTATTTATAGCAACTTTTTCGGTTACCTCAAGAATGCCATCTTTTGGTTTAGCTCCTTCATCGATATCCTTATGTACTTCATCTTCCTTTGTCTATGCATCCTTCTCAATAGTGTCTCCATCTATTTTATTTTAATCTCCTTCTATAACCTTGTCAGTTTTGATTACATTTTGAGTGTCTCCAATGAAATTCTGGTCATCGGTGTTATCTTTCTTTCCTTCATCCCCTGCATCCTCGGGAATGCTTGAATCTATGTCAGGTGATTTGTCTTTTTCTTGAAGTATATTGATGACTTGCATCAATATTGACATATTACCTGGCATGTTCACCTGTGAAATGTCAATTGTAGTGTTTTGTTCATCGATTGTCTCCTTGATAATAGTGACATCTTCATCTTTTTGTATTTCTTCTGCTGGATCATCGGTTATATCAATGATTTTGTTGTCCACAATGTTGTCCAACCATGTCTCATCTGCAACATCCATATCCTTGTTACCTGTGGTATCCAGTTCCTCTTTGTCCAGTTCAACATTTGTGATGATAATTGGTTCTCTGCTCTCAGTACCCTGATCATCCTTGATTTCTTGATTCTTAGTTAGAGCTCTCTGTGGCTCGGGACATGTATCCTTTTCAGGAATATTAAGTATTTTCCTCCTTTCAGCTTCACTCTTTCGGTCTAACTCTAGTAGATGTCCTTTAAGCACTTGGTAGGCTCTCATCTCTGGTGAGAACCTTTTGGAATGAGCCTTCATCATTTCTTTGATCTCCTCCATTTTGGATTCGGGAGGCATGACTGATACTAGGGCTCTTTCCCTAATTTCTTTCTCAGAGTGCAAGGCAAAAGTCCATCTTGTTGATAGCCTATCTTGAAGTTCTTTTGGCATACTATCTGCCAATTGGATTGGGAGGTATTTGTATATGCACATCATCTTGATGATTGCCTCCTCAATCTTATTTTGATCCAAGGGATCCAATTTTAACCATTGCTTTACCTTCCTTGTATTTACTGAACCTGTATTGATAATTGAGGCACATACCTCATCAACTGTTTCAGGTATCTTGTTCTTTTATTCTTGAACACCTTCATCTTGTTCTATGTCCTCAATGTCTTCCCTGGTTCTAATGAACTTTCTTCTCTTTGTTGGACCTTTTTTCTATGCTGCCAGTTTCCTCTTGTAGGTCCTTACTTGACCTTTCTTCAATGGTGAAGGACTTGTGTCCTCCGTTGTTTGACTTCTAGTCCTTGAAGCAGCTGTGGTTATAGGATTCTTAGCTGGTGTTGGTAACGAAGTATGTAACTCTGTCAACTCAGAGTCACTTTCCTGCTCAGCCTTATCGACGGGTGACTGTCCCTCAGTTTCTTCTATCTTTTTAGTTTCTTCCTCTGTGACCGAAAACCTTTTCTTCAAGTTCTTTACCATTTTATCTTTCTTCCTGTCTATTTTCTTTACAACCAAGCCAGTTTTGATTCTTGCTTTGGCCTCTTCATAAGTGCCAAACTTTGGTTGAGTTTTGTCTAAGGGTTCATTTATCAATGCATCGATTTCATTGGATGCTTGATCAATGTTTACCTCATAGTCTAATGGTTGTAACCATGTTGTCCTTGGTACATCAGGCATGATATATGTGTGGTTTGTGTCAACCATGAAACATATATGATTCTTGAATTTCTCAATTAGTTACTATGAGATCCTTACTCTTTTCTGCATTCTCTCCTTGAATCTAGTAAAGTACTCATCCATGACTGTCTCAAAATTGTCTCCTAGTGATGTTATGTACTCACCGATCTATATGGTGACTGGTCTAGTGGTATCCCATTTTACATTTCCTATAGATGGAAAAGATTCTTGGAAGTAAAAGAAAATGCACATGATAAGTGAGCCAAACTTACATGTATTTGTCTTTGCATTTCTGATTGTTCTCAAGTTTTCTTCTAACTGGTTGAGTAGAAGTTTTGACAAATCTAACTGAGTTCCTTTCTTTACAATTTTATATGTTGTATCCACTGCTCTGGATGCTAGGTTGTTCATCCTGCTAGCTTGAAATAATTTGTAGCCTAGGACACATGCTCCAAATTTTAGTTCATCATCTGTGATAGTGGATACCTTAAGTCCTCTTCCATCACACTTGGATTCTGTGTTCTTTTCAATTTCAGCCTTGGGTGTGTGTTTCAATGCCTTTACCTTATCAATTATTGGATAACTGGTGACTGCATGAATAACATCTTGGGTTATCATTTTAGGCTCATCCAACCATAGCTTGTGGTTGTGAATTGTGCTCAGTATAACCGAATCCACTCGGTCTTGAATACCTTTGGGAACAATAGGGAATTTGTGAGCCCTTTCACTTCTATGTGCTTGTGCTCATCTTTAATAGATCCATTGTCATTGCATAGCTTCTTGAAAGCTTGTTCCACCTCCAGGTTGCCAATTTCTACAATCTTGTAGTGAATGTATGCTTGCACGTCTTCGACGAGCAAAACCCTAGCTAATATTTGCGAGAATGCTCCAACATTGTCGGGTTGTGATGCAACCTCTAGGCATATCTTGTAATGGGGTTCCTCACAGGTATAATTCTTGACAAGTTTGACCTTTTCCTTCTTAACACTCTTCAGTTTAGTGGTTCTTGAAGTCGTGGCCATTGTTTCAGAAATTTATGGATTTCTGCAAATGCGTCAAATTTAGTTCTCAGTTATCATAGGAGCTTACTGTTTACTTCTTTAGTGGTCACTGATATGTTTGGAGTGTTGTGGATCGAGTTGAAGTTGCTCTGTGATGCTGTCATCGTGTGCTCAAATTTTGATTTAATTTTCACTATGCTCACTAGTGAATAATGAAACCCTTCTATCGCCTTTTTATAGACGTTTTCCCTAAGTCGAGTCATTAATGCTCAACCACTCCTTGGTGTGTGAAGATGGAGTCATCAAGTTAAACACTAACTTTTCTCTTCGGTGATAATGAAATGCTTTGGGGTAGTAATCTAACTTCTTTCTTTTACCAACGGGTTTTGGTGTATGACGAAGATGACTTTGTCCGCTTGCTTGTTTACCAACAAGTTTCGGTTTACAATATCAACTTTAGCTTTAACATGTTAACCAACTATTTTCGGCAAGTGTAGGCAGTTCAGCTTTGAGTGTATACCGATGGATTTCGGTATGTATTACCTGATGGAATAGTTTTCACAAATTTTAACAAGTAATATCATGATGCATTTTTACTTATGCTAATTTGGCATTTCATCAACATATTATGGAACTGATATAAAATACTACTTAGTGTAATGTAGTTCCATACTTACTTGTTCTGCTTAGGTGGGGGTGGTGATGTCACTAGATCCATTGGATAGGGTGTCACCAATTGCATTGCTCGATCCAGATTCATCATTTTTTGTAGCTTTCCTCCACATTTTGTTTCTCATCTTCTGGATGTCTTCAACGGTATTTCCATTGGGGAATGTGCTGGTCTTTATCATTTAGTCTCTACGGTCTTTCTTGAGATGACCAACTTTATGACAGTGTAAGCATGCCATTCTGAGGTTAGTCCATCCTCTAGATTTTCTTGTCCACTATCTCATACAGTTTGCAATAATGTGACCAAATCTTCCACATGATGTACAATTTTTCCATGTGTTGTAATCCCATACATACTGGTTACTGACTCTTTTTTGGTTGATAGGAAGTTTCTTGACCTTTAGGCTTCCATGCTTGCTATTTCTTCTTCTAGAATTCAAGAGTTGTTTCAATATTTGTCCATGTAGGTTTCCTTCTTTGGTTGTTTCATCTCAGACTTACATTAATGTGCTTTATGTCCTTTCTTGTTACATTTATAACAAAATCCTATGAATGAAGATGTGGATTTAGGAATACCTTTCATTTTGCTCTTGCATACATTTGATGTGTGGCCTTGCTTTCTACAGTGATTGCATGTTAGCTTTCTTGGTCTTGGATTTTGATAGACTTTCTTTGGATCATCTTGATTGGGTGATTCTCCCTTCTCGGTATAGCCTAGACTAATGTTTTTATTGATTCTCCATTTTTCATCAAGAAAATCATCCATTCGTTTATTTATTTCTTCAGCTTTCTTGATAATTTCATTATGCTGCTACTAAATTTTGAGTTCTTGTTTTAGCTTTTTATTTTCTTCCCTTAGCTCACCGATAGCTTCTATTCTTTCAATGAGTTCAACATTCATTCTGTTTGCCTCTTTACTCATAAGAATAATCTGATTTGTAATCTCATGATGGTGCTCTGTAATTCTTTGTATTTTTGACTCTTTCTGTTGTAGCTTTTAAGTAATCTTCCTTCTGTCATCAATAGCTAGTGTTCTTTCTTGCTCAACTTGTCTAGAACTATTCATGACATCAATCATTCTTACCATCTATGTCTCTTGACCAATTTTCAAAGATTTCACTTGTCCAGCCAGATGTTGATTGATTTCATTTAGGCTTGTGATGTTTTCTTCTGATGTTTCTGATGCTTTGCTTGTGGTTGATCATGAAGACTCAAAGAAATCCTATATCTCTTCCTCATGGTAATTTGTTTCATTACAATGAGATGCCATACTCTTTCTTTCATCTAACAACTATCTCATCTTAGTTCTAGCTTCTTTATACTGCTCATAGAAGATCTAAATTTCTAGCTTCTGATTCTCAATACTCTTGTCAAGTTTGTACTTCTCCATTGTATGATATTTTCTCTTAAGCCTTTAAGATTTCCAAATAAGAGACTTAGCTCTGATACCAATTGTTGGAATTAATGAGAAGTGTGTACTGAGAGGGGAATGGGTGAATCAGTACCTCTAAAACTTTTGTATCTTTTAACCTTTATCCTTTGAGTAATTAATTATTTATCCAACCATCTGTTCTATGTTATCTCGGTGTAAGATTTATCAATTCATAAACTTAAAAAACATGTGAACATTCATAGAAACATTCATGAAATTAATTAACACAACACAAGATATGATAACACAAAAAACTCCTGTTAGGAAGTAAAAACTGCAGTGGGGATGACACCCACAAATTCTTCACTATCTACAGATTGAAAGGGGCCGATTAAAGCTTACAATTTGATCACTTATGATGATCTACCCTATTAGGAGTATCTATGGAGACCTATTAAATTCTACTCTATTAAGAGCTTTAGCAACACTATTTAGTGTGCACTCAGTTAAGATATTTACAATTGGATGGTTAAATCCACCTTCCTTTAAAGGATTTTTACACTTTTCTTCACTTGTTATAATGTAAGAAAATTACACTTTGACCTGAGTGTATGCAATCTCCTATTGCTGATTACAGATCCATTTAAGATTACATGTATAATTATATCACCTAATGTGATTGAGTAATACCTTTGTTGCTCGGTAGCCTTTGTTCTTGGTTCTTGATAACCAAATTCACGTTTTGCTGTTCTGGTTCTTGAAAATTTTAGTCTGATCCATAGGTGTGCTCATAGGCTCCATTCATCCTCTCATCCATAATAGTGAATGATTACAACATCTATTTATAAGATAGATTGACCTAATTAAGTTTCACGTAAAACAATATTAACTCTAAGATCATAGGTTTACAACTTGATCTTGATCTTCTAGTTTATGTGTTTTAAATTAGTTAGAATGATTAAAAAACTTATATTAATGTTTCCTGTCCCTAAAATAATGGTTTTAAAACAAATCAAGACTCTATAAATAGAACATGAATGTTTTATCTGACGTGGAAGTTAGATCCACTTTTTGCAGGCTGTAACTGACTTTTGGTTTCTGTCGGCCGGTTATGCTCTAAAATTAGTTTGACTATCTCTCGATGTTCCTTTCTTGAACTGTCTCTTGGGTTCCACTTTGAATATTCTCTTGGGTTCTACTATCAGTTTCCTCTTTATTCTTTTCACTTTGCATTTTCGGTTTACACACAAAACTGTGTCGTCGGTTTTCTTTGTACTTAGCAATTTTTGGTGATCTTTGATATCTATATTTTTGGTTTTCTCTTGTCCTGTCTTTTGGTGTATGTTTACCAAATATCTTCTTTTCATACTAATGAAAAAATAATGTCTTCAGGAACATACCCGTTTGCATGCAGTAAACCACCGCCCCTTCCCTACTTCTCCCCACCGCTGCCATGCTTCTTCCCATCGTCGTTGACCCATCTTGCCTCTCTACCTTGTGTCACGTCTGCTTCTTAAATAAAAGACTGATAAAGATTTCCCCCATGAGGAGCACCAACATCCCTTTTCTAGATCATTTGAGACCCTCCTACACATGCCTGTGGCTCCGTACAAACCCTAGCCTTTGGACTCTCTCATAACAGATCCATATTTTTTATACCTAGAGTGACTATAATATTACATAGATGGACGTCAAAGATTTACCAATCCATCATCTGAGTTTAATACATCTCTCACATAATTAAATGATAATTATTTAATAATTATTAATAATAAATATCAAATTTTAAAAGTTTCTGAATTCATATATAAGACAATCTTTTTAAAAACATTAAAAAAATTAAATTCACTTCTAAATTCATATAAGAAAATTTAAATTATTCTAAAAATTCATACTAAAATATTTTTAAGTTAGAAATATTCATATCTCATCAGTTAACTACCACAAACACATCAGATTTAATGGCTTGAGTTTTTATTGCCGAACATCTTTGCATTTATATGTGAATATAATACGCCTCTCAGTGTAATCAACCACTATTCACACATTGTCCTAAATTATTGTATGCAAAATTGTTTTTACACTTTTATGAAACACAAAATATCTTTATCTCTAATCTTTTAAGTTCTTTCAAAACATGAAAATTATTTCATAATAATTATAACTCAATCGTAAAACAAAAACATAATTTCAAACCCTAAGAAAGAAAATAACTAATATGCCAATGCTTAAGCCAAAATATTTCATAGTTGTGGCATCCATAGGTAGCCCTACCATCATCTAAATGGCTATAGGGTGAATATGAAAAAAAGGTAAAGATTATAGCTCATTTTTCCGCCTCAACTTTTCCTTTGATGTTTTGATGTAGGGTGTGGTTATGTTTGTCCATGCAATGTAGCATCTCCACCATATTTAAAGTTGCAAAACCGTGGTCTCATCCACCAAGAAAAAGGCATGGTCATATAACATCCACCCCTATATAAATTTAAGAAGACTACTAAGTGAAGGATAACCTATCAAGAGATAGGTATGGGAAAGCTTACAGATAATTTCTTTGTTGGAGTTACCCCCTTTCAAATCCTTATGTTTAGCATCAATCTCAATTTTAAGGAGTTAAAGAAAAATTCACTACAATTAATAGAAAAAATAAAAATATCAAGAAGGGACTATATCACGTTCAACTAAGAAATATGATAGGCGAGAATCAAAAAGGGGCATTGGGTGTTAACACACAACAAAACAAAAAAAAGAAAACTTCAAATGAGACATCCTTACAATTGTATTCACCATTGTTATTCATAAATGAATTTAATGGAGATAGTTTATGTGGTTAGCACAATAAGATTCTATTAACTTGATAAATTTATAGACACACCTCTTTACTTTGACATCTCCAACTTTCTTCCTGCACTTTGTGTATTCCTTTCCATCTACATTACAAGTCTACTTAATGTTGGGTGAAAAAAGTGGTGCTAATGTTGGCTAAAATGAACCAAACATCTAAATGATGATTTGAAATGTAGATGTGCAAACCAAGAATAGAAAAAAACAATGGAAACAACTTAAAATAATAAAGCAAGTAGAAATAAAATTAGTGGAGGTGATTCTTCCACTCTCAATAATTACTCATGCCTTACCATATTCTACTACCATCCATTACCTCCTTGCCATTTGTTGCACATCAATTTAAATCTCAATGATGTTTTATGTACACACATAGCTTTTTGTAGCTATAGATTCCTATTGGTGTAACAAAATTAAACATGACTTAATCAAGGTGGCTCTTTTATAAGTTATTAAAATAGTAATATATGATGGTAAATCATAAGGTCCTAGGATGACACTTGCAAGTATGAAATATAAGATTTGGCAGTGGCATTAGCAATAGCTCTAGTTGAGAACATGTGTCTCTTCCATGCACAAAGAAAATCCAAACAAATCTTTAGGATTAGACTAACAAGAGGGGTAAAGTTGCAAGGAATAAAATACTAACATAAATGAGTATAGATCAAGAATATGTTGAAATAATCATACAAGATCTTTGATCTAAAACACCAAACAACCTCCACATAAAAAGGGAGAAGAAAAAAAAGATGTTATTCCACCAAATCAAAGAGTATAATATGATAAAAGAGGCCTTGCATATAAAGGCAAGAGAGAGTTACAATTAGATAAGAGATCAACATGTGTCATAATCCTATACGAGGACATAACAAAGGTGATGACTTATGTAACTAGAAGTAGTTGTCATGTGATCTTAGATAAGATAATGTGATAACTACTCAATATTATAGAAGGATACATAGGATATTGTACAATAAAAAATGGGAAGAAATGTACTAGGATAGATCACTTCACCATTTTAAATTATACATTAGGAAGGGAGGATGCCCTAGTAGGCTCAAATGTGGATTCAATCTCTAAATGGGACAATTTATCATTCCTTAGAGAGGATATTTGATATGTAAAGTAGAATTTTATGTAATGATAAGTACTTGGAAATGAAAATTGTAATAAATACAAGTGTACCTTGGAGAAAATGAGGAAGGTGCTGATCTGTCACTATTTTTCTGGCTATCGGAGTCCCAAAATCAGTTGTAGTTTCATATCTGGGTTCTGTGACCTATTTATTTCTTATTCTATAAATTTAAACTAATTTTGGAGGGTGTAGAACACTTAAAATTGTTCTATACCTAGGAGTAGAATGCCTAAGTTTTTCTTCACCTAACACTTTTGACTGAAAATTGGTAGAGACTTGTGTCAGGGTCTACAGAGCTCAGATCTTCAGTTACATCTTCTTAGCATGTTCCTGCACATAGAAAAATGGGGGAAAAGGTTGTATAAAGGGGTTTTCCTTGCTCAAACCCCTATTTAGGAATCAAACATGAAATATGAAATAGAAAACATAAAAGTAAAGCATGTGGTGTAAACACAAAGGCTTAAAACCATGTTAATGTGCTTATCCTCATGGACAAATGTATGTATCATTCAAATCCATCAAGAATGTTTTTTGTAGATTATTATTTTTTTTATAGTTTTTGACCATTTATAAGAGATATAAGATCAAGGGTGCCTTCACATGTGCATGGATCTATTGAAACCACTCCTAGATTTTTATTTTCTTGATCATACTTGCAAGGAGAGAGAGAGAGATGATGATGCAAGAGCATCCTAGGATTCTTGTAAATATTGTATCACACAAAAATATATTTTCTTTGGAGAGTACTTGGTGTGTTTTGATCTTAGTTGGTGAAGTGTTACTCAGTCATGGAGGAGTGCTGTTGGTTGGTTGTTGTGTTGGCCAAGGGGCTCAGTCACTGAAGAAATTGACAACTTTGGTGCTCGATAGAACCTACTGGGTGATGCCTGTGGTGCTTGGTCATCGTGTTTTATCAATGATTCCTAGCTTTCTCGACATGTGTTGGTTGCTAGCACTCGATAGTGTTACTGACACTTAGAAATTTCGTTTGGATGACTTGTGTTCTTATGGATCTGGGAGGCCAACTTGGTGTATTTAAAATATGTAGCGTGACATTTAATTTAGATCTCTCATTGGGGATTGTGGGGACCTAAATCTGGTTAGTTGGTATCTCCTATGTTAGATTTTGTGGCCGACCTATTGGTTGCCTCTTGTATTTAGGTAGTGTTATGTCTTAGCTTAAGGGCAGATGGTAAGGAAAATGGGATCATATCTATGGATTTGAGTTGTATGTTTGGGCAGAAGGTAAATGGATTGATGCTTGCAGAAGATCTGTGCTAGATATTGGATTTATGTCTTTGTAATTGGTCGTAATTGGGAAGGCCTTACAACCTAGCATGTTGCAATAAATTGAATTTTGTTTCCTACCTTTGTGATTGTTATGTTCCACTATGTTGTTGTTGTTGGACACAATCAGGGCTTGGACTATCCATTCTTGGAACCTCCATCCTTGACTTTCATTAGGTGGTATCAGAGCTTGAAGTTCCTGAGTGTGTGGAAAGACCACTGAAGGTGAGGCTTTTTGCACCAGGACCTTGGGTTGGAAATTTGGTTATTTGTTGTAGAGGGTTTGTAGAGATATTGAATATGCCTCCGAGGAAGAACTGTAAGATAATAGAAGAAGAAAATAAGGTGGAGCTCAGTCTTGAAGACGTCCAAGCTTTGCAGAAGCAGGTGTGAGATTTACATGAGGAGTTACAAAGAAAGAATGCATCTAAAGAACACCGAGATAATGGTGAAGAGTTAGAAGAAAGAGATCACTTTGAAGAAGCTGTAGAAGATGTCAGAGATCCAGAGGAGGCTAGACTTCTGAGAGTTGTATCTAAAATTGGGAAAATAACTAATATTAAAGTTTCTACATTTGTTGGAAGCCTTAGGCTAGAAGAGTTGATTGATTGGATTAATGAGATGGATGAATAATTTGAGTACAAAGAAGTAGAAGATCTTGATAGAGTTTGGTTTGCAAATACCAGGCTAAAAGTTCATGCCAACATATGGTGGAGAGAAGTTCAATTGGAAAGAAGTCGTAGAGGTAAAGACAAGATCATTAGATGGAACCAAATGGTTGAAAAGTTGAAGAAGAAATTCATTCTAGTGGATTATAAATTGGAGATGTTTAAGAAGATGCAAGGTTTAAGGAAGGCAAGAAAGCTGGTGCAAGAGTATACTAAGGAGTTTTACATAATCTTGATTAGGACTAGTCATTCATAAGTTGATAAAGAGAAGGTTGTTAGGTATATATATATGGCTTGAGACCTAGTATACAACAAGAGTTACTGTTCAGATGAAAAAAATAGGAGATGATTATCAGATGACATTAAAGATTGAAGAAAAGATGGAGAGGTTTGAGGGAAGACAAAATAACATAAACCAAGGTGGGAAGATTGGTGAAACAACTGTTGGGAGTAATATGGTAGAGAATCCTAAACATACTGATGAAGATCTGGCAGTGGTCAAACCACTAGGAACTACAATGGTGGACAAAAAGGAAGATGGAGAAATGAGTTCATGGGTACTTATTTTCAGTGTGGTGAGAAGGCTCATAGGGATTTTCAATGTCCTAAAAGAAGAGTTGCAATAAATACCCAGGAAGACTCGGTGAATTCTACAGAGAAAGGTGAAGTTCTTATCACTAGGAGGTTGGCTACATGTGTTAGTGAACTAGTAAAAAGAAGGAATTTGTTCAGAACTAGATGTAAGTGCAAGGACAAGGTATGTAAAATCTTGATTAATGGTGGCAGTTCTGAGAATTTTGTTTTAGAAGAGATGGTTAGTAAGTTGAATTTGGAAAGGAGGAAACATCCTAATCCTTATCAGATTAGTTGGATACAAGATGGATCTAAGGTTAGGATTGAGGAACAATGCCTTGTTAATTTTAAGATTGGATCATATTATAATGAGATATTGTGTGATGTGGTACCTATGGATGCTTGTCATCTATTGCTCAGTAGACCTTGGAAATATGACAAACATGTTATGTTTGATGGTCATGCAAATACTTATGTGGTAAGGAAAGGTGGATCCAAGCATAAAATGATACCTTTGCAGGAAGCAAGAGCTAAGGGATGTGGAGTTATTAAATGTTGTCTGAGTGACAGTGAAAAATATGATGAGCAGAGAGTTGCTAAACCTATTCTTGTGGATGAAAGGCTAAAGATTTTGAAGGGAAAAGAGAATGAAATCTCTGAGGAACTTGTAGAGATTAAGAGGAAAATGATATTTATGATGAAGGTAGTATAGTAGATGATGACACTAGTGACACAAAGAGATGCAAATGATACCGAGTTGATTAGTAAGTCTGGTCAGGATGTGGTTCACCAAAATACTGATGGTGTCAACAATGTAGAGGATGGTCAAAGTCACTTGTTGTTAGTTGCAAACAAGAGAGATGAGAAAAGTACAGGGCATATGAACTTGCTAAATGGGATGGTGGACAAAGTGAAGACAACATGTAATGAAGGATAAGAGGAGATATGGGTTAAGAATATATATGCCATACCTTCTGATTCCCTTAAGATGTTCATGATTTCCTTTATGGGAGCATCTTCTTTTACCTGGGGTGTCTGATCTAGGAGCATCATAGGATTCTTGGAAATCATGTATCACACAAAACTATATTTTCTTTGGAGAGTACTTGGTGTGTTTTGATATTAGTTGGTGAAGTGTTACTCGGTTGTGGAGGAGTGTTGTTTCTCAGCTACTGTGTTGGCCGAGGGACTCAGTTACTGAAGAACTTGAAAACTCTGGTGCTCAAAAGAACCTACTCAATGATGCCTGTGGTGCTCGGTCATCATATTTTCTCGGTGATGCTTGGATTTCTTGGCATGTGTTGGTTTCTAGCACTTGATAGTGTTGCTGACGCTCAACAGTTTGGGTTGGCCAACTTGTGTTCTTGCAGATCGTGAAGGCCGACTTGGTGTATTTAATATATGTAGCATGACATTTAATTTAGATCTCTCATTGGGGATTGTGGGAACCTAAATCTAGGTCATTGGTATCTCCTATGTTATATTTTATGGCTGGCCTATTGGTTTCCTCTTGTATTTAGGTAGTGTTATGTCTTAGCTTAAGGGAAGATGGTAAGGAAAATGGGATCAGATCTATGGATCTGAGTTGTATGTTTGGGCAGAAGGTAAATGACTTGATTATTGCAAAATCTATGTGCTAGATCTTGGATTTATGATTTTGTAATTGGCCATAACCAGGAAGGCCTTATAGCCCAACATGTTGCAATAAATTGAATGGTGTTTCCTATCTCTATGATTGTTATGTTTCTTTGTTGTTGTTGGCCGCAATTAGGGTTTGGACTGTCCATTCTTGGATCCTCCATCCTTGTCTTCCATCAAATGAATGATGGAGAAAGAGAGATCTTATCTTCTAGTTTGAGAGCCCACTAAGACACCATAGTGAGATAGAAAAGATTTCCCCAACTTGAAGAAGATTTATTTGATGAGAGAAAAGAATAATGGATGAGATCTTGAATGGCCTTGGCTTGAGATCTTGAATGCTTGAAGACTTTATTTCTCTTAGATCATAATGATTGCATTGTAATTTATTACATATGATTAATGGATGCAAAATGAAGAGAGATATATGGTTTATATACTTTACCCTTCATTTAGAGATTCAAAACTAACTTAGGTCGACCACAGAAGAAGAAAAAAATGCAAAAACCTGATATCGAGCCTTGGACCTAATTTGGTGCAATTTTTAAGGGTGCAGAATGCCTAGAACATTTTGTACCTAGGTGTAGAATGTTTTAAATTCCCCACACCTTGATAAATTCTCCAAAAGTGGAACTAGGGTGTCGGGATGACAAATATAGGTCCTAGTTTGAATTACAGGTTGCTGGGATCAAGAAAAATGGGCAAAAAGACCTCAAACTCACCAAAGAGGGACTATAGGTTATGATTAGAGAAACCTATGATGGGTGCTAAATTTTTAGGATGGTACATTTATCCCCCACTTTATTGAGAGTATGAGACAAGCTCATGCTCAGTGCAAAGTAGATCAATGCATATGAATGGTCCTATCAAGGTTAAGGAGAAAAAGAAACATCAAGCCCCCAAGTGACTTATGCCTTCATCAAATCCAAAACTAAGATGAGAGAGAGAGAGAGAGAGAGAGAGAGAGAGAGAGAGAGAGAGAGAGAGAGAGATTTCCTCTGTTTGGATCATGAAAAGAAAAAGTGTTGCAAAAGATGAAATTGAATGTTCTTGCAAGCTATGTAGGACTATATTGGAATCTTAAGGAACATGAAGAACAAGGATAGACTCCTTTAGCACCAAGGATATTTTTTCTAAGAAACACCCAATCTAGGCCAAAGAGGTCACAACTCCTATGAGGTCAAGGAAGGGAAAATGACGAAGAGATATCATGCAAGAAGTGTAAAGGGATCCTTTTGAAGGATGTTGAAAGAATGAGATAATATCATTGGCCAAAAGAGAGGAAATAAAAAATAATCCACACCTTCCCTATTGCTAGGTAAATGGATTTGTGATGAAGGAGGATTCAATTTTAGCCCCCAAGGTAAGGGATTTGTTTAAGTGGATGCATAATTGAAAACAAGGAAGAGGTGGTTATCAGGGATGCACACCTCTTTCATAAGAGAGAATCCCTAATCAAAACCAACAATTATATGTAAGAAGAGAGATCACATGATTAAAAAATACCACCTATCCAAGGGAAAGTGGATTCTTAGAGATATTAAGAGACTACCCTTTCCCCCCAAGTGTGGAGATAAAGATGAGAAGGTGTTGGTTTACTAAGAGGGGGGTGAATAAGAAAATATGAATATTATAACTTAAAATTTAGATAACTGATCCAACTCGGTAACTTAAATAATAGAAACAATCAAAACTAAGATAACTATACTTATCTCAATCAATAATATATAACATATGCAACTAACATCTACAACTATCAATGCATCACAAATAACACTAGATTTAGCGAGGAAACCCAATTTGGGAAAAACCTTTGTGGGAATTGTCACCCATAAAAAGAAATACTCTTCTGAAGTATTTTCGGTTAAGAGCCAATCGTGTTAAATATTACAATGAACATTTGTTAGATGTGACCCCGTTAGGGGATTTAACTTAGATTTGTTATGATCTTCACCCTGTTAGGAGTGGCCTGGTTAGAGGGCTTAAACATTCATCCTAGAATGTTACCTTTCTCAAGGATTTACAAAAAGATTTATTATGTCTACTCGGTTAAGATATTTTTTTTGTTACAAAGGTTAATAAGCAACAGTGTAATGATTTGATATGTATAACAACAACTACCTCTTTCTTGATCAAATCCCTTATGCATTCTTTATCACTACTGGCATCAATAATTCATTAGTCTCTTCTCTGGACTAGATCTTCACCTCTTTTCTCTTCTCTTCTTCACTCGGTAGGTTGACCACACTTCATCCTTTCAAATTTTCCAACATCTCTCTCGTAAACATACAAGCTCATCAATATATAGGCCTCTATTTTTCCTCTTAATCTCGTTGATTAGGTTTTCCTTTACTTTCTCTTAGCCCTCAAATTGTGACTCAGTTAAATGGTTAACCTTTACCTCAGAACTTGCACTATTCTTGGAACTCACAACTTCCCTTTTGCTACTTAATATTCATCTCAGGTTTTGAACTTGAATTTTCATGATCGTAGATCTCAGAAACAAACTTCATATTCATCCTTAGCATCTTCTTGATCTTCGTGCATTCACATTAAATGCATTCTAATCCTTGAATTCAACCTCTGTTCTGGGCTCGGTGACTTGGTGACTAAATTCACTTGGCATTTGACTTTAATGATCAGTTACCAAGCTTTCTCGGTGACTGACCTTTGATCGGTTGTCAAATTTACTTGGTGACTAAATTTTCTTTTCTCGACCGACTAACACTTCACATTACCAATAGACTTCTCTCTATTCGGTAACTAGGCTTTTTTCCTTTACCGACCTGACCTTTCTTTCTTTATGGACTTAATAACATCAAATGTTAAGTAGAAAACAATTATACCAATAGTACCTTATCATTGTTTGATCTTTATTATCTACCCAATTAAGTTCCACTCTGAATGATATGGAAACTTAATATAAACCTGAAATCAATTAATTGACATCAATGACAAAATAACAACTAATCTTAACCATTCTACTTTCTTGTATTCCTCTGAACTCGGTCTTCATCATTATTACCATCAGTTAGTTAACAACCCCCCTCTTTGGAATTGATGGCAACACTATTAATTGATGAAGGTTTACTCTAATATTTCCATTCTATCTTGTTCTCTCTTAGCTTGTGCTTCCCCTTTGTGGTGTCCATGAACATTCTCCATTCACATTCTCCCTCTTACATGAAGTATTTCCACTTGTGTATTCATCAATTACTTACTTCTCCCTCTTTGACATAAATGCCAAAGATTCATACTCCCAAAATCTTTTTCAGGTAGTAAATAATACCTTGCATGTACTAATATCTCTTTGCATATAGAATCCCCTTCACAACTTCAAGCATCACCTAAAGTGTGATCACTAGCATCAACTCAAAAAATAGATATTCTAATGAATCCTACAATTGATGCAACATGTCTCTTGCACTAATGAACATTGGATAGGGGCAGGACCCCTAATTTTCCTCTAAGATACTCAAAAGAATCCTTCAGTAGTGGCTTGGTGAATATGTCATCTAGTTGTTCCTTTGAGCTCACATATTCCTATTGGAATAGTCCCAAAGGATAACTGAGAGGGGGGGGGGGGNTGAGGGGGGGGGGGGGGGTGAATCAGTTATAAGCTATTTTAATTATTTTCTTCTCTTAGATATAAATGAACATAAAGAAAATGCACATTTAGATAACACAATAGAGAACACAACAATTTTGGTTATGGGGAAACCAATTAGGTAAAAACCTTGAAGGGAATTAGCACCAACAAATATTTGTACTAGTTTATAATGATCCCTGTTAGAAGATCTTACAACCCTGTTAGGAGTTGATCTTTACAATGCAAGAAGTACAGAGACCTGGTTAAAGGTTGGACCCTGTTAGGAGTCTTTTACAAGTAACCCTGTTAGGGGTGAGGACTCACTGTCCAAAATCTCACTGCTAAAATAATGAAGGCTGCAACATTCAATAGAACAGATATACACTATATCTGATAGATAAACTGTTTGAGTAGACCTGTTATCATGATCAATTCCAATGAATTGTAATCTTCTTCTGTCTCTTCACATAGATCTTCAACTTATTCCATCTAACTTTCTACTTTCTTCTGTCTTTTATGTTTCACTTCATTTTCACACTTAGCAAACACATTTGAACTACTATATGCATCTTCACCAAGGATAAGGTCATGATGGTATCTGGGAAAACTTCATCAACTTCTTTGTCAACTTAACTAACCACACAATCAAAGTTAGAACCGCGTAACTCAAACTGAATAGATGCAATGCTTCAGAAAATTGACTTCACCAATTTTACTCCAATATCATGATTCTATTAAGACATGCTTGGCACCTTTTTATAATCATCACTAACTCATAACTAAACATTAATACAAACATGCATATCCTAAAGATAGGCACAACTCAAGCAACACTGTATTTATGTCGGCTCTTGATAGATAATCTTCAGACATTGTAACTACCATAAATGATTATCTAGAACATGTATACACCATGGAAATAAACACGCATAGATCCAAAACATATGTACTAATAATTGAATATAGAACACTGCTGTATATTATATGTTGTCATCAATGACAAACATTCAATCAATTATTTGCACAAAATAAAATATCCAACAATCTCCCCCTTTGACATTGATGGCAACATATGATATACTCAACTCAAAGTGTCTTCCTTCTTTTTACAATCTTCTTAATATCCTCATCAAAAGTTCCTCTTCACTACTGCTGCTCTTCTAACTGTATACTCCACCAGAGTATATGCGCCCCCTTACTAATACTCCCCCTTTGACGTCAATGGAAAAGGGTGTTAAAAACCATTAGGCACAGGTAATACTCCAAAACTAGAGTAGTCAACCATTCATCAGTCACCAAGGAATGATGTTCTTGCTGCAAATTATAATCAGACTCAGGAAAGGTTATTAATCCCAGCTTTTCCTGAGATACTCAAAAGTATCTTTTGATAATGGATTTGTAAAAATATCTGCTAATTGTTCTTTAGTGCTCACATAATCCAACTTTACTTCTATGTCTACAACTTTTTCTCTTAGAAAGTGGTATTTGATCTCAATGTGTTTTGTCTTTGCGTGCATCACAGGGTTCTTTGATGTATTAATAGTACTAGTGTTGTCACAGTGAATAACAATCGGATAATCAATCTGAATACCAAAGTCTTTAATCATCTATTTGATCCAAACCATTGTTGAACAATTCAATGCTGCTACAACATAATCAACTTTTGCTGTTGACTGAGAGATACAATTCTTCTTTTTACTTGTCCAAGTGACCAATCTTTCTCCAAGAAATACTGCTCCTCCTGATGTACTCTTTCTTTCATCAACACAACCTGAATCAGTATCATTGTACACATGAAGTTGTATATTCTCTGAGTTAGGATACCATAAACCATAGTCTATAGTTCCTTTTAAATATCTGAATATTCTTTTTATTTCCATTAGGTGATTTTGTTTAGGTTCAGATGCAAATCTTCCAACAATGCCAACTGCATTAGAAATATTAGGTCTAGATTGAGTAAGATATATGAGTTTTCCAATCATATACTTGTATAGAGTCTTGTCATCTGCTGTGGAATCATCATCTTTAGAAAGCTTTATTCCTACTATCATGGGGTGCTTACTGGTTTGTAATCTTCCATTTTGAAAGTCTTCAATATCTCTTTCACATACTTAGAATGATTTATGAATATGCCTTTGTCTGTTTGTTTTACATTCAATCCAAGAAAATATTTGATAGGTCCAATCATGCTCATTTCAAACTCACTTTTCATCTCCTTGGTGAATTCTGCACTTAGTTTGTCATTACCTCCAAAAATAATGTCATCAACAAAAATAACAATGAGTAGTAATCCTTCATTTGTCTCTCTTATGAATAAGTTACAGTCTACTGCTCCTTTTTTGAATCCTATCTTTGTTAAGTAACCATCAAGTCTCTCATACCAAGCTCTAGGGGCCTATTTAAGTCCATAAAGTTCTTTCTTTATTCTGCATACCATGTCTGGTTTGTTTGAAAGTTTGAATCCTTCAGGCTGCTCTATGTAAACTTCTTCCTTCAAGTCACCATTCAAAAAAGCTGACTTGACATCCATTTGATATACTTTGAAGTTCTTAAATTTTTCATAGGCCAAAAACAACTTGATAGATTCCAGTCTTCTCACAGGAGAAAATGTATCAGTGTAGTCTATTCCTTCTCTTTGCGCATATCCTTTACATACTAATCTTGCTTTGTTCCTTACCACTGTGCCTTCTTCATTCATTTTGTTCCTGAATATCCACTTTTTTCCAATCACGTTCTTGTCATGATGTCTAGGGACCAGTTCCCATGTTTCATTCTTGATTATTTGATCTAATTCTTCTTGCATAGCACTTTGCCAATCTGAATCTTTGCACGCATCTTCAATACTTAAGGGTTCAATCTAAGAAAGTAAACATACCTCTTCATTAGCGGTTGAACCTTTTGCACTGGATCTTCTCAAGAATTTAGCACTCTGATCTCCAATGATGTCTTCCTTAGAGTGGTATTTGGATGTGTATTTTGAGTTTTTAGGAGTGACACTTTCATCTGTAATCTACGGATTCTTCTTCACTTGGTTTAGGATTGTTGCATGAGACATCAATACAGTCAAACATTTCTTCAATAACTGTGTCTTTATTCATGGGTCTGGGCTCATCTTCAATCATGGGAGCACATTCATAGTATCTTTCTTGAATCATAAACTTCTCATCAATCTTCACATGAGTACTTTCAATGATCTTCTTTAATCTTAGATTAAAACATCTCTAGGCTTTGCTTTTAGTAGAGTAACCAATAAAAATACCTTTTTCACTTCTAGCATTAAACTTGCCAATACTAACATCTCTCTTGATGTAGCACTTGCTTCCAACGATTCTGAAGTATTTTACAGTAGGTACATTACCAAACCAAAGTTCATAGGGTGGCATCTCTCCAATAGGTATGGGCAACCTTTCCTTCAATCATGATAGTGTGCACTGTGTCAAGTATTATTTTGTTCCTTCTTTCTGCAATCCCATTCTGCTGAGGGGTTCTAGGTGCACTCAAGTGTCTCTTGATTCCATGTTCTTCATAGTAATCATAAAAATGGTTAGAGGTGAATTCTCCTCCTCTATCAGATCTCATATATTTTATCTTTAATCCAGATTCATTCTCAACCTTAGCTTTGAGCACTTTGAACTTCTCAAAAGCTTCAGATTTGTCTTTTAGGAATGCAAGCCACATCATCCTTGAGAAATCATCAACAAAAAAATGAAATACCTTTCTCCATAGTATGATCTTGTTTGAGTAGGTCCACATAGGTCTGTATGTATCAGATCTAATTAGTTTTCAGCAGAGTCTTGTTTTCTCCTGAATGAGGTCCTCACATGCTTCCCCATCACACATTCCATGCACATGGTGTCAATTGGTCTTGAAATACTTGGAATGTCTCTTAATGCCTTTAAATTACTTATCTTGACTATGTTGTCAAAATTGATATGACAAAGTCTCTTGTGCCATAGCCAACTTTCATCCACTTTTGCAACAAAACAACTTACTTCTGAATTGAGCTGAATGACATTACCTTTGGTCTTTGAGCCTGATGCAATCATGTCTCCTTCTTTTTTTTTAATGATGCACTGGTTGTTTGTGAATTCCAACTGATATCCTTTATCAAGCAACTGTCCAACACTTATTAAGTTATGATGTAAGCCATCAACATAAAGAACATCACCTATCTTATTCTTTCCATCTAAGGTGATAGAACCTCTGCCTATGATAGGTTTGGGAGTGTTATCTCTGAATCTAACCATGCCACCTCTTTACTTTTCCAAATGTACAAATCTATCTTTGTCTCCTGTCATGTGGTGTGAACATCCATTGTCAATGATCCAGTCAGTTATGATGTCAACTTTTGAAACTAATGCTAACTCTTGTGTTTTTTCTTCATCTTCTTTGTCCATTTCTTCAAGCATCTTCTCAATGTCTTTAATGGAAACTAAACCAATTTCATCTTCTCCTGAATCATCATCAGTTACACCATCTTCATCATGATAACATTCCTTAGTGTACTTGGGCTTGTAATCTGATATGAACTTCTTAACTCTTGTAGGACACTTAGATGCAAAGTGACCAACTTTGTTGCATGAAAAACATTTGAATGGTAGTTATCCTTCATATTTACCTTTACCTTTCCTTTCTTTCTTGGCAATCATAGCAATGATTTCTTCTATTTCTATATCCACTTCATAATTATTACTATAGCTACTTATAGATTTCTTGCTGTGGACTGAGGCTTTGGAAGCTGTCTCACTTTTAGGTTCTGCCTTCAATCTTGATATCTCAAATGCAGATATTTTCTTGATCAAAGTCTCCCTCTTTAAGTATTTTGAAAATTTCATAGTCTCATCTAAGATATTGATCTTTCTCTCATAGTCTGCTATTAGTGTGGTCATTAGTTTGTCCATTATATCATCCTCTGAAATTTCTCCACCATTGTTCCTGATACCTCAAACTGCTTCATTAATTCTCTGATTGTAGGCTCTAATGTTTTCTTCAGGTAGCATCTCTAAGTTGTTGTATCTTTTCTTCCATGTCTTTATGCGTGCATTCTTTTCTTGGATGTATCCTTCAAACATATCTTCTAAGTATTTCCAAATAGAGTATGCTTTATCTACCTTCTTAATCTCAACAAATTCACTATCGGATAGGGCACTGATTAGGGCTTCTTTGGCAATTGAATTTTGAGTGAACACTTCCTTTTTCTTGATTGTAGAGTCTTCTTCTGCAAGGTCTTTCAAGGTGGGAACTTCAATTGCTTGAGTGGAAATATCATAGATCTCAAATCCAACGCACTGAAGATGTGTTATCATTTTGTTCTTCCAGCCAAGATAGTTTTCTCCATCAAACTTAAGAATTTATTTTCTGAAGTATGCCATCTAATCTACCTTAAGCTTTTAGGCTTTCTCTCCAAGGCACTTGTCTCTGATACCAATTGTTGGGATAGTCCCAAAGGATAACTGAGAGGGGGGGGGGGTGGTGAATCAGTTATCAGCTATTTTAATTCTTTTCTTCTCTTAGATATAAATGAACATAAAGCAAATGCACATTTAGATAACACAATAGAGAAAACAACAATTTTGGTTACATGGAAACCAATTAGGTAAAACCCCAGTGGGAATTAACACCCACAAATATCTATACTAGTTTATAATGTTCTTTGTTAGAAGATCTTACAACCCTGTTAGGAGTTGATCTTTACAATGCAAGAAGTACAGAGACCTAGTTAAAGGTCAGACCCTATTAGGAGTCTTTTACAAGTAACCTTGTTAGGGGCGAGGACTCACTGTCCAAAATATCACTGCTAAAATGATGAAGGATGCAACCTTCAATAGAACAGATATACACTATATCCGATAGATGAACTGTTTGAGTAGACCTACTGTCTTGATCAGTTCCAATGAATTGTAAGTTTATTCTTTCTGACTTTCAACTCTCTTCTTTCTTTTATTTTTCACTTCATTTTCACACTTAGTGAACACATTTGAACGGCTATATGTATCTTCACCAAGGATAAGGTCACGACAGTATCTGGGAAAAATTCATCAACTTCTTTGTCGGCTTAACTAACCACGCAATCAAAGTTAGAACCGCATAAATCAAACTGAATAGACGCAACACTTCACAAAGTCGGCTTCACCAATTTTACTCCAATATCATGATTCTGTCAAGACACACTTGGCGCCTTTTTATAATCATCACTAACTCGTAACTAAATATTAATACAAACATGCATATCCTGAAGATAGGCGCAACTCAAGCAACACTGTATTTACATTGGCTCTTGACATATAATCTTCAGACGCTGTAACTGCCATAACTGATTAACATAACTCAACTGAAACTTCATATCTGACTCGGTGTGAATGCACATAGCATCTAGAACATGTATACATCATGGAAATAAATACGCATAGCTCCAAAACATCTGTACTAATAATTGCATATAGAACACTGCTGTATATTATATGTTGTCATCAATGACAAACATTCAATCAATTAATTGCACAGAAGCAAATCTCCAAAAATTCCAACATTACATACTTGTCTTGATCTTTCTCTCTCAAGTAGTGATACTTGATAGAGATGTGCTTGGTCTTTGAATGCATTACCATATTTTTTGATATATTTATAACACTTGTGTTGTCACAATAGATAGTGACTGGATCAGTAATATCCTCTTGCATACCTTCAAGTAGTTGTCTAATTCATACACTATTTGCACAGTTCATAGCTATATAAACATACTCAACCTCGATAGTAGACTATGACATACAAATTTGTTTCTTTCTTAGCCATGTAACTAGTCTTTCTCCTAAGAAGAAAGCTCTTCCACTTGTACTCTTTTGATCATCAATATTTCCAGCCCAATTGACATCAGTGTAGACTTCCAACTCAAAGTCTCCTCCTTTCTTATATAGTAGGCTGAAATCTTTAGTTCCTTTTAGATATCTAAAGATTCTCTTAACTACAGACATATGTGTTTCCTTTGGATCAAAATAAAAACTTGCATCAATCCCTATTGCATGAGCAATATCGGGTCTTCTAGATACTACATATTTCAACTTACCAATCATTGATTATTAGAGTGTGTCCTTTACTTCTTTTATCTCATCTTCTTTTGATAACTTACAACTAGTGACCATCAGTGTTCCAATCGGTCTTGATTCATCCATACCAAAGGTCTATAGGATCTCCTTGATGTACTTCACTTGTGTAATGTAGATCTCATCCTTTACTTGTTGAATTTGAAGTCTAAGAAATAATTTAATCTCTCCAATCATAGACATTTCAAACTCCTTTCTAATATCCTCAAAAAAAGATCTGCACAATGTGTCATTTCCTCCAAAAATAATATCATCAACAAATATTTTAGTAATCAAAACTTTGTTATTACTATCACATTTCAGATACACATTTTTGTTGTCACTTGTTCTTTGAAATCCTATCTTGATTATATATGAATGAAATCTTTCATACCATGCTCAGGGTGCTTGTTTCAAACCATATAGTGCTTTGTGCAATTCGCATACCATGTCCTTGTTAGTATTCTCAGAAAATCCTTCAGCTTGTTCAATATACACTTCCTCTTCTAGAATACCATTGAGAAATGTAGACTTAACATCTATTTGATAAACTTTGAATCCCTTATAATTTGCATATGCTAGTAGAATTCTAACTCCTAATCTAGCAACATGTGCAAAAGTTTCACCATATTCAATACCTTCTTCTTATGCATACCCCTTATAAAATAATCTTGCTTTATTTCTGATTACATTACCATGCCCATTCAAATTATTTATGAAAATCCACTTAGTACCAATTACAATCTTATCTTTGTTCTCAGTACCAAAGTCCATGTATTATTTTTTTGAATTTGATCTAACACTTCTTTCATTGATTTCGTCAAATCTTCACTTTCTAATGTATCTTTCACTTTTCTCGATTTAAATTCAGATATTAAGTATGTGTTGTCTCTTACCTTACTTCTTGTTAGAACTCTAGTAGCCTTGTCTCCAATGATTTTACTTGGTGAGTGGTGGCTATTCACATACTTTGCTAAAATAGGTTCGGTAGCTGGTGGTATCTCTTCATTTCCATCATTCCATGGAAGCTCTCTCTGCTCATCCTCTTCCTTAGTTTGTGCTTTCGGTAAGGTGTCAGGAATCTCAGTCTATACATAAACAAATCTTTGATAATCCTTGGGTTGTTCTTGTTGTCTTCATCATTCTGTTAGTAATAATTGAGAAGGGGAGGGGGGGTGAATCAGTGGCCTAAAAAATATTCCAATAATCAACCCAAAAACTTAGTACCACAATATTAAGCCTCTAGTTTTCTTCAGTCCTATAAGATGAATGCCTCCAAATACTTTTATCAAATTACTACTGCTCGGAATGCTTTGTAAAACCTTCTATTGTATGTTTACCGAATAGTAGTCTGTTAATTTACCAAAA
This sequence comes from Thuja plicata, assembly GCA_018584345.1. Taxonomy (NCBI): domain Eukaryota; kingdom Viridiplantae; phylum Streptophyta; class Pinopsida; order Cupressales; family Cupressaceae; genus Thuja; species Thuja plicata. The sequence goes on along the minus strand of MU226831.1, from coordinate 612,718 downwards.
AGCAGTAAATTATCTAGAGTATATAGATCAATCCAATCAAGTTAAGTGTAATATAAAACACTAAATTAATGACTCATAAATACATTGACACATGCATTTTTAACGTGGAAACCCTGTTAAGGGAAAAACTACTTGGGACTGGTAACCAAAATTTTTCACTCTTTTGAATTGAACTCGGTGAAGAGCCAACCCTATTAAAGGTTACAATCACACTATTAGGTTTGAATTTGTTAGAGGATTTAAAAGTTTAGTTTGTCACTTGATATCGTGCATCTCTATGCTACCTTCCTTGATCAAACACTCACTTGGCCTGTCAATAGGTATCTGGCATCTCATGCTATCTTCATGATCAAACTTTTTGATACTCCTTGGGATGTATCTCAATATAGAAAGGATCTTTAAATCCCACTCGGTTAAGAGACTTTCTGAATCACTGGTTACACTGAAACATTATGATTTGTTCACATATACAACTTATACTTACAGATTTTCAGATCTATTGTAATCTCATAAAGCTATTCTGATCAATATATCTTAGTTTATACCTTTTCTCAACTTTGATTCTGCTCAGTGATGCTGTGCTCTATTGCTCGGTGTCCACAAAAAACTTTAGCTCTTTCCTAAGCTTGTTGATCAGGACTGTATAAAGTTTCTCTTCAGCATCCTCTTTTCATTCATTCACCCACCACACCAATTCGTAATGAATTGTGTTGTCTCTTTATAGACATGATATCATCGGTGTTAGGTTCTTTATTTTCTTGATCTTGGCGTGATCCATAATTCTTGCCAATTATATTTAAAGAAAAACTCCTATTTTATCTCACTGAGATCTTCTTGCCAACTAGAGAAAACAACTTTAAATCCATTACTTATCTCTAGCTTTATCTTGTCAATGAAAACAAAGATAACTACCAGTTAAGTCTATATTTAGCTATGCCAGCTCAATATTTTGTCATTTTTGAACTCAAGTTAATTTCGGTGTTTAACTCTTTGATAACTTCGGTCAACACTCCAGTTCTCCTTGGGCTTCTCCATCGGTTTACACTATGTTTCTAGCCGTCGGTTATTCTTGTGATTCTATTTGTCGGTAATGCTCATCAATTTTCTTGCTTGGACATCACTATGACTTGAATTTTGGTGATCTCTATTCATTGGTGTCCACTGACCGTTGGTGTTTGAAGTCATATTGTGAATGCTTGTCTTTTATGCATTACTGAAAGCATAATCTTTTTCTCTTTGATTCTATGAAGTCTTTGACACTTTGATTATAACCGATTAGATTATATCAATTTTACATCAATGACAATATAATCCATTAACTTATTTAATTTCTTGCATTATCCTTTTGCATTTTGGTGATAAACTTAACATCTTCAAACATTCAATAAGTTACATGCTGTCACATTCTTCACTGCAAATTCATCAATCCTCACATTCACACTTTCTATAATTTTGTTAGTAGTCTTATTTAAATATTTGTAGGCTTTTCTCTTAGTAGAATATCCCAAGAATATGCCTTCATCTCCTTTAGAATCAAATTTCTATTTCTAGCATCTTTTAGAATATAACACCTACTTCCAAATACTTTGAAGTAACTTACATTTAGTTTGTGTCCATACCAGATCTCATAAGGTGTCTCATTAGTTTCCTTCTTCAGTTGTACTCGGTTAAGTGTATAAGCAACAATGCTGACTGATTATCTCCATAAGGTTTGAGAAATGCCATTCTCAATCATCAATGTTCTAGCACAATCCATAATGGATCTATTTCTTCTCTCAGCTATCCCATTTTGTTATCTTTTCCTTGGTGTAGGCATTTATCTCTTTATACCATGTTCATTGCAGAAGAGCGTAAACTCATCATAAGTAAACTCTCCCCCTCTGTCAGATCTCAGACATTTAAGCTATCTTCTAGTCTCTTTTTCAACTCTAGCCTTGTACGACTTAAAAATTTGAAAAGCATCATATTTTTCTTTTAGAAACATGACCAACATCATTCTAGAATAGTCATCAAAAAATAAAATGAAGTATCTATCTCCATAATAACTTTGTGTTCTCATGGGACCACATAGATTAGTGTGTACTAACTCCAAAATAGCTTGTGTACTATAAGATTTTCTTGTAAAGCTAGATTTAGTCATCTTAGCTACTTGGCATCCCTTACACATAACATTCTCAATTTTTTCTAAACTCTGTAGACCTCTTATTCTATTCTTCTTACTCACTTTGATTAAGTTGTCAAAATTCACATGACATAGCCTTTTGTGCCATAACCATACATCTTCAGTCTTAGAAAATATACAACTCTTTATGGAAGTATCAAGGTAGAATAGGTTACCTTTAGATTGTTCTCCAGTACCAATCAAACTTCCCTTCTAATCGAATACCTTTACCTTTTTGTTTTGAAATTCCATTTGGTGTCTTGTATTGTTCAACTGTGCCACACTCAACAAATTTTACTTTAGAACTTCAACCCAATAAACATCATCACATTTATTATTGTTCAACAGAATTATAGAACCTTTTCCCTTCATAGGATATGGAGCATCATTTCCAAATCTGACATTACCTCCATTATTCTCTTTTAAATTAATAAAATTATTGGTATCACCAGTCATATGGTGTGATAAACCACTGTTTATAATCCATGTATCATTTTTAATTGCTTGTGAGATTAGGTTTTTTTCCTCTACATACCTTTCTTCATCAGACTCATCTTTAATAGCAACATAAACAACTTCTACATCTTCATCGTCTGTGTCATCATCAGATGATCCTTCTTTAGCAATGTAGTATGCTTTCATTCCTTTGTTCTTAAAGTCTCTCTCTCTCTCTCTCTCTATTGTCTTTCTTTTCATTATTGTCCGAATAGCTAGAAGCAATGTGACCAATCTTATTGCAGTTAAAAAACTTCAAAGGTAGCTTCCCTCGATACTTTCCTTTAGTCTCCTAGATAATAAAGCTTCAAACTCAACTTGATTTCTTTTATCTTCAACATATAGTTCCTCTAGCTCACTTTTACAACTATGAAATCTTTCACTAGCACTACTTGCATATCCATCATTCGATCTAGATTCTCTAGAATTTCCAATAGTCAAAGATGATTTGAATGTATATTCAATCTTAGAAGTAGCAGGAAAACTATTATCAAAATTATTAAGCTCCAAAGAAGTTAGCTTATCGATTGTAGCATCTAGGGTAACAGTCATTTGAGAAATGGATCTTAGTTCTTGTATTGCAAATACTCAGATGGCATAGATAGGTAACAATGTTCTCAACAACTTTCTTGTACCATCTTCTTCTTCAATATGTCCTCCAACACCTCTAATATAAATATCAATTTACTTTAGTCTTGTGCTGTATAGTGCAATAGTTTCTCCTTCTTTCATTCTCATAGATTCAAACTTGCATCTTAAGATTTCAACTTTAGCCTCCTAAACATGTTGATCTCTGCCATATACTAGTGCTAACTTATCCCACATCTTCTTTGTTGTATCACATACCTGAAGATCATTGAACTCTAGGTCGGTGAGAGTAGATGATATCTCTATCATAACTTGTGTGTGTTCCTTTCTTTCTCTCATTTTTTCAAGTGTTAAAGGACCAATCAGTGGAGTTGAGTACTCATTGTCAAGATGGTTTAATGCATAATATCCAATACCAAATATGTGTAGCCTCATCCTATTTTTCCATGTAGAAAAGTTATTCTTGTTCAACTTAGGTGCCTCCCTCTTAAACATCTTAAAATATTTAACTTAAGTCCCTTTAAACTTATCTCTCGTAGCACTAGCTCTGATACCAATTGTTGGTTTACTAGGGGGGGGGGTGAATTAGAAAATATTGTATCTTATAACTTAAAACTTAGATCACTGATCCAATTTGGTAAATTAAATAACAACAATAACCGAAAATAATATAACTCTACTTATCTCAATCAATAACATAAACCATGTGCAACTAACATCCACAATTATCAATGCATCACACATAACACCAGATTTAATGAGGAAACCCAATTTGGGAAAAATATCTATGGGAATTTTCACCCACAAAAAGAAATACTCTTCTGAAGTATGCTCAGTTAAGAGCAAATCCTGTTAAAGATTACAATGCACATTTGTTAGATGTGACCCTATTAGGGGATGTACCTTAGATCTGTTACTATCTTCACCCTATTAGGAGTGTCCTGGTTAGAGGGCTTAAACATTCATCCTAGAATATTACCTTTCTCAAGGATTTACAAAAAGACTTATTAGGTCTACTTGGTTAAGAGATTTTTCTATTACAAAGGTTAATAAAAAGTAGTGTAATGATTTGATCTATATAACAACAACTACCTCTTGCTTGATTAGATCCCTTTATGCACTCTTTGTCACTACTAGCATAAATAATTCATCAGTCTCTTCTCTAGACTAGATCTTCACCTCTTTTCTCTTCTCTGCTTCACTTGGTAGGTTGACCACACTTTATCCTTTCAAATTTTCCAACATCTCTCTCCTAAACATACAAGCTCATCAATATATAGGCCTCTATTTTGCCTCTTAATCTCCTTGATTAGGTTTTCCTTTATTTTACCTCAGCCGTCAGATCATCTATTTGAACTGATTCAATGTATTTGTGACTCGGTTAAATGGTTAACCTTCACCTCAAAACTTTCACTATTCTTGGAACTCACAACTTCCCTTTTGCCTCTTAATCTTCATCTTAGATTTTGAACTTGAATTTTAATGACCGTAGATCTGAGAAGGAAACTTCATCTTCATCCTTAGCATCTTCTTGATCTCCATGCCAACATTAAATGAATTTTGATCCTTGAATTCAACCTCTGTTCTGCGCTCAGTGACTAGGTGACTAACTTCACTTAGTTTCTGACTTTGCTCGGTTACCAACCTTGCTCAGTGAATGACCTTTGCTCAGTTTTCAAATTCTCTCAGTGACTGACATTGCTTTTCTCGACTGACTAACACTTCACATTACCAAAATACTTCTCTTTTTTCAGTAACTAGGTTTGTTTCCTTTACTGACTTGACCTTTCTTGCTTTACCAACTTAACAACATGAAATGTTAACTAGAAAAAAATTATAAAAAAAGTTCCTTATCATTTTTTGATCTTTATTATCTGTCCAATTAAGTTCCTCTTTGAATGATATGACAACTTAATATAAACCAAAAATCAATTACTTGACATTAATGAAAAAATAACAACTGATATAACCATTCTACTTTCTTGTATTCCTCTGAACACACTCTTCATCATTATTACCACCAGTTAGTTAACAGAAGGAAACATTATGTTTCTCACAAAGAATGATTGCACCTGAAATTATACAATCATGAATAACAATGAGCCCCTAGTAGATAGACTTACAATGTAAATAATGTGGAGCAACATAATAGGATTTTAAATGTTATTCAAAGTAATCATGATTGAAAAATAACTCATTGTTATGTGTTATATGAATTATGTCAATATCAATAAGTTTTTAAATTTTATAATGCAAAGCTTGATATTCGGTAGTAGAGTGGTTATGATATCAATGGTACATGAAAAAAGGAAGATTTATAAGGTACAGGTTATGCTTCTTCTTTTGTTTAGGCTGAGTAATCAACTTAGCATGAAGAAGGTAAGACAAAATTACCTCTTGATTAAAGGTAGGTATAGAAGATGTATGAGTCATAAAGCCTTGTTGCACTCCATGTTTGATATTATTAGTTTAAATATAAGACAAATCAGATTGAACCAATGACACACTAGGCCATTTTAACCTAGGATTCTTGTATTCTCTCATAAAGGATGGTGCAAATTTTATTGACCCCCAATTAGTTTCTAAAAGGGAAATTTTAGGGAGAGAATATAAGTCTTGTTGAAATTTGTAGGAATGGATTTAGAGTCAAGTTTGAATCATAATATATTTTTTGATTTTTCATTAGCTAGAAGAGTATACATGGTATTATTATAGATGAATTTGAATTTGTGATGAAGTATTGAAGGCACAACATGCATGACATGTATCCATGGCCATCCTAAAAGAAGATTGTAATCAAGAGGACCTGACATGACATGAATAGGTGTAGGTAAAATAAAAGGACCTACCTTAACAAGAAAGGTGATAATACCCATAAATTTATCAGAAAAATTATCAAAGCCATGGATAGGAGTAGAATCAGGTTTAATCGAATAAATATCGACCTCAATTTTATTCAACAAATCAATGCTACACACGTTAAGACCAGATCCATTATAAACAAGAGTTTGTAAATTAATATTATCATTAATAAGGACAACATCCATAAGAGAATCATGTTTATCTTAAACTTCTTTAGAAGACAACTCATTTTGAGAAAATACAATTTAAGCCTTAGTATTTTTTGTGTTCATGCACTCCAACATAGAAGTTATGTTATATTTTGTAGGAGAGGGAACATTGATGTTTATTAAGACTTGATGTAATGCTTCATGGTATGTAGGTGAAGTTTGAATAAGGTACCAAAGGGATATATTGGAAGGAGTAGTATAGATTTGTTCTACTAAATCATACTCATTTCCAAGATTTTGAGAAAGACAAGATGCAGAAGGAAGCATTGGTTGATAAGCAGGAAGAGAAGGAGGATAAAATGAACTAGTAGGTTGTCTATTATTTATTGTGCTATATGTATGAGCAACCGCATGATAGTTAGGTTGTTAAACACATTTCACCACAATGATTGGTTTGTTTTGAGGTTGAGAGGTATCTTGACGAAGATGGACAACCACCTTAAAATTTAAATCACATAAGAAGAATAAAGGGGAGTGATGGAGAGATACATACCTACTTTCTTCCTATACTATCTTGCCAATTCTTGTTCATGCCATCTTTGTTCAGTTTCAGGTGAATACTTTTATGAATTCTTATTTGACCTTGTCCTTTTATTTCTCATCTCTTTCCTTTGAAAAAATGCTCTTTTAAAATTTCACACCACCTTGAATGCACTTTGAAATGTCTTCCTTTTGAAAAATGTGAATTATCCTTCAAATTTCATGTTTAGAAAAAAAAACCATCGTTATTTATATGAAACCGTTAATATCCAAAAAAATATTAAATTGGCTGACTAGGGTTTCTATCAAAAGTCGTAAAGGTATTTTTGATCAGAAGTTCCCGTAATAAAATTTTTAATTCCTCGAAATGTGGGGGACTTTCGATCGGAACCCTCTAGTTTCATTCAAAATTAATTTCTATTGAAAGTACTTTCTATCAAAAGTTCCTATCTAAATTGCTCCCCCAAAAGCCATGCAATTTCTGCACTTCTCTGGCCTTCCAAAATCAATGTGAGGGCTCAAATGGGACAATATTGACAAACCCATATGCGTGACATACTCAAAATGAGATTTCCAATGGTTATAATTTTAATATATTTTGAGATTATTATGTATATTTTTTTTTAGATTAATCAAATATAAGTTTCTTACCAAACATCAACCTTTGTGTTCAACTCTTATGGAAAAATAGTAAACAAAATAAAAAAATTCTGAAAAATATCTATGCACTAGGTATTTAAGTCCTCTTTCTATCAAAAAAAGAAACTGAAATTGGACAAATACACAAGTTACAATTTTACAAATGAGCGTATGTCAAAATTACAGTGAAGTCAACTTCATATTTTAATAAAATATGAAATACTGAGGATAAATTCATGAAACCATTTGCAAGCTTTAGATATGAATGTTACAAAAATAATTTCAAAAGAATCACATTCAAATCTTTTTCTAAAAAAAATGATATGCTTTAACAAGTGAGTATCACTCTTTAAAAATGTCATTTACAACAATGTACTAGTTTTTGAGGAAGATAGAAAAATGACTTCAAATCAATTCCAAAAGAAATTGAAAAAATAAATTTAGAATCTACACAGAAAATGCTAAAAGACTCTAATTTACATTATCTTCAAATTTGTAACGGTTTAGCAGAAATATGCATTCGAATGTGAAGTTTTTTTTTCAAAATGTACATTTCAGTGTCAAAGTAGGCAAAAAGGTGTAACCCACTATTGTGGGACCACCTCTTAGAATTGGGATTTTCACTACCCAAAACATTGACAACATTGTCTTGATAAAGCTTTTGATTGTTCATGTGTTCATCGTTAGAAGGGAAAACATCAAGGAAAGTAGTTATGATATTATTCTCTTTTTCTAAGGTATCCTTATGAGTAGGCAAATATTTAGAATGGGGATTACGAATTTCCATCAATGATTCATTTCTAAAAGAGATCAAATGAAGGTAAGGTGACATTAAGAAAGATATTGATAATGTCCTCTTTTTGCTCCAAAATATCCTCAGAAAGGGAGTACATGTTAGGAGAAGGTTCAACATCACGCATGCATATGTTATCACTAGAGGGATTAAAATAAATGTCAACCACAATATCATCCCTTTTTATCAAGGTTGCACTCATGAGAAAGAGGATAATGAATGTCATTATCTAGTGGTTCATCCCAAATAGGGTAATCATCAAGGGTAGGAATAGATCTATGGATAAGGTACACTTTAGGAGGGGAATAATCATGGTTCACCAAAGATTTGTCCCTAAAGGGAAATGGATTGGAATGAAATCATAATAAAATATCCTTCTCTCACACCAAAATATCTTCATGAGGGAGATACATTTTAGGAAAAGGATCAACATCATCCTTCAAGATCTCATCCTTAGCAGGTAGATTATTTAAAGAAATGTTAATAAGAGTTTTTTGTCCTAAAATGTTCTCATGGGTGGGATAAATTTTGGGGGAGGGAATATTATGACCGTGGATGAAATTAAGAACCAAACTATCATCATATGTATGAAAAGACATATCTTGAAATTCTTGAAAGAAACTTGAGATTGAACTAGCAAATGAAGATAACAACTCCATTCATAGAATGAAAATGCAAATTAATACAATAAAGTATGAAAATAAATAGTTTTAGAATTTTTATTGTTTTGAAACATACAATAATTAAAAGGAAATGCTAGAATGAAATAGATCTAAATTTTAAATCCCTAAAATGCAATAATGTAATGCATAGAAATAAAATCTAGATATCTAAATGCATGCAAAGAGGATCTAACTACCAAGAAAAAAAGTATGTAGGAAGAGATAGGTTCACCAAAATTTATAATATAAAATGGGAAGCAATGCACTAGGATAGATCACTTCACCATTTTAAATTGCACATTAGGAAGGGATGATGCCTTGGTAGGCTCAA
>MU226831.1:583219-603448 GCA_018584345.1 Thuja plicata | reverse complement strand
GGATGTTTGATATGAAAAGTAGAATGATATGTAATGATAAGTATTGGAAATGAAAAATAAAATAATGACAAGTGTACCTTGGAGAAAATGAGGAAGGTGCCAATCTATCGCTGTTTTTTTTTATCGTCAGAGTCCCGAAATTAGTTGTACTTCTAGATCCAAGTTTTGTGACCTGTCTGCTTCCTATCCTATAAATTTAAACTAATTTTGGAGGGTGAAAAATGCTTGAAACATTTTATACATGGTTGCAGAATGCCCGGGCCATTCTATACCTGACACTTTTGGCTAACAATTTGCAGAGACCTGTTTCAGGATCTACAGAGCTCAAATATTTAGTTATAGCTTCCTAGCCTGTTCCTACACATAGAAAAATGCGGGAAAAGGTTGTATAAAGGGGTTTTACTTGGTCAAACTCTTATTTAGGAATCAACCTTGAAATATGAAATAAAAAAACATGAATGTAAAGAATTTGGTGTAAACACAAAGGCTTAGAACTGTGTTAATGTGCTTACCCTCATGGATGGATGTATGTAATGCTCAAATCCATGAAGAAAACTTGTTGAATCTTATTGAATTGTATTTTTTGACCATGTAGAAGAGATATAAAATAAATTATTCCTTCACATGTGCATGGATATAATAAAACCACTCCTAGATCTTGAATTTATTGAATTGCTTGATCACACTTGCAAGGAGAGAGAGATGAATGATGGAGAAAGTGGGATCTTGTTTGCTAGTTTTAGAGCCCACTAAGACACCATCATAAGATAGAAATGTTTTCCCCAACTTGAATAAGATTTCCTTGGTAAGATAGAAGAAGAATGGATGAGATCTTTAATAGCCTTGTCTTGAGATCTTGAATGCTCCTTGAATGCTTGAAGAATTGATTACTCTTGGATCAAAATGATTGCCTTGTAATTGCTTACATATGATTAATGGATGAAAATGAGGAGAGATATAGGGTTTATATAATTTATCCCTCATTTTAGGATTCAAAAGTAAGCTAGACTGATCACAAAAGATCAAAATACTGCAAAGCCCCGATATTAAGCCTGAGGTCCAATTTGGTGCAATTTTTAAGGGTGGAGAATGCCTAGAACATTCAATACTTGGGTGAAAAATGATTGGAATTCCATGCAGCTTGAAAAATGCCCCCAAAATAGAATTGTGTGTCGGGATGACATATAGAGGTATCATTTTGAATTATAGGTTGTCAGGATCAAGTGAAACGAGCAAAAAGACCTAGAAATCACCAACGAGGGGCTATATGTCCTGATTAGAGAAATGAATGAAGGGTGCTAAATTTTTAGGAGGGTACAAATATAAGTTAAATTAAGTCATGTGAATAAGTAGTCATCTAGGAACTAGAAAAAATCACTCGGTAAAAGACCTTACTAGTCCCAAAACCTTATTCACATAAACAACCCCCTTAAGTGTAACTTTGGGAGTAACAAAAAATAATGCAAAGATGTGTCCCAAAAACAAGGCCTATTAAGGTACACATATACAAATAAAATGAAATCTCTCACAAATGGAGAAAGGGAGAAAAACCATGTGGGAGGAAGATAATTTCCAAAATATAATAGAGATATGGAGGAATAAGGACTCATCAAGACCCCCCAAGGAAAAAATCCTACACACCTAACATCAACCGCAACTTAAGATAATGAGGTGATGAAAAAGGTTTAGTGAAGATGTCTAAAACTTGTTGTTCTCTAGGAAAATACTCTAAACTGAGAACACAAATCATAAATGAGTTTCCTAACAAATTGAATGTGGATATCAATATGCTTAGTATGTTAATGTTCCATAGGGTTGTGAGAGATGTGAATAAATTTTTTATCATAACACAAAAGATTAGTGGGATTATCAGAAGGAAAGATAAACTTAGTCATCAACTATCACCTAAAGAACCTCATGGATAGCCAAGAATATACCTTGATACTTAGCCTCAATCAATGATAATATAATAGTAGCTCGCTTCTTGCAAGACAATGCAATTTTTTTAGGAAATAATTCTTCATACATAAATATATTTTTATACATTTCCTACTTAACCCATTAGAGACAAGTATGTATACAAGCTTACAAAATCACCATTATGCATAGATCAAATAGAAAATCCATGGGATATAGCCTAGGAAAACCATCAAGAGGCTGAAAAATAGCCTCCAAAAGCATCCATACTCTATATGTATTGTTCATCCATAAATCAATACAAAACAATTATAGAGTTACAGTGAATACTCCTAAAACATCAAGCCTCTAACTGTTGGATTAATCTAATGAAAAGGTAAGTGCTGAGAGGGGAGGGGTGAATCAGTACTCATAAATTTTTTACCATACAATTCTAACCATTTACCAAGTTGAGTATATTGCATAAAATATTGAAAAGTATATAAACTAAATCAATAAACTACGACACATAACACCATGATATTTGGTCATGCATAAATCCTTTGTTAGAGGGAAAAACTGTGGTGGGGATGGTACCCACAATCCTTCACTTCTATAGAATAAAGGTTGCTCAGTTAGAGCTACAAATTTAGCTACTTCTGATAGCTTACCCTATTAGGAGTATTCAGTCTAGAGTACAAAAAGACTTATTCAGTCTACATGATTAAAGGATTTTACAATCTCTTATCTAAGAGATGTACCTGGTTAGAGGATTTACAAAATAAGACCCGATAGAGCCTACCCGTAGGATGGGATTTCTAAAATCCTAACTATTACAAAAAACTTATTACAAAATGTCTTCAAGTATGCATCAACCTTTATACTATTCAAACTCTTTATGTTCTGCAACTGCATTACCTCTTTCTGCACTCAGTAACTCAACTATTCTACTCTCTCTCTCTCTCTCTCTCTACCCTCTCTCTCTCTCTCATGTTTTGTTAATTTTATATGATCTTAAGGTGGTTAACCTAAATTTATCCTTCTCCTTCTGCGGTGGAGGCGAGGCGGTGCAATGTTGGTTTCATTCCCAACACATTTAATGTTCTTGAATATCATTTTATGAATTGAATTGTGGTCATGTACAATCATATTGGTGGAATCCCAATGTTCAACCTAGCTTCTATCTTGAATACTGTGAAAGTTTTCCCGCTTGGCGTCCAGGTTTAGTGTATTCAAATTTGAATTGTTATGTCAGCTCTGGTGTGCTCGTTAATGAGCTTTGATCTTTCTCAGTAACATAACCATCTTCTCGTACCGATCAAAAAAAAAAAACATAACCATCTTCTCGGTGACTAACTCTGCTTGACGTCTAACTATACTTGGTGACTAACTCTTCAAGATCTCATCCTTAGGAGGTAGATTATTTAAATAAATATTAATAAGAGTTTTTTGTCCTAAAATTTTCTCATGGGTGGGATAAATTTTGGGGGAGGGAATATTATGACTATGGATGAAATTAAGAACCAAACTATCATCATATGTATGAAAAGACATATCTTGAAATTCTTGAAAGAAACTTGAGATTGAAATAGCAAATGAAGATAACAACTCCATTCATAGAATAAAAATGCAAATTAATACAACAATGTATGAAAATAAATATTTTTAGACTTTTTATTGTTTTGAAACATACAAAAATTAAAAGGAAATGCTAGAATGAAATAGATCTAAATTTTAAATCCCTAAAATGCAATAATGTAATGCATAGAAATAAAATCTAGATATCTAAATGCATGCAAAGAGGATCTAACTACCAAGAATAAAAGTATGTAGGAAGAGATAGGTTCACCAAAATTTATAATATAAAATGGGAAGCAATGCACTAGGATAGATCACTTCACCATTTTAAATTGCACATTAGGAAGGGATGATGCCTTGGTAGGCTCAAATGTGGATTTAAGCTCTAACCAAGACAATGTATCCTTCCTTAAGGAGGATGTTTGATATGAAAAGTAGAATGATATGTAATGATAAGTATTGGAAATGAAAAATAAAATAATGACAAGTGTACCTTGGAGAAAATGAGGAAGGTGCCAATCTATCGCTGTTTTTTTTTATCGTTAGAGTCCCGGAATTAGTTGTACTTCTAGATCCAAGTTTTGTGACCTGTTTGCTTCCTATCCTATAAATTTAAACTGATTTTGGAGGGTGAAAAATTCTTGAAACATTATATACATGGTTGTAGAATTCCCGAGCCATTCTACACCTGGCACTTTTGGCCAACAATTTGCAGAGACCTGTTTCACGATCTACAAAGCTCAAATATTTAGTTATAGCTTCCTAGCCTGTTCCTACACATAGAAAAATGGGGGAAAAGGTTGTATAAATGGGTTTTACTTGGTCAAACTCTTATTTAGGAATCAACCTTGAAATATGAAATAAAAAACATGAAAGTAAAGAATTTGGTGTAAACACAAAGGCTTAGAACTGTGTTAATGTGATTACCCTCATGGATGGATGTATGTATTGCTCAAATCCATGAAGAATACTTGTTGAAGCTTCTTGAATTGTAGTTTTTGACCATGTATAAGAGATGTAATATAAATTATTTCTTCACATGTGCATGGATCTAATGAAACCACTCCTAGATCTTGAATTTATTGAATTGCTTGATCACACTTGCAAGGAGAGAGAGATGAATGATGGAGAAAGTGAGATCTTCTTTGCTAGTTTTAGATCCAACTAAGACACCATCATAAGATAGAAATGGTTTCCCCAACTTGAAGAAGATTTCCTTGGTGAGATAGAAGAAGAATGGATGAGATCTTTAATAGCCTTATCTTGAGATCTTGAATGCTCCTTGAATGCTTGAAGAATTGATTACTCTTGGATCAAAATAACTACCTTGTAATTGCTTACATATGATCAATGGATGAAAAATGAGGAGAGATATAGGGTTTATATAATTTATCCCTCATTTTAGGATTCAAAAGTAATCTAGACCGATCACAGAAGAACAAAATACTGCAAAGCCCCGATATTAAGCCCGAGGTCCAATTTGGTGCAATTTTCAAGGGTGGAGAATGCCTAGAACATTCAATACCTGGGTGCAAAATGATTGGAATTCCATGCAGCTTGAAAAATGCCCCCAAAATAAAACTGTGTGTTAGGATGACAAATAGAGGTATCAATTTGAATTATAGGTTGCCAGAATCAAGTGAAACGAGCAAAAAGACCTCGAAATCACCAACGAGGGGCTATATGTCTTGATTAGAGAAACCAATGAAGGGTGCTAAATTTTTAGGAGGGTACAAATATAAGTAAAATTAAGTCACGTGAATAAGTACTCATATAGGAACTAGAAAAAATCACTCGGTAAAAGACCTTACTAGGCCCAAAACCTTATTCACATAAACAACCCCCTTAAGTGTAACTTTGAGAGTAACAAAAAAAAATGCAAAGATGTATAAGATGTGTCCCAAAAACAAGGCCTATTAAGGTACACATATACAAATAAAATACAATCTCTCACAAATGGAGAAAGGGAGAAAAACCATGTGGGAGGAAGCTAATTTCCAAAATATAATAGAGATATGGAGGACTAAGGACTCATCAAGACCCCCCAAGGAAAAATTCCTACACACCTAACATCAAACACAACTTAAGATAATGAGGTGATGAAAAAGGTTTAGTGAAGATGTCTAAAAATTGTTGTTCTCTAGGCAAATACTCTAAACTGAGAACACAATCCTAAATGAGTTTCCTAAAAAATTGCATGTGGATATCAATATGCTTTGTATGTTAATGTTCCATAGGGTTGTGAGAGATGTGAATAAATTTTTTATTGTAAGACAAAAGATTAGTGGGATTATCAGAAGGAAAGATAAACTTAGTCATCAACTATCACCCAAAGAACCTCATGGATAGCCAAGAATACACCTTGATACTTAGCCTCAATCAATGATAATATAATAGTAGCTCACTTCTTGCAAGACAATGAAATTTTTTAGGAAATAATTCTTCATACATAAATATATTTTTATACATTTCATACATAACCCATTAGAGACAAGTATATATACAAGCTTACCGAATCACCATTATGCATAGATCAAATAGAAAATCCATGGGATATAGCCTAGGAAAACCATCAAGAGGGAAAAAAACTAGCCTCCAAAAGCATCCATACTCTATATGTATTGTTCATCCATAAATCAATATAAAACACTTACAGAGTTACAGTGAATACTCCTAAAACATCACCCCTCTAACTGTTGGATTAATCTAATGAAAAGGTAAGTGCTGAGAGGGGAGGGGCGAATCGGTACTCATAAATTTTTTACCATACAATGTTGACCATTTACCAAGTTGAGCATATTGCATAAAACATTGAAAAGTATATAAAGTAAATCAATAAACTATGACACATAACACCATGATTTTTGGTCACGCATAAATCCTTTTTTAAAGGGAAAAATTATGGTGGGGATGGTACCCACAATCCTTCACTTTTGTAGAATAAAGGTTGCTTAGTTAGAGCTACAAATTTAGCTACTTCTGGTATCTTACCCTATTAAGAGTATTATACTCAGTCAAGAGTACAAAAAGACTTATTCAGTCTACATGATTATAGGATTTTATAATCTCTCATCTAAGAGATGTACCTGGTTAGAGGATTTACAAAATAAGACCCGATAGGGCCTACCCACTGGATGGGATTTCTAAAATCCTAACTATTACAAAAAAATCATTACAAAATGTCTTCAAGTATGCATCAACCTTTATACTATTCAAACTCTTTATGCTCTGCAAGTGCATTACCTCTTTCTGCACTCAATAATTGAACTATTCTACACCCTATATCTTCTTCATTCTATCTTCAGCTCTGTCGCTATAAATCTCTCTCTCTCTCTCTCTCTCTCTCTCTCTCTCTTCATGTTTTGTTTATTTTATATGATCTTAAGGTGGTTAACCTAGATTTATCCTACTCCTTCTGCGGTGGAGGTGAGGCGGTGCAATGTTGGTTTCATTCCCAACATATTTAATGTTCTTGAATATCATTGGCTGAATTGAATTGTGGTAATGTACAATCATATTGGTGGAATCCCAATGTTCAACCTAGCTTCCGTGTTGAATACTGTGAAATTTTTCCCGCTTGGCGTCCAGGTTTAGTGTATTCAAATTTGAATTGTTATGTTGGCTCTAGTGTGATCATTGAAAAGCTTTGATCTTGCTTAGTAAAATAACCATCTTCTCGGTGAATAACTCTGATTGACGTCTAACTATGCTTGGTGGCTAACTCTTCTCGATGTCTCACTCTTCTTAACTCGATAACACACTATTGTTCGGTGCTCGATGTCATTGATACTCTACTTTACTGACTGTCTCCCTTAGTGTATTCATTCTCTATATTGATTTTCTTCCTTGAATATTATGACTTTGACAAAAATAATGACAACATACTAACTCATAGGAGTATCAATCTCCCCCTTTGGCATTATTTGGCATTTTTACAAAAACTTCAAAGTCATCAAAATTTGTTCAACAAATTTGTACAACTTAATAATTTGTAACTCTCGCTATACACATGCTTATGTATCACTTCTATATTATATCAATACATACTATATTATCCATTTATTATCACTCTTTTACTATATTATCCCCTTAATTGTACTTTACTATATTATCCTCCCTTTTTGACAAATATGCCAAAATCAGAATTTCTTAGGGCTCGGTGGGATAAGATTATACCTTAGTAAAAACATGTGTGTACTTCCTAAGGATATCTACTAAAGATGACTTCCATGCATCTTTGAGTGTTTGAAGAATAACAATTTGAGTAGCAATGTCAGTTGCTAATCCAATGATGGTGTCAAGTGAACTATCATCAGGGGTGTTGACCAAATATTTGGTCATCTTCACATGTATTTGCATGTATTCTATGTGGGGAATCAAAATTTATTGCAACTCAAGAAGTTCCATCCTTCTCTTATTCACTTCTTGTTGTAGTTTTTTCTGCATCCCCATTAGGTGTTTTAAACTCGAGTAGTATACTTGTAAGGAACTAGGCTCTGTGGTTACATATTTTAGCTGCTAAGTCAGCTCAGTCTCAATAGACTCATCTTTCTACTTTATGTCCTTAGTGAAGTTTGAAATAGAACAAAATTTTTGAAATATTGAAAGTATATGAGACAATTTGGTCTCAATCTTGGTAGTAGCCTCAGAAAGTGTTACCTTATCTTCTGCAATGGTGTCTAGAATGGACTCAAACATTTTTAGTTCCATCTTCCTTGAATGAATCTTCACCATGTAGTTAGTAGTGTCTTGATTGGGATTTCAGACTTGCTCCACTAGTCCTTCTACCTGACGAATGATGTCTTAAGTATCATTAATGGTGGCATCTTGTATAATGTCTTGTAAGACATCCTTGATGCTTTCCAATATGTCAGTCTTCTTCCCCTTTTGTAGTGCCTTATTTTGCATTGCCTTAAGTCTCACTAACTCAACATACTTAGTCATTTCATCATAATCCATAGTAGATAGGTTGACATCTGGTATGATGATCAGTTGAATCAAATCTTCATGTTTTCTCTTCTTTGAATTCTTCTTCTTTTCTTTCTTCTTCACTTCCTATTTCCCTTATGCTTTGTTTTCTTGTAGTGTGTTCTATTTTTACACATTTTTATGTTTCTCATGTTCCTTAATCTCATTTTGTTCCTTTGGTTTATCTTTGTCTGGTTCTTGTTGTTGTGCAATGGACTAGGTTGGGGGAACCATTTTGGTGTTCAGTGTTGCTGTGGTCTCGGTAACCGTATCCTTCTCGATGTTCTTGTCTTTCTCAACTTCCTTTACCTTTTCTTTCTTTTTTTCCTTTTCCTTCCCTGTTTCCTTTTGTTGGTCGGTTGCTACATTATTTGTATCCATAGAAACTGGATCATTATCACCTTGAGTTGTGTGATAATATAGTACTTGTTCTAATATAGGTTATAAGGTAGTAGCTCTATCTTTGATGGCATTTGTTCTATATTGATGTTCTCGGTTGCCTTAAGATTCTCATCTTGTGATGTATCATCTCCGAGATCTTTGTCTATAATATCCTTAATAACAATTTCATCAGTATCAATGGTCAAATCAATAGGATTATTCTTACCTTGATCATCTTTGGCAACTTCATCGGTTATGTTCTCTTATTCCTATTCACCTTGGGATTTAGGCTCTTCAATATCGAATATCTCTCTCCATTTTGCATTGGTTTCCAACTGTAATCTCTCCAAGTCTCCTATCAGAATCCTTAATGATCTATCCTTAACAAGGAATTGTTTAGAGTTTTGTTTCAAGGTCTCCTCAATTTCTTCAATAGATAGATTTGGTATAGTTAGCACAAGATATCTTTATCTCATTTTTTTTCTTCATTCATAACATATTTCCATCTTGCATCTATGTTGTTGTATAAATCTATATGTAAGAATGTGATAATTTCAAGTGGCGTGTATCTGAATTTGTGTAAAGAGTAAACAATTGCATCTTCAATTTTTACCTTGTTCTCTTTTCTTTGAGTATTATAATTTTATTTCTTCATTCCTCTGAATGATCCATGCTTCTTCACGGTGTCTAACATTTCATCAAGACTTCCTTGTGGTGGAGGCTTGTTCTTCACAACTTTGGGTTTGCTAAATTCTTTAGTTTCTGAGTCACTATCTGGTGGTAGCTTGAATTTTCTCCTTGGTCTAGTGTTTTCTTTCTTTCCTCTTACATATATCCTCTCTTTTAGTTCTATAGAATTATTCTTTACTTTTTATGACATTATAGACCTTGCTGATGATCTAGTAGATTTGGGGCTCATTGAAGGCTTCTATACTTGTGGTTTCCTGCCTTCTATTCTAGATATTTCTACCCCATCTTCTTCATTATTAGTTCCCAAATCCTTATTCAGATTAGCACTCATCTTGATATATTTTCTTTGAATCTTAGGTACTAAGATACCTTTCTTAATCTCAACATTAACTTCTTCATATGTTCCATACCTCTTGTCTCCTTTATCAATAGGCTTAGCTAAGAGAGTTTCAATTTGTTGAGATGCAAAGTCTATATCCATCTCATATCCCATAGGATCTAAACATATGTTCCTAGGCTTGACTGCATTGATGAAACATGAGTTGGTGTCTACCTTAAAATAGATAGAATCATGAAATTTCTCCACTAACTAAGGTTGAACTCTGAATCTCTTATGTATTCTTGTTTGGAAATTACAGAAGTAATCATTCATATCAATGTCAATATTCTCTCCTAGACTCTTTATGTATTCACTAATTTGATAAACGACTGGTCTATCAACACTCCATTTCACATTTCCAATAGATGGAAATATGTTCTCAAAGTAAAAGTATATGCATACCAGTAGTGAACCAAACTTCAATGTGTTTGTCTTTGCTTTCCTTATAGTGTTCATGTTGTCTTCAAGTTGTTTTAATAATATCTCACATATATATCAATTTGCATGTCTATCTTTAAAATATTATAAGCCAGATCTACAGCTCCACAAGGTATGATATCCACTTGGGATGATTGGAATACTCTGTAGGAAAAGATGTTGCATGCAAAATTCAACTTGGGGTCTGTTGATGGGACTTTGTGACTGGGTTTGCCAATAGATGTAATTTGTCACTGGGTACTAGGGTACCAGCCAAATTTGCTTGTAAAGGTTGTATGGGGAAATGAGATTCCCCGGGCCTTCAAGCACATGAGAGTCGGGTCTCGACAATGCAAGAGCTTAGTTGGGAATGTGACTATTTTGTTCAGGGGGATAGCTGGTTATCTTGGCTCATCTAACCGGGGATTTAGGTAAGTGGGGATTCTTGCAACCATTCATTAACTTAACCAAATAAACTTCAAAAGATATTGTAGAGTTAGAAATATTTCATCTACCTATAGTCATGCCAAACATTCAAAACATCAACCAAGCTCTAACATGCTACACTAAATGCTGAAGAAATATAGAACCATCAGTTCATATTAAATCAATAGCGGAGGAAATGAAGGTTGTTAATCTACTTAAAATATCAGAGCAAGGGACATAAAGAACATGCAACATAAAATACCATTAACTCAGAGATCAGAATGCTAACAACTTCATTGATAGAATCCTTCCTTCTTCATTAACAAGTTTCTAGCAAGGACTGGTGCATACAAAAATGGTGGCTCCAGGGGAGAATTTAACTACTCAAAGCTTCTAAAAATAAGGAGCATTGAGCTCTGCAACTAAGAACTAAGAACAAAAAATTGCTATTAGCTATGGACTGCAAAATCATCAATTTTGCTGACCCTAGGATTGAGGTCAGACTTATTATTTATACACAAGTTTTGACCTAAAACTAACCTAACTTATTTTACACTTATTAGTATAATACTATTTTTGGTGGCTGGTACTACCTATGCTATGCTACAAAATACCTCGAGATAGAAAAGGTCTAACAACTCAGAAGAATAAGACAAGGAAAGAGGAGTGGAAGAATCAATGTCAAGAAGGGAGCCGGGAGGAGAAAAGAAGAAATCCGATCCCCTGAGGATCGAGGCTACATGCCTCATAAATGGGAGTGCAGTTCATTGTCTTCGATGCACTAGGTGTTATGTTGAAGTGGTGCCTTGGGAAGACCATCTGTCAGAACCCTCTTGTCAAGCTGACGTGCCTTGTTGCGGTTACCTTTTTTTTGACACCTTTTATTGACTGCCTTGAAAGTGACCAATCGGCTTTGGGAACCGGGACACAGGTCACTTTAAAGAATTCAAAAATAATATTGGATCTAGGACTCTGGGATCTAGGAGCTCATTCCCCAAAGAATGAATGAATACAAAAAAAAAATTACATCTCTTGACAATCATCTCCGGAGCCTGGAGGATTTTATTGTTCCTTGATATCATTGAAGGTCTGCAGGAGCCGGGCAATTCCATCTTTGTCTATGTCCTTAAGGCCGACCCAGCGGTATTTGGCCACCTCCACTTGCTCATCCAAATCTGGAACATTTTCCTTGAGCTCTGTGGCCATCTTGGTTGCGTCATGACTTTGAAGAATCATGCGAGTGAGCCTTGCCATTTTTTCTCCATCCATTCCCTCCAAAGATCCATACGAAGACTCCATTATCTCGTCAAACTTTCCCAGGACATATTCCTCTGGAGTGCATGTTTCAGTGCTGGAGGGATCAGCTCCAGAGACCTTCAAGATGAATGACTTGTACAAATTGAAAGAATATTGAACATCTTGGACTTTGTCGCACATAGTCCCTACTAGTTGCTTGATTACCCCCAATGTGAGGTGAAGTCTGGAGTGTTGGGTCTGGACAAAGTCAAAATACTCCTCTCCTAAAATTTTGGCTTCTGAGACAATTTCTTCTCTGATGCTGATGAGCTCTTCCATCTCAGCCTTCCATGCCTCATAGTTTTCAATATCTCCCTCCTAGATGGAGATAGTAGTTTTGGCTCGCTGTAGAACATTGCTGGTCGCATAAAAGTCTGGGAGTGTGGATACTAAGAAATGCTGGACATTTCCCCGCTGTTTCGTAACCCACTCATCAACTGCCTGGGATTTTATTTTCATCGCCCTTAGTGAATCTATGTCTTTCTAAGGGGGCGGTGCATCGAATGTGGAGGCACCCGGGGGAACAGAAGTAAGAGGCTGTGTGAGCTCTGTCATCAACCCCATGAGATTTGCATTCTTTTCCTTTTCTACCCTAATTTTTTGGGCCTCTTTTTCATAGCGAGCCTCCACCACCTTGGCCGCTTCTTTTAACAAGTATAGTTTTCCCTGTTTCCCTCTCTTCCCCAGTGATACTTCAGTGATGGAATATTCATCAGCCTTAGCCATTGCTTCGTCTACATCTGGGGAAGGTGTCACAATTATCGCGACTGTGTCTCTGCCTGGCCTAGTCTGAAGAGTATGGACTATCTGGGCTTTCTTGGTCTTTAGAGGGTTCTGCATTTGCACCATCATCTCTGCCAAGGAGCGATGGGACTTAGGCATTGCCAGGGCCTTCCTCTTGTGAGACTCCACTAACCATTGTGGTGATAGGGGTGGCTTTGCAGCTAGGATTTGTTCCTATGATTTCTCCCCGAGATTTTGTTGCGCCCCTTTGATAGTCTGAGCCATTTCTGACTCCTTCCCCGTATCTTTGGGTTCACCATAAATACTTACCTCGGTGGTACTTGCAGATTCTTTCCCCGATGTCTACATCCTCGACGATGTTAGGATCATCATTTTCTTCCCCAAGGTTCCTTTCCTCATCTTGCTGCTGCTCTTCACCAACCTCTGTTGTTGGGATGCTCTCTTCAACTTTTGTATTCTTTGGAGGTGGGGGACATGTCAGGCCAAGATTCATTATTTGGGCTACTGCAATCACCTCCCCAAATGTTACTTTTGGAGGCAGCATTTGGAGCATGGCAGTTGGGGTCATAGTTTCTCCCGTGGGTCTGGTTTCCCTAACTGATACTATTTTCTCATCCTGTGTCTGCCTTCCCTTCTGAGTCCTTGTAACCTATATCTCTAGGAGTTTGTAGATATCCACCTGTTCCTATCCCTTTTCTTCTTCTTCCCGGGCTTCCTACTCTTGTGTAGGCTCTAGCTCTGGGACTTCATCCTGTGTGGGGATTTCTTTCGCTGCCTTTATAATATCCCCCTGCAAATTCCCAAATTCATCAGTTCCAAATAAATCATCAAATTCATCACGGGGAGGGGAGTTCTCCGGGATATCCTTAGGTTATTTGTCCAGCTCTAGAGAGTTGAAAGAAAGGATGTGTACTTCTTGGATGCTTGGCATCCCAAGTTCTGGCTCTGCCCTTGGTTGAGGGTTAGTCTTCTTTTTCTTTCTCTTGGTTACCAACGGGGGCCCTACATCCATTATCACTACCCACTCCTCTTCCACTTCGGTCCTTGTTGCTTGGACCATCAACACTGCCAGTGAAGGGGAGGAGGGAGGATGAACGGGCCCGGTCATGAGTACCGGGGTGGCCAACCACATGATTAACTTATCTTTCATCTACTGGGAGACTTCCAGCGTCTGGTGCATTTTCTCTTTTATGGGGGTCACAGATGGGGTTTGCAATGGGGTCCCCATTATTATTTTTCCTTTATCGTCCCTCTATGAGGATGTTCTGGCCCCAGAAGTCAAGCCCAACACTGTCGGGCCAACTTTGCGTGTACTCCTTGGGCATGCCTTCTTGAAATACACATGGCTATGCTCGACCATGTTGTCAGTGATATATTCAATAGTTGGCCCCTCTTGGGTGTTCTAGTCTACTGGAGGGAGAGTGATCTTGTCTACTCCATTTTATTTGTACTGCGGGTCCATTGTGGACCCGGTGTCTGAGAAGTCATCCAAGAATTTTTGAAGCTTTAACCTTTCCATCATCCCCATTGTCATCCGGATGAAGTGCCAGCTCTGAACTTCAAAATAATCCTGGCAATCTTCCCAAAAGTCCTCAATGTGGAATATATGGGGCTCTGATGTCTAAGGAAGTTCCGTTGCTATTTTACCTAGCGGATCAAAGTTCTTCCATGCCAGATAGAATTCTGTTAAGCCCAATATTTTAAGCTTATTGTCCACCTCCTTAGCTGCGGTGAGAATACAATAATAGTTCACATAGATGATTGGGAATGGAACATTTATTACCTTCTTCACAGTGTAGAGGGCGTGCAATTCTAGAATCTACTGGTAATATTCCAAAAGAATTATTTTGTTCCCACAATGCTTGGGCAACAAATAGGGTTTCCCAGAGAAGCTGGTTACCCAAATATAGGTATGCTGCTGGAACTGGATATAATAGTGGCCATAAATTCTGACCAAATCTATTGCCTCCTTAGAGAGGCGATACCCGACACCTTGGGTAGGTGTGAGAAGATTGTAGTAAACGAAGGCATTATTCACTTGACAGAAGATGATGAAACTAGCCTCCCATTGGATTTGCGGGAAATAATCCCAGGGAGCCTTTTGGCCCTGACCAACCCCAAGTACAACTGACATGAGTGGCCCATTTATGATAGGGCATTGTTGTGCTAGGGCCTAGAGGACATAGGACGTCATATAGAATTTAGAGGTTTGGGCCACTTGAAGGAACTGGGAGTCCACATGGTTTGAAATGATGGTGGCCCAATCAAAATAATGTTCACTAGAGGAGATACCCAACATGAAGTAATACATCCATCCTGAGAAATCTTGGGCATGGGGTTGCCCAAAGATCTTACATAATGCTATGATCCCCATCTTTATGCTTTCCTTAAATTTTGATCGGGGGATTTCTAGCTTCATTTGTTTGGAATCCTTCTTTGGTGTCTTCAGCCAATTATTGTTCAAATACTACCGGGCCATGAGTTCTAGCTATTGAAATTGCCCCAAAGCCTTGGATCGGGTAACGACAACTGCTTTGTCAAACTGAGGGATCCCCAAACCTGCCCAAAAATTTGCGGCGTCCAGGGACACCATGGGCATGGGATATCCAGTCAGGAATGGGGCGGCGAGCATGACGGCCTGGATAGAGGAGTTATAGTGTGCTGGAAGGGTGAGAATATGTTTCGGGGCTTGCATAGAGCATGGGAAGCAAGCGGCTTTTAGAATCCTGGAATCTCCAACATTTATGGCCAATTGGTCCCCAACCATTCATTAGATGAACATCATTTTGACTAGGGCCTACATTTCTGCCCACATTTCCACGCTAATGTCGGTAATCAACTAAACCTTGGATTTGAGCTTTGACCCTGTAATAGTGTTTCCCTTGAAATATTTCATGGTGAGGGGGAGCTTTTCTAGGGCCCTCTCAATCTTAGACCTGATGGCTGCCTTGGTGGCTGCCGTGGTGGGGAGCTCTGGATTCCCAAGTGGAGAGGATGCAGATGCCTCTGACATAGTGAAAGTGTGATGTAGGCTACCTGCAAAGAAAGACAACCGTCAAAATTCATACAAGATAAACACTACTCTAGGATCTGAAGGTCTTACTACCACATCACGTATTTCACATGAAAAGTTAGTTCACGTCAAAATTTGGAAAATATATGGATAGAGTGTAGAATTAGGATTTTAGCCATTATCTGGGCCCGAGAACTTTAACATATTTGACAGAAGTAAGATATAGGTTGATCGAGGACGTAGGGCCCAGAGTCTGAAAAACTAACCATTGGGTGGCATGACCAAAAGATGAGTTGTCAGGATTATGTGGGCGTTACATGGCCATGCAATAAATAGGAGTTATGGTGATGACGATGCCAACTGTCAGAATGTGCGTGAGATGGGAGCCACTTAGCAGAACTTAAATGCATGCATGGGAAATAAATTCATCATAAAGACTGATTCAACAATGGAGAGACAAACTGCCATGGTTGAAACCAGTCAAGGGCCAAGTCCCAACCAGGTGGTATTCTGCCGTACGAGTGAGCTCACAAATTCAGGAAACACATTCAAAAGCATAGTGAGCTCGACACAAAACTAGAAGGATATACATTGAATATATAAGATCTGAGGCATATATCCATTATTTATAGGCACTTACATAGTATACAAAATAGCTAAACTACTATACAAAGCATGGGAAACTGACTATGCTACAACTATGCAGAGGGCGGACAACCCTCTGCCAATGCCAACCTGCCATTGGGAGGCAACGAAAGACCAATGCCATGAGACGTGGAAAAACACAATAAACCAAAACCAGACAAAGAAAATAAAAAGCAAAATGAGAACAAAACAGAAGCATAAAACCAGAAAACCCAAAGACGACAAGACCAAGGCCCAGAGCCTACCTGAAACATGGAAACAACAGAGAAGGTGGGCATGAGAAGCACCTTGCAACAAGATAACCCCAAGGATCATTGTGAACAATCACCACAAAACCACTAATAATCAACCACTAAACATGGGAGAAAAAGCAATTTAAAATCACCTTAATTTGCCTTGATTCGCTCCAAATGCACAAGTGTTTTAATCACGGTGACGGTGAAAGTGACAAATAACTTCCATTTATACTTAGCGTAAAACAAGTTGCATTCTTTTTCACAGACTCCAGAATAGGAAGACCTCCAGACTTTGAGCCCGGGGATTCTAGGTAGCCATACCTCCTCGCAAAAGGAGACATCATGGTGAAGAATCCCAAAGTCTAGAATCTGGCTCTGAAGAGAACAAATTTTGGGACCGAGTCCCGAAGGCATGAAGGACAAAAACAAAGAACAAAACAAACCTCACAGGAGGGAAAGCCTGGAGAAGGAAATAAAGAATAGAAAGAAAACAAGGCAAGAGCCAAAGAGAAAAGAGGGGACCCAACATTTTACACACAAAAATGTAGGGACGAGTATGCAGGGAATAACAAATGGTGACTATCTGGGATGAATTCCTTAGTGCATTCAAGAACTGTAGAATCTTTGGTTAGCAAAACTAGAATCAATCATTACTTGGAGCATCCTGCTTGCAAGGTGCGAAGTGTTTGAGAAAATCTGGCTCATACATGATTCAATCCTTGGTCTTTTTTCAATTGTGAAGTGTGTGTTTTGAAAGAAAATCAAGCCGATGACCTCTGGGAGAAGTAGAGAAGAGGCACTAAATATATCAATCCAAAGTCATCAAATCTGCTCGTTTCCTTCGGATACCAAAATTTTTCCGCTCTCCTATTCTTTCCTTTTCATTTTATTATTTTCTGGATGGGAAGGCAGTACTCCTTTCACCATTAAGCTTAAGCTTAGCTAATTTTAACAGTGGTACTTATTTCACCCTTCCATCCACTTCAATTTTCTAAGTAGGGAAGAAAATTCCAGATCTAGAGATAATTTGAATGGTTTTTAAACTTGGGCTAGCAAACTAGTGCGACCGATCTTCTCTCAATGTGTCCAATTACTTGTTCCTTTTGATTTTGATTTAATTGATTTCCAGACTTCCAAGGATGAATCCGATAAAGATTACTCATAGCTTGTTACCAAACTTACAAATTAACTCCGGAGTGCAAACCAATTCCACCATGCTAACAATAGACTCCAAATTCACCAAAAATGTGAAAGGTACCATTCCAGAGACTAGATGTTATGTGAAGCATATCGGTCTACAAAAAGGGAAAGCAAAATACAAGAGACCCAGAAAAGAAAGAACAAAGCCAAAAACAAAACAAAAAGAAAAGGGCCGGTCTCGGAGGACGACCAAAAAACTATTTACAAGACAAGGCACCCCAAACAAAGCACCGAGAAGGAATATTTACAAGCGAGAAGATTTACATATAGTACAATTCTGGACAAACTTACCTCATTTGAAATAATGCTTGAGAAACTGTCCATTGATAGGCAATGGAATGACTTCTCTAGTCATGGTACTAAGGTGATAAGTATTTTCCCCGCAGATCTCTGAGATCAAATATGGTCCAAGCCAGAGCCATTGGAATTTGGTGCACTTTCCTTCTTTTCTAAGGCTTTATCCCACAAGAGGACCAAATCCAAAATCTGAAAGGCTTTATACTGGGCTCTTCGGTCAAACCATCGTTTCACTACTGCTTGGTGATGTGCAAAATATTCAAGGGCTGTGTCTCTTTGTTCTTCCATTTGCACCAGATTTAGGAGCCGAACCTCCATGGTATTGTCCTGGTTGCTGAATTCCTGCATAAACTATAAAACCAGGATCTACAAGTTAATGGGGAAGACTGGGTTCTAGTCATAGACCAGATGGAATGGGGATGTCCCCAGGGCTGCCTTAATTCAAATATGATCCACCCAGAGGGTGAATCTCAACTTTTGGTGCCAGTCTCAGGGATTCTGTTCTAATAGATGTTTTATCACTTCAAGCAAATGTTTGTTGGTCGACTTAGCAACACCGTTACCCTAGGGGTAATAGTTGCTAGAAAAATTCAGAGTGATCTTCCTATCATAGGTCCATTCAAGAAATTGTGCAAAAGAAAATGATAGACCATTGTCACATACTATAGCAATGGGCATAGCATATCTTGTGACGATGTTTTCTTCCAAGAATTTTATGACTACATCTGCCGTGTTGTTTTTACAAGGTATTGCTTCAGACCACCGGGTGCAGAAGTCGGTAGCAGTGAGAATGTACCGGTGGTTGGTGTTGGTACTCCTAAATTTGGAGCAAATTTGGAGTGACCATGTGAAATTTTTCAGTCAAGCAAAAGTCAGTACCCTTGAAAAATTGTGTGAGAAGACTCAGCTAGAGTGCTTGAAAAGGTGCCCGGATGATTTTTATGAGATACAAATTTGGAAGAGGCTTTAATGCCTTTCATTTGATGTATGCAGTGGGTCCCAGCTCCTGAATTTTAGTTCTGAAGTGTTTATGGAGTATTCATTTTGAGGGGGTCACCTAATTTTGCATATTGTTAAAGTGTCAATTTGCTGTCTGGGGCCTACTTTGCTTCTGAGTATCTCACACCCTGTTGAGTTTCATAGGCCATCACTTCGGGAATGTTTAGCATGAATATCAGAGAGCTTATGTTTTAAACCTTAGGTCATTCCAAATCTGTTTGATAAGATTTCATACTTCCCAAAGTTGGTTGCTCAGAACTATCTGCATTTTTGTCCTGCCTAGAAATCTGAATAAACCCAGTTTGACACATTATAACTTTTGACCATTTGCCCCAATTAAGAAAATTCCTTTTGTACTATGTTCCAGTGGTCACACACTCCATATGTTCCAGTCTGCAGATCTTTGTGATATCAGATGACAAGTTTTCAAGAACCATTCTGGCAGTGATTAAATCTGATTTCCTGTGTTTTCAAATTCAGAATTGCTAAGTGACCTACTTTGAGGTCTTGAAAGTCTGTACCCGGGTGAACATTTTGGATAATTGAAGGTTGACCTATATTATAGACCTAGCAATGAACTCATATGCAGATTCCCCAGCCTTGACCAATCCGGTTGATCACTTTTCTTTGCCGATTCTGAACCCGATTTCTGCATATCTATTAGGTTTTGGTTCAGAAAGTGATAAAGTGCTATCTTTGCAGATCGGTATCAGTTCAGTGGTTTCTTTTCAGAGGAAGAAAACTGAGGGGTCATGTTCCACGTATGAAATTCAGTCAAGATCCAGAGGTTGAGTTTCTGGAAGATCTTTTTGATGACCCTTTGACTTCATTCTTCAGAGGCAGTTTCTTCAATTTGCAGTGTGGAAAGGAGTTAAGTTTACCAAATGCCCTACTTTGCCAGTGAATAACTTTTGGCCGGTTGATTCTTTTGACAAAATTATTTTTGCATTGTCTTGCAAAGCTGACACACTACTTCCAGTTCGGATTTGAGCCCCCCATTAATCCATTTGTCAGCCTTTTAAAATCAATTACGGCGATTAAAATCACTTTTTGACAATCTGTTT
>MU226831.1:548678-566621 GCA_018584345.1 Thuja plicata | reverse complement strand
ACTTCTGTTGCTAACTAATTGCAGGGGAAGAGAAACAGAAAAGAACAGGGGAAGTTAAATCATTTGGATTCCTTTCCTCTTTCCATCTTTGTCTGATAAGCTTTGGCAGCTCTTCCATGGCCACATGTAGAAGCATCAATCAAACTTTGACACTTCAATTTGAATCCTTCATCTTCTCTTTAATGACATCTGTCGAGTCCAATCCATTGGGCTTCGGGGTCAAATAACTGCTTATGTTTTTCACATGTCTAATGCTATTCGGTTTTGATTTCAACCTCCAATGGTATCGAGAATCCTCATCTTTGTCTTGAATTCGAGCCTCTAATGCAATTAGCGAAAAATCCCAAACCTACTTCTCCATTGCGGAAAATGAGAAAAGGGGTTCTCCACTTAAAGCACATGCTTTATTTGATCTCTTAAAACAATAATATTCCCTTTTAATACATTGGGCCCACCTTACTATAACTAAGCTTGCAGAAAATCGCCAAAGAGGTGCGATTCCTGCAAAGTGCAAATTCCTTCTCTGCGGAAAATCACCAAAGAGGTGCGATTCCCGCAAAGTGAAAATTCCTTCTTTGCGGAAAATCACTTGAGAGGTGCGAAACCCGCACAGTGTAAAATTCTCCCTTTGCGGAAAATCACTTTCTTAGGTAGAATTCCGCCGTGGAGAAGATGATTTCTGAAATCCCGCCGAGCTCGTTCTCGCTCATCTCTTAACCAAATTGCTTGCCGTTTGTTGCATTAGGATCGTTGAGACCTGCAGAATTGATCCATACCAGTCTTCGATCTCTACCTAAGAAAGAACATCAATTGGAGCACAAATATTTGCCGGGTTGGGATCTACAACTTACCCAAAAATGAAAAGATCTCAGAACAACCCACCCGGCTAAGAGAAGGAAAGGAAATGACAGGGAAACCCGACAAAGATAGCCTACCTAAGAAAGACTTAGACTTAGACTCAGACTGACCAGACTGACCAGACATGACTCCAAAATCCTCCACTTTGACAGCATGAGTACAGGATGAAAAGTGGGGCAACACAATCATCTCCGGAGCCCGGAGGATTTTATTGTTCCTTGGTATCATTGAAGGTCTATAGGAGCCGGTCAATTCCGTCTTCGTCTATGTCCTTAAGGCTGGCCTGGTGGTATTTGGCCACCTCCACTTACTCTTCCAAATGTGGAACATTTTCCTTGAACTCCGTGGCCATCTTGGTTGCATCATGAATTTGAAGAATCATGCGAGTGAGCCTTGCCATTTTTGCTCCATCCATTCCCTCCAAAGATCCATACCGAGACTCCACTAGCTCGTCAAACTTTCCTAGGACATATTCCTTCAGAGTGCATGTTTCATTACTGAAGGGATCAGCTCCAGAGACCTTCGAGATGAATGACTTGCACAAAATGAAAGAATATTGAGCTTCCTGGACTTTGTCACACATAGTCCCTACTAGTTGCTTGATTACCCCCAATGTGAGGTCAAGTCTGGAGTGCTGGGTGTGGACAAAGTCAAAAGACTCCTCTCCTAAAATTTTAGCTTTGAAGACAATTTCTTCTTTGATGCCAATGAGCTCTTCCATCTTGGCCTTCCATGCCTCATAGTTTTCAATGTCTCCCTCCCAGATGGAGATAGAATTTTTGGCCCGATGTAGAACATTGCTAGCCGCATACAAGTCTGGGAGTGTGGATATTAAGAAATGTTAGAGTTTCCCACCTGTTCCATAACCCACTCATCAATTTCCTGGGCTTTTCTTTTTATCGCCCTTAGTGAATCTATGTCACTCTGATGGAGTGGTGTGTCAAATAGAGAGGCTCCTAGGGGAATGGTAGTAAGAGGTTGTGCGATCTCCGTCAACAACCCCATGAGATTTTCATTCTTTTCCTTTTCTGTCCTGAATTTTTTGGCCTCCTTTTCATAGCTAGCCTCCACCGCCTTGGCTACTTCTTTTAACAGGTCTAGTTCACCCTATTTCCCCCTCTTCCCCAGTGATACTTTAGTGATGGAATATTCATCGGCCTTAGCTGTTGCTTCGTCTACATCTGGGGAAGGTGTCACAATTACCATGACTGTGTCTCCGCCTGGCCCAGTCTGAAGAGTATGGACTGTCCGGGCTTTCTTGGTCTTGGGGTGGTTCTGCGTTTGCACCATCATCTCCGCCAAGTAGAGATGGGCCTTAGGCGTTGCTGGGGCCTTCCTCTTGTGAGACTCCACCAACCATTGTGGAGGTAGGGGTGGCTTTGTAGCCAAGATTTTTTCCTATGATTTCTCCCTGGGATTTTGTTGTGCCCCTTCGAAAGTCTAATCCATTTCTGACTCCTTCCCCATATCTTTAGGTTCACTGGAAATACTTACCCCGGTGGTACTTGCATCTTTTTCCTTGATGACTACATCCTTGACGATGTTAGGATCATTATTTTCTTCCCCGGGGTTCATTTCCTCATCCTGCTACTGCTCTTCACTAGCCTCTGTTGCTAGGATGCTCTCTTCAACTAGTGTATTCTCTAGAGGCGGGGGAGGTGTTAGGCCAAGATTCATCATTTGGGCCGCTGTAATCACCTCCCCAAATGTTACTTTTGGAGGCAACATTTGGAGCATGGTAGTTGGGGTCATGGTTGCTCCCGTGGGTCCAGTTTCCCCAACCGATGCTATTTTCTCACCCTGTGTCTACCTACCCTCCTGAGTCCCTATAACCTGTATCTCTAGGACTTTGGAGATATCCACCTATTCCTATCCCTTTTCTTCTTCTTCGCAGGCTTCCTACTCTTGTGCAGGCTCTGGCTCCAGGACTTCGTCCTGCGTGACAATTTCTTCCGCTGCCTTTATGATATCCCCCTGCAAATTCCCAAATTCATCAGTTCCAAATAACTCATCAAATTCATCATGGGGAGGGGAGTTCTCTGGGATATCATTAGGTTCTTTGTCTAGCTCTAGAGAGTCGAAAGAAAGGATGTGTACTTCTTGGATGCTTGGCATCCCAAGTTTTGGCTCTGTCCTTGGTTGAGGGTTAGTCTTCTTTTTCTTTCTCCTGGTTACCAAAGGGGGCCCTGCATCCATTATCGCTGCTTTCTCCTCTTCCACTCCAGTCCTTGTTGCTTGGACCATCAGCGCTACCAGTTAAGGGGAGGAGGGAGGATGAACAGGTTTGGTCATGAGTACTGAGGTGGCCAACTACGAGATTAAATTATCTTTCATCTGCTAGGAGACTTCCAACATCTGTTGCATTTTCTCTTTTATGGGGGTCACAGACGGGGTTTGCGACGGGGTCCCCATTATTCTTTTTCCTTTATCCTCCCTCTGTGAGGAGGTTCCAACCCCAGAAGTCAAGCCCTGTACTGTCAGGCTGACTTTGTGTGTACTCTTTGGACATGCCTTCTTGAAATACGCATGGCTACACTCGACCATGTTGTGAGTGATATTTTCAATAGTTGGCCCCTCCTGGGTGTTCCAGTCTACTAGAGGGAGAGCCATCTTGTCTACTCCCTTTTCTTTGTACTGCGGGTCCATTGTGGACCCGGTGTCTGAGAAGTCATCCAAGAATTTCTGAAGCTTTAACCTTTCCATCATCCCCATTGTCATCCGGATGAAGTGTCGGCTCTAGAATTCAAAATCATCCTGGCAATCTTCCCAAAAGTCCTCCATGTGGAATATATGGGGCTCTGATGCCCGGGGAAGTGCCATTGCTATTTTACCTAGCAGATCAAAGTTCTTCCACGCCAGATAGAATTTTGTTTAAGCCTAAGATTTTAAGCTCATTGTCCGCCTCCTTGGCTGTGGCAAGAATACAAGAATATTTCCCACAGATGATTGAGAATGGAAAATTTATTACCTTCTTCACAGTGTAGAGGGCGTGCATTTCCAAAATCTTTCGGCAATATTCCAAAAGAATTATTTTGTTCCCACAATGCTTGGGCAACAAATAGGGTTTCCCAGAGAATTTGGTTACCCAAATATAGGTATGCTGCAGGAACTAGATATAATAGTGGACATAACTTCTGACCAAATCCATTGCTTCCTTAGAGAGGTGATACCTGACATCCCGGGTAGGTGTGAGAAGATTGTAGTAAACGAAGGCATCGTTCACTCGGTAGAAGCTAAGGAAACTAGCCTCCCATTGGATTTATAGGAAATAATCCTAGGGAGTCTTTTGGCCCGGGCTGACCTCGAGTACACCTGATGTGAGAAACCCATTTTTGATGGGGTGTTTTTGTGCTAGGGCCTAGAAGACATAGGACGTCATATAGAATTTAGAGGTCCGGGCCACCTGAAGGAACTGGGAGTCCACATGGGTTGAAATGATGGTTGCCCAATCAAAATACTGTTCGCCAAAGGAGATGCCCAACCGGAAGTAATACATACATCCCAAGAATTCCTGGGCATGGGGTTGCCCAAACATCCTACATAATGCTATGATCCCCATCTGTATGCTTTCCTTAAATTCTGATCGGTGGATTTATAGCTTCATTCATTTGGAATCCTTCTTTGGTGTCTTCAGCTAATGGTTGTTCAAATACTACTGGGCCATGAGTTCCAGCTGCTAAAATTGCCCCAAAGCTTTGAATCAGGTGACGAAGGATGCTTCGTCAAACTGAGGGATCCCCAAACCTTCTTGAACAGTTGTGGCATCTAGGGACACCATGGGCGTGGGATATCCAGTCAAGAATGGGGCGGCAAGCATGATGGCCCTAACAAAGGAGTTGTAGTGTGATGGAAGGGTGAGAATAAGTTCTGGGGCTTGCCCGAAGCATGGGAAGAAAGTGGCTTTCATAATCTCAGAATCTGCAACATTGATGGCCAACTAGTCCCCGGCCGTTTGTTGGATGAACATCATTTTGACTAGAGCCTACATTTCTGCCCACATTCTAACGCTGGTGTCGGTAATCAACTGAACCTTGGATTCAAACTTTGACCCTATAATAGTGTTTCCCTTAAAATATTTCATGGTGAGGGGGAGCTTTTCTAGGGCCCTCTCAATCTTAGACCTGACGGTTGCCCTGGTGGCTGCCCTAGTGGCTGCCATGGTGGGGAGCTCTGGACTCTTAGGTGGAGAGGATGCGGATGCCTCTGACATAGTGAAAGTGTGATTTAGGCTACCTGCAAAGAAAGTTGACCGTCAAAATTCATACAAGATAAACACTACTCCAGGATTTGGAGGTCTTACCACCGCATCGTGTATTTCACCTAAAAAATTTAGTTCACATCAAAATATGGAAAAGATATGCATAGAGTGTATACTTAGGAATTTAACCGTTATCTGGGCCCGGAGATTTCAGCATGTTTGATGGAAGTAAGATATAGGCTGATCGAGGATGTAGGGCCCAGAGTCCAAAAAACTAACCATTGGGTGGCATGACCAAAAGATGAGTTGTTAGGCTTATGTGGGCGTCACATGGCCATGCAATAAATAGGGTTTATGGTGACAACAACACCAACTGTCTGAACGTGCATGAGATGGGAGCCACTTGGTAGAACTTAAATGTGCGCATGGGAAATAAATTTTCCATAAAGACTGATTCGACGACGGAGAGAGAAACCACCATGGTTGAAACCAGCCAAGGGCTGAGTCCCAACTAGGTGGTATTTCGCCGTGTGGGCAAGCTTGCAAATTCAAGAAACACAGTCAAAAGCACAGTGAGCTCAACACAAAATTGAAAGGATATATACTAAATATATAGTAGAGTTGAGGCATATATACATTATTTATAGGCATTTACATAGTA
This sequence comes from Thuja plicata, assembly GCA_018584345.1. Taxonomy (NCBI): domain Eukaryota; kingdom Viridiplantae; phylum Streptophyta; class Pinopsida; order Cupressales; family Cupressaceae; genus Thuja; species Thuja plicata. The sequence continues at coordinate 560,904 of MU226831.1, read as the reverse complement.
TACAAAATAGCTAAACTACTGTACAATGCACGGGAAACTGGCTATGCTACAACTGCGTAGAGGGCAGACAACCCTCTGCTAGTGCCAACCCACCAATGGGAGGCAAAAAAATACCAGCACCATGAGATGTGGCAAAAAACAACAGACGAAAACTAGACAAAGAAAACAGAAAGCAAAATGAGAACAAAATAGAAGCACAAAACCAGAAAACCCAAAGATGACAAGACCAGGGCTGAGAGCCTACCTAAAACATGGAAACAATGGAGAAGGTGGGCATGGGAAGCACCCTGCAATGAGCTAACACCAAGGATCACTGTGAACAATCACCGCAAAACCACTGGTAATCAACCACTAAACACGGGAGAAAAAGCAGTTTAAAATCACCTTAATTCGCCTTGATTCACTCCAAATGCACAAGTGTTTTAATCACGGTGACGGTGAAACTGACAGATAACTTCCATTTATACTTAGGGTAAAATGGGTTGTGTTCTTTTCCATGGACTCCAGAATAGGCAGACCTCTGGACTCTGGGCTTGGGGATTCTATGCAGCCATACCTCCTTGCAAAAGGAGACATCGTGGCAAAGAATCCTAGAGTCCAGAATCTGGCTCTGGAGAGAACAAACTCTGGGACCGGGTCCCGGAGGTATGAAGGACAAAAACAAAGAAGAAAAAAAACCTCACAGGAGGGAAAGCCCGGAGATGGAAACAAAGAAAACAAGGCAAGAGCAAAAGCAAAAAGAGGGGACCCAACATTTTACACACAAAAATGTAGGGACGGGTATGCAAGGCATAACAGTCTCTTCAATGGTGGAAATCCCCAGACCTCTCCCATCCCATTTGGCTCTTGTTAGCTCACTTAGCTTGATCTTCTCAATTTTTCTGATTACCTTAGGACTGTCTCCAATTGGGTAACCAGTTAAAATATGTAACACATCCTTTGTGATCTTCACAGGTTGACCTAGCCACATACATTGGTCGTGTACTTGGCTAAGTACCATCCTTATCCATTCAGTCTTAAATACATTTGAGATATGTAGGGCATGTGTCAAACCTTTTGACTCTAGATGAATATGACTGCTCTTTAGTTTTTTGTTTGAACATAACTTCTGATAAGATGCATCAATCTCTTCTTCACATATCTCATCAACCTTGCAATGGGTGAAAGTTTGCATGTCTTCAATCAGTAGAACTCTATTTAGAATGGATGAAAGTGCTCCCATAATGTCTGGTTTAGTTTCCTTCATAGGAGGTGGCTTGTACTTGGATTTCACAGACTCAACATTCTTAGCTACAACTATGTTTCGAGCTTTTAGGGCCGTATCCTCTTGTCAAGTGCAAAAATTTTTGATCTAGGGTTGCGTCTAAGACTCGGTTGCACTAGCACACTTAGGGAAACAACACAAATATCCTAAATAGATTCACATAAGCTCAAAATGGTATAGGATTACCTTCACAATCTCTTGTAGCCGCTTGGGGACTTAGTTCTCCAACTCTATTCACACTTCTCTAGAAAATGTTAAGTGAAAATGATAGATGACATCGTCTATATATGGATTTTTCTAGGTTTAGGGTTTCCAATGGTCTTAAAGTGGAAATTAATTCTCAGCTGACTTACTTTACCAAATACCTAAATTTCATTTCCTTATACCGAGTGAATGTGAAACATAAAATCAACAATATATATCCAAATGCATCTAAGTATGATCATATGGATCTCTTTACATATACTAGGAACCAATTAAGATTTGAATGTTAAATTGCAGTTCCTAATCATACCTCTTTCCTGATTAGGTACATTTGGTTGCACCTGATCTAGAGGATGAGGTGCCTTCAAATGTTCTGAATGGTTTTCCATCATCTATGGTCTTTCTTCTCCATGTCTTATTCATTTGATTTCTCATTTCTTCTACATTCACTCTAGGTTTCTTAGATGTTTCCTCTTTGGTAGGGTATTTTCCTCGATACCTGCAAACTTTGGCAATGTGACCTAGCTTGTGACAATGGAAGCACACCATGCTAGGGCTTCTGCAAGATCTTCAATTGTTCCTGCCGTGTAATAACATGCAATTTGCAGCAACATGCCCATATCTTCCATAGACTAAACAAGATATCCTTCTGTTGTAGTCCCATGGTATGGATGTACCCTATCGGTTGTTAGGCATATCTTGTCAGTTTGGTACCCATTTATCATTTCTCTTCTATGATTCACATTCCTCATATTTGTGACCGTATTTGTTGCAAATTTTGCAGTAGCCATAAAACTTTGTCTTTCTTGTTTTTTTCTCAATCTTTGATTTGCATTCATGTGCGCGGTGTCCGTAATTTTTATTGTTATACCAATGCCCATAAAAATTGGGTGATTTTGGTGACTTACCTCTTTTTCTTCTGCATACATTTTCAGTATGTCTAGGATTACCACAGTAATGGAAACTTCCAGTTTGTTTAACTTCGGTGGTGTAGAATTTTCTTGACTGTCAGCTTGATTAGAGGACTCTCCTTTCTCAGTAGTGCTCTTAATATTGAATCCTAATCTAGTCTTGTCTGTCGGCTATCTCTGACCTTTAAGTTGTGCATCTAATGATCTCAGTGTTTCTTCATTTCTCTTTAGTATCTCATTGGATTCTCTTTCTAACTTTAGTTCTCTAGTCAATCTATCAACTTCAAAGTTCAGTGCTTGACTCTCAAATTTTTTTCTTACTGAATCTATATTAGCACTCACTAGTTGATCACTCATATTGTAGTGTACTTGCATCAACCTCATGATTTTACTGTCTTTCTCATCTATTCTTGTTCCAAAATGTCTTTTTTATTCTTCATATATTCTCAGTCCATTTTCAACTAATCCCTTAGAGTCAAGTATCTCACTCATTCTCAATTCTTGTGTTTCTTGATCAATCTTAGCCAAATTTAGTTGCCCAGTGAGTTTCTTGTTCTTTTCCATGATTTCTGCAATGGAAGAATCAACTTCACCACTTAGACTACCTTCAAATGCTCTTTCAAGAGTATCAACATGCTCTTATGTGGATTTGAGTTCACTACATAACTAATTCCTCACTTTTAAGGACTTTTATAACTTGATTTTTAGATCTTCAATCACTTCTTGTGCACTCTCCAACTTAAACTCAAGACTATCAATCTTCTTGGATTGCTTGTAACTTTCCGTGATCATGATCTTTACTTTCAAGTGTTTAAACCTTTATCTTAAGAGATTAGTTCTGATACCAATTGTTGGATTAATCTAATGGAAAGGTAAGTGATGAGAGGGGAGGGGTGAATCAGTACTCATAATTTTTTACCATACTGTACTGACCATTTACCGAGTTGAGTACATTGCATAAAACATTGAAAAGAATGTAAAGTAAATCAATAAACCACGATACAAAACCATGATTTTTGGTCACTCAAAAATCCATTGTTAGAGGAAAAAATTATTGTGGGGATGGTACCCATAATCCTTCACTTCTATAGAATTAAGGTTTCATGGTTAGAGCTACCAATTTAGCTACTTCTGACAGCTTACTCTATTAGGAGTATTATACTAGGTCAAGAGTACAAAAATACTTATTCAGTCTACCTAATTAAATTTGTTTACAATCTCTCATCTAAGAGATGTACCCGGTTAGAGGATTTACAAAATAAGACTTGATAGGACCTACCCAATAGATGGGATTTATAAACTCCTAACTATTACAAAAAACTTATTAAAAAATGTCTGCAAGTATGCATCAACCTTAATGTTGTTCAAACTCTTTATGCTCTGCAAGTGCATTACCTCTTTCTGCACTTGGTAACTCAACTGTTCTGCACACTATATCTTCTTCATTATGTCTTCAGCTCTGTCATTATAACTTCTTGTCTCTCTTTGTAATATTTTCCCTTTTCTTTGTGTAGTCTTCTGATCTCTCTCTGTCTTCTTCATGTTTTATTCATTTTATATGATCTTAAGGTGGTTAACCTAAATTGATCCTTCTCCTTCTGCGATAGAGGTGAGGTAGTGCAATGTTGGTTTCATTCCCAATGCATTTAATGTTATTGAATATCATTGGATGAATTTCCTCATGGTCATGTACAATCATATTGGTGCAATCCCAATGTTCAACCTAACTTCTGGCTTGAATACTATTAAAGTTTTCCCACTTGGCGACCAGGTTCAATGTATTCAAGTTTAAATTATTATGTTAGCTCTGGTGTGATTGGTAATGAGATTTGATCTTGCTTGGTGACATAACCGTCTTCTCAGTCACTAACTCTACTTGGTGTCTCACTCTTCTTAACTTGGTAACACACTATTATTTGGTGCTCGGTGTCATTGATACTCTGATTTATTGACTGTCTCCCTTAGTGCATTCTTTCTCTTTACCGATTGTCTTCTTTGACTGTTATGAATTTGAAAACACTAATGACAACATACTAACTAATAGGAGTATCACTCACAAGTATCCTCCATATGTCTAAGGATGAATTCACACATCCCATGCTATGCTTCACATATGCACCCCTTATAAAGGCTCAATAATGAAATCTCACTCAACCAATTAACCTAAACCGGTAGCATGCACTTTCTTTTATGAAATCAAGCTCACACAAAATACAACTAGTGGTAAAGTAAAATCATGTACCACAAAACCAAGTGAATACAATATTGTAGACACTTAAAAATGGTTAACACCTATGGGTACTCTTTTTAATGTATGTATTCTATATCGTGTGTTTGGTCTTTATCATTTGTCGATATTATATGTTATTGTTTAATTAATTAAATTATGTCAATTATCTAATTAATTATTAATTTTTTTCCTCTGATTTGACCATCTCTTGTCAAATTTCCTTAATTGCTTTGTCATTAGTGTGATTAGATAAATCCATCAATTATTTAATTTTTTTCCTCTTATCCTTGGTTTTTCTTAGGGATATAATAAATTATTTATTTATTTAACCCCTTGTACTAACATGTCCTTAGGATAAATAAAAATAATCTTATTTATTTATCCTTTTTGTCATGTAATTAAATAAAATATTATTTAATTGGCTAATGGATAATATGAGAGTGAATTAATAAAGAATATTTATTAATTTTACTCTATTTTGATCTCCATTTATAACTCCACTTCACTAATTTCTTTCCACTTCCTTTCCCACTTGTCACCCACCTTCTCTCCACTTGTCACTCTCACTTACTAATTTCCCTTCCACTTAACTCCTTACTCCCATTTCCATCTCCACTTCCAAATATAAATTACCAATTTGTTTCCACTTTATTGTTCTTCTCCTTCGATCTTGTCTATCGATTGCTAATTGATCTCGTCTGTTCAATCAATTTTCAAAGTATATAAATTGAGCTCACATTCCCCATTTCTTTCAACCATGCTCTTTGAATGTCCTCGTAATGTATCATGTCATTCTATCATAATAGTTTTTTGCATTTGTGCACTTTTTCAATTTAAGAACATCACATTAGAGAAGAAATAAGAAACAATGAGGAAACATCAAAGAAATGCTTGGATTTTGGTTTGAATTGCTTTGATATTTAAATCATTTTATTTTGATAATCCTTTTTGTTAGATTAGGTTAGTTTTACATGGTATTTGGTTTTTTGGTTGGCATATCATGTTTATTTCCTTCTTATTTTCTTGATCTACAAATACCATTGACCCTTCAGTTAATATTAGATACTAAGTTTTCACTTTATTAAATATCACTCCCCAATAATAAATGAATACAATATTATATCCAAATATGATACCCACATTAAATATAACCCCAATGCTACAATAAAACACAAAAGTGGCCCCGAGAATGTTCATTCCTAGTAATGCATGTCCATCTAGGTTCTCTCAGGTGCAACACACATAATAATAAAGTAATACAATATAAAAATTATGCAAGGTGTACAAAATCTTATCCTACCATTCTCCCACTTTTTGTATACATTTCATAAGGGTCAATTTACAAAATAAATCATCATATCTGTAATACCCATCTCTTAGGTTGCTTTTCAGTTTGTGGATGCCAAACTCTTATAGGCATTTTGGATGTATGTGTGGATTTAATCAGATGGTTTAGATGATATTTATATGTTACATTTCAATATGTTATTTATCCATTGTTAGTATGTTATATCATTTGTGTATATGTGATTTATGGTTATTAAATGATGCTTAGGTATATGTTAGGATTTCATTTCGATTATGGTTTTCTGACAATACTGACCTTAGATTTATTTGCACATGGATCATTGTATGTTTTCATTACTATTTGATGTGCTTTGTATGGTATGGGACAGAGTCGTAGTTACTTACTTCGGAGAGATCCACACGATAACCTAGTCTCAACCATTGTTTTCCATATGATATATGCATGTATGTTCATCTTTGTGATGACAGGTTTGCAAGTACCGGACTATGTCTTCCCTGAATTGGCAGGAGTGAGCATGCCCTATCGCATTAATCTCAATGGTAAGAGAGGGGAGATAGTTTTCAGGTCCAAATCCTATCCTAAACCAAATTTCCCTAGTTGGTGGACAAGTATCTGTTTTGAGTACCCTGATCGAATTCGTATAGTTGATAGGAATTCGTGTATCCCTTTCCTTGATCATGTTTGTTTTCAGTTTTAGGTGCTTGATTTGATTATTTGAGTGTTATATCATGTTATTTATTTATTTATTTTTTTGGCAAAAGTGGTCGAGCCACTGTATATATTATTAATTTTTTAAAAAGAAACTAATTCAAAAAGCTCAACCGAGAAAGAATCAGTAAGAAAACCCAGCATCATCGCTCATAAAAATATCGATATTTACAACTATTTATATCGATGAGGGATTGCTCAAGCTTTACAAAATGAAAATTTTCTTTCCCCCTATTTTACAAAAAACTTTGAGCAGATAAATACTATTTCATCAGATTTTACAATAAATGATCAACATTTCAAAATTTCAAAAAGTTTTTAATTTGCACTTTTACTCCTCCATTTTGACACAACCCTCATCATGTGTGGCCGCCCTCTCACCTGATGGACACTCCCAATTAGTGGGTATCTAATTACGTGGACAAGTATCTCACCCTGTCATGTTTCCTAACCCTGATTCCATCGTAGCCTGAACATTTTCCTCCTTTTCCCTTGTGAGGTTTTGCACATTCGATTGGGGATGTTCCCATCCTGTAGAATCAACCTCCGGCTCGACCATTCCTCTAATTTCAATTACCTGAGCTGAAAAATCATTAACATCTTGCAGACCATGCACCAAACCCTGAACCGTGCTATTCTCTTGGATTGAGATCCCTGAATTGGCCCTCTCAGAGCTCTTTGGAGTGTAATCCTTGTTGGAGAAACTGAGCATATCTAAAATTGCAAACCCAATTCGCTTCACTTTTTCTTCGAGCTGGTACCCCAGAGCCCTTGCCGTAGTTTGAAGACCCGATTTCATGAAGCGAGGGTTCTGATTCTCAAACGACTTTTGAAGGGCTTTGAACATCACCATGAATTCGTGCCTTCAAAGTAATTGGGACCTCAGAAAGAGCCCACCAACTAATGCATGTCTAGCCCATAAGTCGTATTGCTGCATAGCCTTTGCAAGTTTGTTTTCATTCCAAAACTGTGGAAGAACGACCTTTCTCACCAAAGTTTCTAACAGGAGGACCGACTATAGTAAATCCATTGCATTCGAGAAAAAAATAGACACTACATTTGATGGAAACAGAAAGTGTCGAGTTGATGGTGATAAAATTTCTTCTCCAATTACCTGCCAAATACATCTTCAAATAGTTGGCGAATTGATAGCAAACATCACATCCATTGCCCTATCATCTATACGCAAAGGCATGGCTATTTCATCCACATTTGGCACAATACAAATTTGGTAGTTTTTAGGCAACAGATTCTTGTGAAATTTTTTTGCAGGAGTCACACTTGACACACGCCTCCAAAGATAGACATTTTCTGACAATGAAAGGCCAAGCACACTCAAACTTGCAGGAATGAGAAAGATGTTTAGATTATCTCGCCTGTTATAGTGCAGCATACAGAGGGCGTCATAATGTCAAAGATCATGTTATTTATTTAATTGAGTATTATTGCAATTAATTATTAAATATAGGGTATTTAATTAATAGAAAATTAAATTAAATACCTATGTTTAATTGAAAGTTTAATTAAGGTGTATTTACTAAATATTAATATTTAATTAAAAATTAGAGTAAAAATGCTTTTATGCTTAGTTAAATAATTAAATATTAAGTTGCATGGATTATTGTGCTTTAAATATTTAAGTTATTTAAATTAATATTTTATTAATTACATGTGCAAGATTTGGTTGAATAAGTATTTTCAAACTCAAGAGATCTCAACTTGAATTTAGGAGTCAAAGTTGAGTTGTGCAAGTAATTAGATATTTTAATTAATTAATTTTTATTTTCTTTCAATTTTGGAGAGGAGTCCTTTTAGGAGTTAACTGAATGTGTTGGCATGAGGGTTTGCTTGATTAGGGGAAATGGATCCTCATTAGGTGGATTCTTCTCTCATTTGAGGATAACAGGTTTTTGGAAGCATTTTGGAGAAGCTTTGGTGTGTGCTTGGTTTTGGAGGATAATTGGGAATTCTCCTTGCTTGGATTTTGCATTGTATGTTCTTCAACAAATATTGAGGTAGGGTCTTATTCATGTCAATTCTGGTTTTTCGGATCCCTGTCTTCTATGCATCCAAAGAACTAAGAATCCTTTGTTTGGTCATTCCTTGCTTGGTTATTTTGTGTTTTAGAAGATTTCAATTGGAAGATAATGTTTTAGATCAATTTCATGTTTATTCTAGTTTGCATGTCAGATCTGTGCTTGTGGGCATAAGGGATTTCATTTTTTAGCATTAAATTTAAAAAAGGTATTAGGGTTTCTAGTTTGAAATTATGGTTGAATATGTGTTTATGGAAACCTAGATCCATGATTTTCAAAGGAAAATATATAATAGTATAGTAGGGAAGTGCTGTCAAAATTTTGTAGGAAAATACTCTATGGACCTCCTAGAAAATGAAAAATTAAATTCTCTCTATAGTCCTAACTATAGAAAAAAACTTAAAATGAATTAGATCCTTGTGTTTGCTTGGAAAAAAAAAAAAAATTAGTTTGAAAAAAAGGAGCTCTCTATTTTTACACAGACTGGTGTAAAAAAAATTAAATCCCTTTGTTGTAATTCCATTTTCGGATTTCTTTTTAATTAAAAAAAATATATATATTAAAAAAAGTATAAAAGAAAAAGAAATTTTGCATTGATTAAGTTTGTTTTTATAAAATAAAAACTTTAAAAAAAAATTTCTTTTTAAACTATTGGGAGTGGGTGGTGGGGGCCACCGCACCCCTCCCCTTTGGGTGGCGGGCCGATCGGCGCGGCAGCTGAGGCTGCCGGTACGGTAGTCGGAGCCGGCCGTCAGCCGGGCTGAGGCCTCCTTAACATAAGGAGGCCGGCGGTTATGGAATGGGGGTGGGGGCCGCAGGGACCCCCCGGGGGTTTATTAATTTTTATTAATTATTATTTTTTACTGCGTTTCCATAACAGTTTAAAACAATGTTTTAAATTTGTTTAATTAAAATTTGATAGTTAAATTTAAATATGTGTTAAATTCATTTAGTTTAGTTTAAATTTAGATTAATTAATTATTAATATATTATTTTAAAATAGTTTAATTATAATTTTTAAATTAGTTTAGTCTTAATATTTAATTTAGGTTAAATATTAATATCTAAATTAGTTTATTATATTATGATTTAACTTAGTTTAATATTAATATTTAAATTAGTTTATGGTTGTTTTGTAAATTAGGCTTAAAATTAAATTTTAAGTTTTATGAGAATGAAGGGCTTGGGTAGGAATGAGAGTATGAAATTATTTAATGAGGTGATTAAAGATACAAGTAAATAAAAGCATCTTTATTGTATCATTGTTATTAATGGATCACCACTAATAATTAATTTCTATGGTGTTAGCTACTTATTAAAGATGTTATTGAATGATTAATATTGATGATTAAAGGGCACCTAGGAATTTAATAACTTTATAACTATAACTGAAAATTGGTAATTAAACCCTAGTTGTAATTATGTGCGGAGTTTATAAATAGATCTAGGGATAATGTTGACATTTATCAATATGGTGTATTTAGTTATTGTTGGATAGTAGTTTTAATGAATAGATGAATTTGCGATTTAGTTTAAATGCATTCTGAATATGAATTATTGCACTGTGATGTGTCTTGGGTGCCTGTTTAAATGGATCGAATGTTCTTCTATGTTATCTTATTTTGGGTGTTTTTATGGGCTAGATGACCCTAGGGTTTAAATCAAGAGGGTTTTGGGATTATGCTTTCGGCATGGTGTATTATGCAATGTCATTTGTAATTTTATGTTGTTATCATGGTCCTGATTCCCTAGACCCAACCTGATTCAGATATGAGGTATTGTTTGGTCTTGTAAGGATACTATGGTTGTTGTTTGGTTATTTGAGAACCTATGTGCTCCTGAATGAGCAGGATGCAATTTGTGATTATGTATATCTTCATGTATTGATCTTGAGCCTAGGTAGGTTAACTAAGTGTACAGTGGGGAAGTGGCTTGCAATGGGGGTCCAGGGCTCTAAGCGGTTACTAGGTAAACCTATTGGCAAGTTACTTAATAAGTGAAAATATGATACATTAAAGGGGTTTAAAATGAACTAATAAGATGTCTGAGTCTCTGCCCATGCCTTGAGTGCTGTTGCATGATAGAATGGGAGTTGGGATCCTTGTCTTCGTGAAAGGATCACTGAGCCACATAGTGTCACTTGGAGGCTAGAGTCAAGAGGTACTACTAGGGTTACCTTCAAGGTTAGGCTTATGTGATGACACTTCCCTATATACAACTTAGGTTATCCTATGTGTGTCAGTTACTTTTGGTGTTGTTTAGTATTCCTTGTTATGGTTTAAATTGCTTCAAGGATCTTCCTTTGCATTGGAGTATGAGGTCATGTGTACCTTGTTTGTATTCTTGTTTTATACCCCGTGTGATGGTCCTGTTACTATCTCCTCAACACGGTGGGAGTGGACCTTTGGTTCCACGTGGTCGGGTGGTAGTGATTCTTATTACCATTGAAATTCTGACGGATTCTTCTTCATGCTTGGATGTTCTTTGATGCAGTTCTATCTTCTGATTCCTTTGGAGATTGATTCAGTTTCATGAGTTGTGTATTTGTACCATATGTTTATATTGGTTATCATCCTTTGGAGGATGCGTTGTATTGTTTATTATGTATTATTACATACCCTGCAATTTGTGCAGTGAATGTTGATTAGGTAGTATACCTTATGGTATCAGTTGTATATGTAATCTTTATTATGAGAGGTGTGTTATTGGTTTCAGATTTTGTAACCTTTATGCCAATTCTTTATTATTGTTATCGTAGATTAATTTGTTTAAGTAATTCTACATTAAGGAACCCTCAAGGAATGTTAATCATGTATAAGTTGTATTTCATGTATGTCATGTAATTCATTGTGTTTCTTCCGCATTGTTATTAATATTGTTGTAAACATTAAAAAAAAAAAATTATTCCATGAACTTAGTGTCGTGTTTAGGTTAAGTTCTCCTGGGTTCCCTAGCGGGGCATTACAATATCCATACATGTAACCAAATGACTCTCCAAAATGGTCTCATTCTCCATCATGATACCTACAAAAAAATTAAAATGATTACCATCTCATGCAAGAACTCCTCTCATCCTCCAACATTACAACTAAGAAATAAAAGGAACATGTCAAGGTGAAGATGCAACAATCCAAGAGTACGAGTATCAAATACAATGTGATAGTAAGGGCATCAAGCTATTGTCATGTAAGGTAAAAACCCAAATGATCAGAAATAACATCCACAACACATGTAAATAGATCTGTTAGGGATTTTTCTTGCATGAACTGTACTGCTTGAAATGTCTATTTGAATCTTGTTACCTCTAAAACCTGATAAATAGTTCAGAGACAAGAAAAGCCTAATTGCTAAGGACTTAAACAATATCCTTCTTCATTTTTGAGCTCCACAGATGCTCAGGCAGGTTTTACCTTATAAGATGACTGATAAAACAGTATTTGTTAATGTGGACACTGATTTGTCATGTATCTCTATTGAACAAATTCATAAAATACCTTGTAAATGACCAAGCATAATCATATACAAGTTTTAACCATATAAATCATAATCTTAAATATGACAAAA
>MU226831.1:532464-548578 GCA_018584345.1 Thuja plicata | reverse complement strand
GTCCACTTTATGCATTCTGAGAATCTGAGTAACCTTTCTGTTCTGGCGACATCCTGACTGAGGGAAATCACATAACATATAACTGTTAGTCGCATGGTCGTGACTGTTATCTCTTAACCGTCTTTTATTCATGAGACCACGCGACTGCAGGTTTGCCTTAACTGTTTGACTGCTCTGATCCAGCGATCACGCGACATGAAGGAAGGCGCAAGGTCGGAAGACATTTCATTGACTTGCCTTAACATCATGCGATCACCCGAATGAGGTGGGTCCCATTCTTCCTTTAAAACTTCATAACACAAAAATCAAGCGATAACCCGACCAAAGGAAGATCGCTAAGTCTGGAGACACTCAGAGAATATTCGATTTTTTCACGAGACTAAGCGACACAAGGCAAAATCAAAGTCGGGAGATCATTTGGCATATTCGTTTTGATTCACGCGATCAAGCGACCTGACTTAACCTATTAAATAGCACATGCCTTAAGTGACTTGAAAAAGGTAACGAAGGAGAAGAAGACATGGCTAAGGGTTTTAAAATGCATCGTTTAACATTAGGCCTTAGGGTTTTTGCAGGGTTTTAACAAGATTTTGACATGGAATAGGCATGAAAACTTGCTAACTTTCAGAGAACAAGGTAAGGAACAGGGCAAAACAGCAAAAAAACGAAATACAACCAACAAGATCCAACCATCTAAACCTCCTAGGTATAATCAACATTAGTAAAATCATATCAACCCGTAAACCACAATCAAGCTCCCTATGTCAAAACATGTCAATGAAGAATGTACATATGTAGGAACTCCCACCACATGGGTAATGCCAACTTTGAAATAAGCTCAAGGCATATCATATCTACCAATCAATGCTCATATAAACCTAATTACTAAGAACAATCACAATGATATGCACATGCAACCCAAATAGTTGCATACTCTCCCACAATATGTCACCATCCTTCTAAATCATAAAATCATGAATCTTAGAGAAGTATAGAATGCAGAGATAAAACATGTAAGCCATAAATTTCCCTTCTATTAACACCTCAAAGAAGAAATGTTGTGTCAAGTATGATCCCTCCAAAACACTCCAAATGAAAAATCCATAACAACACCCAAACTCGTTCAATATATTAGATAAAAAAACACATCTATCATGTAATTCCAACATGGATGTAAGCCTCTCATAACCTAGAAGACCAAACTAAAACTAGTCATTCCCAAAAAAGGAAATCAACCCATTAAACTAACTCATAATATCCTAATAATGATACTATTATATCAAACCATATGTACAAGAGATAACCAATACCAAACATCTCTCAAATGATCCTCCATAATTAACAATCTCCATAGGTAAGATCCATATCTATGAAAGATAAACATAAACATAATACACCTAAAAGGAACAGTGAGAAATGCCTCTCAAGTAGCAAACCATTGAGTAGACCAAGAGTGGGTAATGAGAATACTCCTCTAATAAACCAAAGTCATCATGAATCACTCTAAGAACAATCTCCTCTCAAGTCCATACTAGGTGAAAGCCCCTTGGACTTATTGATGAAACTATCAACCATCTCAACACATGTCTCTAATCAAAAGAGAACTCTAGTCCCACCTAATTCTTTATGTATCCATGAGCACCTATAACACATCAATCCATTCTAAATTATAAATACAACATACCACAAACATGAAGTATCAAACAAATGATCATGTATTCAAAAAAAGAGAACCAAATGTCCAATTGAAAATTTAGGAACATAAAATAACAACATGATCTAAATATATCCTCCTAGGAGATCACATGATCTAAGTGAACGTAAAATATTATTAAGAGTAATGGGTCATACAAAAAATCTAATCTAGAATCAATAGTGCACAACAACATGATAATAACCATACTCTAAACCAAAGATCACCTATCAAGTAATGATAACATGTCAAAAAGACAAAGCATATATACAACATCTTAACCAAAGACTCCATGAGTCCTTCATGGATCCAAGATGTCAACATCTCCAATTATAATAGAGATAACCATATCCTACTAATGAACCTACAAATGTGAAAGAACCTTTTGTAGCAATAGGATCAAGAGCCCCTCCAAACATATCCAATAATAAAGAAGATCATCCACCATGAATAATGGTGAATCCAAATCACTTTCAACAACTCCCATTGAACCTTAATATCGAGTCACACATGGAATTGTGATAATCATTTCCTAAATGAATATCATCTAAGTCTACACACACAAATAAAATGTCAATAACATTAAGTGGAACCAATATCTTGAAGCCAAGAAGGTACAATCACCAATAAACTACAAATTAGGAATCAATCCTCTATTGTCAAATCATCATTGTCAAAAGTTCCTATTGAAATGTGTAATCAATGAACATCTAATCTATCATGATAAAAATAACATGCTACAAGTCCCAACACCAACTATATAAGTACTATAAACATCACCACCCATCCTCTCATCCCAAAGAAAACATCCCAATGCACTAATGATCACAAACAACACAAACTAAACAAAATTACATAAATAATGAGTCAAACTTGGTAGATATAGGTAGTAAACATTCAAGTAATCCAACTACAACTGAAAAGGCTATACACGCATACAAATTTCATAACTCATAGATATAAATACTGAAACATGCAAACTCATTATCACATTAGAAAACTGCAAACTAAGATATAAAAAATAATAATCTTATAGACCACATGACTCCAACACAAATAAAAATCTATTTGTTTTGCCAAATATGTTGACATCCATGTACCATAGTCAAGGAAAAAAATAAGAATCAAGAAGATAAGAAACAATATCTTGATAACAAACCAAATCACTACCAAATCACCACAAATATGACCATATCATGTCAATGCAAAAAGTATGCCTACATAACCATGACACCATAATCATCACAAACATTGTACCCGTAGACACTAAAAATTGGTCACCACTTGCAGTGGCATTTGTTCACAAACAATTCCTCTATATATCAGTCATTTGGTCTTTATTATTCATTGATATTATGTCCTTTCATTAATTAAATACTTTTTATTATTGATGTACAATTCTAAAATTGCATCACTATGCAATTCCAATTTAGCCTAGCCCCAGTATAGCATGTAAGAACTCCACCATTAATTTCTGGTACTCCAGCCCCAATTTCACTTATCATTTTGGCATCCCTGCTCTAATTAGGACCTCTAGACCAAATTTGGAGGCTTTTTGGTGGGACCAAGTCGTCAAAACTGACCCTGTCCTAGACTGAGTCACCCTAGCCAACTTGGTCCCCCATATTTTCTATGAAATTTAAATCAGGGGTTGATCTCAACAATTAAGTAGGCAACCCAAATTCTTGTTGGCCCTCTTCAAGTTTTGAGCCCTGAAAATGCTTGAGAGAGGTATATAAGAAGCTTACCTCTCCCCATTTGAAGAGGGTGTTATAAGTATTCAAGCTCTCTCCTACAAATTTTTATCTCAATCATTCTAAGGAAAATCTCAAGCATTCCAAGTCAATCTTCTCTATGGAAGAAAAATTCTCTCTCATTGAAGACCAAGTGGAGGAGACCACCATCAAGGAAGAAGATTAAGGCATAATCATCCATCCACAAGAATTCAATCATTTCAAGAATTTAAGTCTTCAAGCTCATTCTCCTTTCTCTCCACCAAGCATTGTGGTAAACTACAACATTCATTATATAAGACATGCCTTTCATGATTTCCTTTTAAGTTTTTGTGTGGAGTTAAGATATTGTATAAACACTTGTGATCACATTCAAAGAAGCATTGAACTATTAAGGTATGAGATACTTTATATTTTAGATCTAGATTATACATTACATTAGCACATTTTCCTTTCCAAAAATTAATTCTAATTTTAGTGTTGATTTCTCAACTGGAATTTGACTGAGGAAGACACCTCTCTACTTAATAATTTTTCTCTTTTATATGTGCAAGAATAGGTGGCACCAATCTCATGACTAGATCTAGACACTATAGGAGCTTGCCTACAATATGAGACTCAAAAAAGGCAAAAACATCAGGACACAGTTGCCAAAAATGACTTAGTCTTGGACCAAGTCATTCAAACCTACTTGGTCCTTCCAACCTTTCCCGAAATTGAAATTATAGGTCAATTTTTATCTCTGGGTTTTGTTTCTGATAGTAGAATATGTTTGCTTGATTTTTGTTAGTCTGTGTTTGCTGAAAATCATTTTCCTTTACTATTTTGTCTATATCTTTCATCCATCATTCCATTTTCCATTTTTCCATATTCATCATCTTCTACGTAAGAGAAGGATCATTGCATCCATTTAGTTCTTGATCCTCCTTAAGCCTAGCAGGTCATCTTCCTTCTGAATACGACTAAAGAGATATGGCCATCCCCAATATCTCTATTTCATATGCTACATTTACATTCTAATTTGGTGTCTAGATCTTATTTTTATGCATTGCATTATCCAATCTTCACATCTTAGCATTGGTACATTTTATACATTAAGCTATCTAGGTTCACCTATGTTACATTTTGGTGAACCCGACTCATAACATTTCCATTCTAATTTGGGTGTCTAGATCTGATTTATATGCATTTCCATTATACTATTTAGATGCATTCATTGGTAAAAAAACATAAAAATTTAATATTGTTGTCTCTTTCATTCTTACATTACTTTTTCCATTTTTGCATATGTGAAAACAATAAAAAGTACAAAAAAATATTTTATTCCATGCAACTTTTTTTACCTTTCATGTATCTTAATTTGATTTCTATGCATTATATACATTCTTTTCATGTTTCAAAATTTTTTAGCACTTTGTACTGAACCATTATGTCAATTTTGAATTAAAACATCATGCTTCATTTAAATTTTCTTTACATTACATTAGATCTAGAATAAATTCAATTCATGTGATGTTTCTTTTGCTTCTTTTACCTCATCATACATTTTTCTCAAATATTCTCTTCCTCATAAGGATATATTAGTGCAAGAATATGTTTCTAATCTTCCTCTCAATGACCCTTCTCTTTGTGGAGAAGCATTGAAGATTTGATGTTAACTCTTCTCTTAATATGTGCCTCCCCTGTGAGAATACATTTGTGAAAGATGATGATTCCATTTTTTATACCTTATTTTCTATTGGGTAAATGCAAGAAGTTGGGTCCCAATTTGGGGGAAGTTTTCCCAACATTGGGAATCCTGCTAAAAATGTGTACACATCAAGCTTGGGTGTCTAACCCAAAAATTAGGCACATGTATGTGTTCTTAAAATGTGCACACATTTACCTTTGTGCATGTGAGCCTAAACACATACACGTTTATCAATTTTTTTCTCTAAAAATGACTTGTTGAGCCGCATTTTTGACAGAACTTAGAGTGACAAAGATGACCAAGATGATGAGATTTACTACATACGCATTTGGCAACATTGGTAACCCCCTCTTCAAAATGTTTTTACATCCCAAGTTCATACAACATGTTGGTCCACTGAGAGGGGGGGGGGGGGGGGGTGANGGGGGGGGGGGGGGGGTTGAATTAGACAAACCAAAACTTAAACACTTAAAACTAAACTCTCTAAATCACTTGGTAATACTGAGTACAGTAAAAAACCAATTCACCAATCAACTTAATAACTTAAACAACAATACATCTCATATATGTAATTCAATCATTTAAACTTAACAACAAATCAGATTAACTCATATAACTCTAGATTTAACTCAGTTGACACAAGATTTAATGAGGAAACCCAATTTGGGAAAAACCTTTGTGGGAATTGTGACCCACAATAAAAATGTACCCTTCTAAAGTACGCTTGATTAACAACGTATCCTGTTAAAGATTATAAACACATTTTCTAAATGTGACCCTGTTAGGGGATTTACCTCAGATTTGTCAAGATCTTCGCTCTGTTAAAAGTGGCCATGTTAAAGGTCTTTAAACACTCTTTTGGAATGTCACCTAAGTCTAGGTTTTACATATAGGACTGTTAAATCCACTCGATAAAGAGATTTCTCTGTTACAAATATTAATAAGCAACAATATTAGCCATACAAGTAGTTATTAAAGTACATTTAGTGGAATGAGTTAAATATATAATTTAATCCTGTTATTATACTAGTATTTAATATTGTTATATATTTATATTTTAAATATAAATTTGTACTTATAATAGCTTATTATCATTATATACCTCCATTCATGATGGTTTATTGATCAACATAACTCACCTAACAATGTTTAAATTTAATCCTTCATAATTTATTTTAATTAAGTTGCATATTTTAGTTTATTGGTGACACTTTTGCACATTAAAAATGATAAGCGATGTTAGACCTTTCTAAAAGGATTGTTCCTATCAACAGATTTGGATTTGAGATTTTTGTCCTACTGAAGAAATTAGTCTTGTACTTCCTTATTAGTGTGCCTTTCTTCCCAGTTGCTCTTACTATATCACTAAAATACTAATAAATTTGAAATACTCTCTATTGACATCAAGATAGTTTGTGGATCTATCATGGCCCATGCATCATAAGGTTAGTAACTTAACCTGGTAAAAATTGCGTTAGGTGAACTAATTAAGAGAATCCAAACCTTCTTTGTTGCATATATCCATTGGTCTAAAATTTATATAAATATATCTCCTTAGCATATGAAGATTGTTTCCTCCCTATTGATTTGTTTTAGGTTGTGCTTAGAACACACTCAATTATAGTACCTAATAGAATATAGTATATACACAACCAAAGAAACATGAATTTACACATACTCTATATTTTATAAAATAACTAAATCATCTACTTCCTTGATTCTCAAAGAAACACATTTTGCATCTTAAAATTTATTTATAGTTTAAATTAACATCCTCATACATGTCATAATGTCAAATAACCAATGTTGCAACTAAGTTTAAAACCACAACTACATCAAATATCATTTATTTATAATATCTTTTTACCACATTACTTTGTCACAACTAAGAGGCAATTTAGCCATTTCTATACACATTCATACCAAGAAAATATGTATTTTTCTTTCAAAATCCTTTATCTCCATGCTAGTAAAATCATAATACTTCATTACATTTGTTCACACTAATGTGTAACTAAGATATATTGAAATTTCAATTTAAACGTAAAGCATATAAGAGTTTACAAACATAATTAATTTATTCTACGCATGCAATAACCTCAATCGAGATCAAATAAAAAATTTAATGTCAGCATCATCATAATCAAGTATATTTTGTCAAGGTCTAATAAAAATATGTAGTATTAATGTTCAACTATAAGTGGAAGCATTAGAAGGTCAAATTCAAGAACACTAAAGATTAAGACCTAGCATTAAAAGTAAGTGGAAACAAGAATGAATAAGACTTGTGAACCAACTCTTGACCAAGAACACACTAATTATATATTTCTTATTACTAACTAATCTAATAAAATTGAAATCAAATGATAAGTAAAACATAGATATATAAAATTTCTCCTATGAATTTACTATTTCATTCAAATGATAAGTGATGTGACATCATATAACACAGATCCAACATTTAGCTAGTAAGAATAAATTTAGGATAGAGAAAAGTTGTCATAACATAACAAAAATATATTAGCAACACATATTGTGAAATGACCATAATAAAAGTGAAGCATGAATTCTAATGGGACACCTTAAATATATTGAATCAGCTATAAAAACGAGTAAGAATAGGAGCTGGAAAAGATAGGAGGGTACATGTTTGTATGATTAGGGACATGGTCAACAAGTCTTGAAGTTGGGCTTCAATTTTAAAACCAAAAGAATCACTTTTATAATTATAAAAGCAATATTATTCAAGACCAAATTCAGTCACACAGATGCACTGCAACAACATCAACAAAAGAAGAAGAAGAAAAAGAAGAAGAAAGAGAGAAAAAAGAGAAAAACATACTAAATCCCAAAAAAGAATTAACTGAAACTAAAAGTTAAGACCACTAATTATAAATAAGTAAAATAAGAACAAGACAGACTTATGAAGGACCTCTTGACTAATAATATGATACCAGACAATAAAAAGACATATACATACTATTCATCACATGTATTTAATATTTGATCCAATAAAGAGATTACAAATTTCTGACTCAACAAGTCCCCATCGATATAAAATATAGTAATTATCTCAAACAGATCGACAACAGCAAACAAAAAATATATGACTTATCTGTGTAATTATCACTTAGTAAACACGCAAACAAACAAGAGACGCAGAGCATCGCAGTCCCTGCCAAATGCATAATGATTATAGAGTTGTGATGGAATGGAAGAATATAGAGTTAAAATGAAGTGAAAAAATTAATAATTTGAAGGAGTGATTACAATTCAACAAAGAATTCTGAAACTAGAAGCCTACAATATGTACAAGAAAAAATAGTTATAGATTCAATATCTTTGGAATAGGTTCCATAGCCAATTTCAACAGTCTTGAGTATGCTGCTGCATATTATGAATTTGCAGACATGTGAATATGTGTAAGTCTACTTCCATCATAGTGTTATGGGAATATAGAATGAGATATAGAGAATACAAGTCAAGTAATAAACAACAGTAGCAGTGGGCATGAGCTTTCCACAGTCTATAGGAATAAACATGACATTTACAATTAGGTAGGAACATTAGCCGATACCTGCAAGAAGTTTAGGCAGTCATTGGTTTGGTAGCTACTGTATGTTGTCCTAATGTAAATTTGAATTGTAATGTCTTCTCTTATTGACAGGTAGTTGTTTCTGTTGTTTGCAATATTAGATTATTTAATAGCTTAAATTTAATATAAAAAATGTGTGGTAGAAGGTAATTTATTATGTCAATGACCATTAAAGTTGTAAAAAAAATTAAATGAAACTAGTTTAGTCCATTTTTTTACTTCAATATATAAGTGGAAATATTTTGCCAAAATACAATCAAATTTAGTCAATCTATAATCGTAGGAAACTGAGAATCATAACATATATAAATTAAATTCTGAATATTAAAATACAGTAAGCAACTTAAAATAAGCACTGATCATATAATCCTCAGAAAATTCATTTTTAAAGGAGAAATTAAGTAAGCTAATAAAATATGCAATACTGGAATCACTTGTATTATTTAATATCCATAACTAAAATTAAAGTTTGAAATTGAAATGTACATAAGCCAATTACTAGCAAGTATGCCAAGCGAATTTGATATTCCAACAGTGTTTCAAGTTCAATGATGACTCATGAACAATGGTAAGAAGCAACATGTATATATAAATTTTAAAAAAGTACAGTAATATAGAAAATACATTCATTATTATTCTATGTTGACAATACCAAAATTGATAAAAAAGCAAGCCAATCTCTTCCTTCCAAACGCCACCAGCTTTTGCCAATATCCATAATGTTCCCTTTCAAGCACAAAAGTTCAGCCAACAACAAATCAGTCACCGAGAATGGAAAAGATAAAACCATCAACCATAGATCTCCTTCTTCATCAGACATTAAAATTACGCCAGTACAATATTTAGGTAAATAGCTGAACATAAAAAAAATACAAACAAAGTTTAGGATAATGAATTGGGTTTCCTAAAACTAGATATTAAAGTGTGAAGAAACAATTGGTCATGGATTTTAGAGATAGATAGCAGCTAAGTTGTTTTAACATAATTTGAAGCAGGATTTAATACATTCTTAGCATTTCTCTTTTGTCAGGAGCTCCTACTAGAAAACAATCTAACGAGTAAAGGACAACTAAAAACTGATTGTGTCATGTTAAAATTGTTGATTCTTATAGGATTTATTAGAAAATAAATTGTTAGTCCGAGCTTACAAAAACAATAAAGATCCAGATTGGTTTAGATGTGTTGAAAGAGTGAAGGCAAAAATAGACATTTGTTATCAAAGTAAATCCAAAAATAACAACAAAGATGTTTTGTCAACGCCTCTGTTGGTAAAGACACATTGGCTGGAAGTACATTTGTTACCATAGTATAACATAAAAGGTACTTTCCATTGTAGTAATTAGATTTATATGGTGGATCTTCATACAAGAAGTAACTAATAACAATCAACTAGCGTCTAGAGTGGATCAAGTTAAGAATTCCATATCAGAAGCTGTAACAACCTTTGTTTCCTAAGAGAGAAATGTAGAAAAATAGTATCATTTAATTTTGTTTTTGTAGATTCTAACATTGTATTGAAGGACTCAAATGATTGTACTAATGACATTTAAAATCCACGTTCGTTCAATTTTAATTTCATAGTTTCTAAATGTGATTTGTCTTTTTTGAGTGCCAAAATGTCATTTTTAATGTCATCTTTTCGGCACACTCCTTTAATTGAGAAATCCAACTGCATTTAATAGGCATCATGGAAGTCTTATTGGCATGTTGGTGAATTGATGCTAGTAGCTTACCACCGTGGCTTCAATCCTCAATGTATGTGATTGTCTATTTTAAGTTGTGTATGTAACATGTATATACAATGAATTACGAGGGAGGATTTATAGCATCTTCTACAGATTAAAGGAAAATATTATATATATGGAGAAAAGAAGACTCCTATAAAATAATTGTAAACATTTTATCAATATCATTGTAGTAGAAGATGAATTCCTTTTGGATTTGTTTTCTATTTTCTGAATTTCAGTTCAAGTTATGTTCTCTTGAATACAAAATTGAATTTCTTGTAATTGGTTATAGGAAATCCCTGACAAATTTGCAATGAGAATCAAGTGTAGGAAATGTAAAGATGTCATTCTCTAGGGCCCAAGTGGTTATTTATGGCATGTAAACTTGTGTTGTACTGATGCTTCTTCATCTTTCACGGATGGCTGGCATAGTTTTGTTTCTAACAACGGTGTAGAAGCCAAACACATACTTGTTTTTAGTTTCATTAATGGCACATACTTTGTTGTGCAAGTTTTTGGAGCAAATCACTGTGAGAAACATAGTGCCTCTGCTCTTCAGAGTTATACATCATGTTGTCTCAAAGAAGAAATCCCTGCAAAAGTTTGCAATCAGAAGAGGTATGAGCACAGGAAAATTCCCACAAAACCCTCTGCTATTGTTCATAGTTATTTTGTTGAACCCAGTTCAAATAAAGAAATTGTTGTTACAAATTGTTTTAATGCAGCTACTGAAGACACACATTATTCAAATATTGAGAGGGTTTCAGGTAAGCACAATTATGTTCCAAAATGAAATCTATGCATGCATCCTTTTGAACCATTTTTTATCTCACAAATATTATCTCCTATGCAAATAGATATGTCTGGAGTTCTCAACCCTGTAATATCACTGGAGCCACAATTTGAAGTGCTTTTAAAAAAGAGTGCAGTTTTTGGTAAAAATTTTAACTCGAAAGTTGCACTGCTCATATAGACAACAGAAAAAGAATTATGTTCTTTATGCCACTACATATTTTTCTATATCATAAATACAAATTAAAAAAAAACCAATACAATAATAAAAATATATATAATATAATATATAATAAATATATTTTTATATTTAAAATAAATAAATTATAATATAATGCTATCTTCTAAATATGTTTTTCAATGCTCAAAACTATTAATGTAGATTGATATCTCCTAAATAAGTTTTTGAATGCTCAAAACTGTTAACAAATACACCCTCACTAACTTGTCCATTTGTCATTCAATTCACTGCGTTGGGTCACAATGCTTCTACATGTTGTACTCTCTTCTACACGTGGCGTTAGAGATTAAGGGGATGTGTTCAAAATACATTGCAGCTACCATGTTCTTGGTTAAACAACTACAGTCAAGAGAAACATTGATGATGTTGGCGAAGCTTTCCATTGCCAGATCTTCCTTGAAGTTGTGTACAAGCATTTTGTTCAAGCCTGCAGTCACGTCTTCTGCTTTTGGTGTCTTCACAAGGCCATGAATCATTCTAGTATATCACATTTCCCTATCTGCAGGAATTCGTATTGACATCTTCCTAGAGTGTGTGAGTTGCTCCATTTCCTTATAATATATCACCCCATAATTCTCAATTGTGGGCATGCATTCTGTGAGTCGTGCGCTAATCATAATGTCTTTCAAGGAACAACTCTTAAATTCCAAGTTTGTCAAATCTTCCACGCTGTAAAATCATGGTCTGTTTATCTGGACTTGCATCATTTCTTACAGAGCATGTTCACAGTGGAATATGAAAAGAGAGAAACCGATTCTTGTGCAAAATAAACAATTTGAGGAGGAATCCCCAACTGATGAGATAGCAGAGATGTCATCCCAAATTGAAACAACTGTTCACGTAGATATTGGATGTGATAACTGTGGGTTGTATCCCATTTTGGGAAAGAGGTATAGATGTAAAGATTGTAGGGACTACATAGATTCAATTTGTGTGAAGCATGTTATCAGTCTTAAGACGGTGCATGTATTGTTGGTAGGTTTAATCAACATCATAAAGCAGAGCATCAGTTTTGAGGTGGTTACAAATAAAAGGCTATAGGGACTTATATTCCTAGGCAGAGATACAAGACTGTTTATTTGACTGCAGGGATAAGTTTTTAGTAGGCTATGCTCAACAGGGAATCTTCTTCCTTGTTGAATTTTTGTAGTTTTAAGAATATTTTGGTTGTAGTTTAATGCAATCTTAAAGTTAGGTGGGGGAGCCATGGAGGGAACCGCTGCTTATATTTTGATGTCTCAAGTGGTTCCATTCAATCCGTTTAAGTCTAAAACTTCTTGTAAATCTGAAGAGTAGCTACTGCCTAAAGAGGCTAATTTCCAACCCCACTAGCTGTTGAACGACTGTTAGTTTGCCAATTTTGGATTGTAAGAATCTCTCTTTGAAAATGGACAATAATTAGTGTTTTCTCCAACACAGAAGTTGGAGTTCACATGGATATCAAGGAGAAAAACTAAAATTTCTTAGGGTATTTGCGTCTGGGTTTTTATTGTGGTAATACTCTGACATTATGCAGTGAAAATTTTCTATTTCTTCCTAGTAAAAAAATTAAAACACAACAGCAGAGTAGAAAATACAAAATAAATTCATATTTGCCTTCGAGGGGACCACGAGTTTAGTACTAAAAATGTTTGTAGGTAGTTTTAATTGGAATTAGTCCTGGAATATGATTGTCTATCCTAGCTGTCAATCAACAATTTCATGATGGTTTTATCTGTATCTACTTCTTAGTTTATGTTTTAACAAAACTTGTGGAATTTTTTGTTCTAAGAAAGTTATCTGTGCTTCCATCAGATGAAATTATGGTACTAGTTTATTCCAACTAGGGAAGTATGAGGAAATGAAACAAATTTAACTTGAAATAAAATTGAACAGTCCACTACCGATTTAGAAGCATCTATTAATTTACTCTCTACCAAATATAGATTATCACAAAAAATGAAGAGGGAAACCTGCAAGTTTTTAAAGTTGAAGACATACTGAAAATCACTTTTATCGTATGCAAAAATGTGAACATTTGAGGAAATTTTGCCAACAAAATCATCTAAAACAACCAGTTATATGTTTCAAACAGTACAAATGAATCAACATTATCTGCAAAGATACCACAACACAACAACAACAACAACAACAGGTACACTAAAAGAGTTATTCAATTTTCACTGAGTGCCCAAGATGTCAAGCTTCTATTTTTATGGTAAGAAAGGAGCATTCATTCCGTAAATGAACCTAATATGGATATGCGGACATGGAAAAGTGGCAGAACTTATATACTCATAAAGACATCATATAGTTAAGTAAAAGGAAAAGATTAAGCTCTAGGGTTTTATTTTGTGAAGAAAACAAAGGCTCAAAACTCTCAATTAGTATCACGGGTTACAGTAGATTCCTAAAGATCAATCATTATTTCAATCTTACATATTTTCTTTTTGAAATACCACAGGTTATAGTAGATTCCTGAAGATCAATCATTGTTTCAATCTTACATATTTTCTTTTTGAAATACCAGGATGCTACACAGAGAGGAAAAATCCATGATAATATCTAAAGAGTTTAAGTTTTCTTATCATTTGATCAATGAGTTTAAGCTCAAGAATCGATACATAAAGATTTAAATGTAAGAAGGGTTTGGAAAATATAAGTCCACGGTGGATTAAATGAAGAACAAAGAGAAGATTTTCAGAACCCCATGCCATGAAGCGAACGGCCAAGAAACAACAGGAAAGCACAAAATTTGCAAGCAGAAAATAAATGTGTTTACTATGACCTTTCATTGCAAAAAAAATTTGCCAACAAAATCTAGAATTTCATATTGCCTAAAAATGCTAAAAATGGAACGGCATAAAAACAATAAAGAAAATCGAGAACATAAAATTCAATTAAAATCTTACAAGATAATATTGCATGAAAATCAAGATTTTAGTGCCCAACTTGTATGTCAAATGCTTGAAAATGTTTAGGGAGAACTACCTCAATCACACAAGTGGGAAGTGATAAAGTTATTACAATATTAATAGCCAATTAATGGCACTTTATGAAATTTTTAAAATTAAATTAGATTTTTCTTCCTACTATTATCTTCAACTCCCAATGAGCGAGTAGATAAATGATATTATTTAAATCATTTAAATATATATAAATACATCAACTATAGAAAATGTACACAAAGTTTAAAAATACTCATATCTGATTGGCTGTTTAAAAAATAAAATTACTTATATCTGATTGGCTGGATTTAAATATATATAAATATGCCAACTATAGAAAATGTACACTAAGTTTAAAAATACTCATATCTGATTGGCTGTTTAAAAAATAAAATGCATGTGACCGATGAGTAGCAGGATAAAATGCATGTGACCGACGAGTAGTATCCTGCCATAGGCAGGAACTAATTAAATGGTCAGTACTCTAACATAGACACCTCAAAGGTTCATCAAATTTATTATAAATATAAAGGTCCTCCAATGTAACAAGAAAATACAAAACAATTAATAATAATAATAAATTTGACCACCAAAGATATGTTAATTGAAGGCCAACGGTCATCACCGTTTCCCTCCTAAATGGTTGTTGGGTTTCCGATGTCTATTGGAAGCTTATTTATAAGCTGCTGTTGTATCATTGTAAACATACTATTTTTGCATAATAATAAAACCTCTGCTCTCAGTGTGGATGTAGGATTTTAAGCTGAACCACGATAAACATTGTGTATTGTGTAATTTGTTCATTTGTTCTTCTTTCTGTGTTTTTATCTTCTACAATTGGTATCAGAGCTGGGCGAACAACTGATTGGAAATTGGTGATAAATTTCCTGAGAATGGCAGATTTAAAGGTATAGAAATTTTCTGGGAAGAACTACGGGATATGGAAGATTCAAATGAAGTCTTTGTTAATCAAGCAAGATCTTTCTCTTGCACTTGAAGGAAAAATAAAGAAACCAAGCACCATGAGAGACGAAGATTGGGAGCAGCTTGATGCAAAAGCTAAAGCCACAATCTTTCTAGCTTTAGGCGATAATTTCTTGCATAATGTCTCAGAAAATGCAATAGAAAAGGAGGTATGGGATAAGCTGACTTCGACATATGCACAGGCATCCGCTGTGAACAAAGTCTTCATCATGAAGAAGCTGTATAAGCTTAAGATGAGAGAAGGCGAAGCCATGACAAATCATTTAAATAAATTTAATACTTTGATCAGTCAAGCAATTTCGGTTGGCATGCCCCAAGATGATGAAAATAAGGCTATTATATTATTGTGTTCTCTTCCCAATAGCTGGGATGGACTTGTAACAGCAGTAAGCACTTCAGCATCAAACAAGAAGCTGGTCTTCGATGAAGTTTCAGCTACTCTTCTCTCTGAATATTTGAGAAGAAGGAATAATGAGTCTTCATTCGGTGACGCTCTCACTATGGTGAGCACCAAAAATAGAGGAAGAAGCCAATATAGAGGCAGTAATAATTATAATAATCGGAGGTCTAATTCAGTAAGAAGATCACAATCAAGAGGTAGACAAAATGGTTGTTGGTTTTGTGGCAAAGCCGGCCATGTCAAGAAAGATTGTAGAAAGTACAAGAAGGCACAAGACAAAGTACTGAACAACGAAGCAAACATAGTCCATGATAAAGATGATGGGATTTTAG
>MU226831.1:479295-509871 GCA_018584345.1 Thuja plicata | reverse complement strand
TTTGTGATCCCAAAGTGACCACTCAATGCACCATTGTGCTTCTCTTGAATCATGTTCTCCCTAATGGAACCTCTAGGGACACATAGCTTATTGCCTTTAAACAAAAGGTTACTTTGTAAAGTATATTTAGCATATTCACTATGGAAATGGTTCTTGTATTCAGCACATACCTTGTAAATATCTGCAAAGTCCTCATCTTCAGCATATAGATCCTTGAAGTGATCTATTCCCATGCTCTTCAACTGAATCTCTTGAATGGTAAGAGATCTTTTTGACAATGCATCAACAACTTTGTTGAGGACACCATTCTTATGTTTGATGTTAAATGTATAAGCTTGTAGGTATTCAACCCACTTCATGTGCTTGTGGCTCAACTTCTCTTGAGAATTCAAAAAACTTAAGGCTTGATTATTTGAATTAACAATGAACTCCTTGGGCAGCAAGTAGTGCCTCCACTTTCTCAAGGATTGAACCAATGCATACAACTCAAGATCATAAGAAGAATACTTCTTCTTTGCTTCACTCAACTTCTCAGAGTGAAATGCTACTGGTCTACCCTCTTGGCTTAGGAAAACCCCAATAGCTATGTTGCTTGCATCACATTCAATTGTGAAAAGATTCTCAAAGATTGGTAAGACTAACACTGGTTGGGTAGAAATATTTTCTTTTAGTAACTCAAAGCTCTTGTTGGCTTGTTCATTCCACATCAACTTGTTCTTCATTCCTCCTTTGATTGTATCCAACATTGGAGCACAAATCACACTAAATTGCCTTATGAACTTCCTATAATAGTGAGAAAGGCCATGAAAACTCCTTACCTCTATTGTTGTCCTTGGAGTGGGCCAATTCATAATGGACTCTACCTTACTCTTGTCCATTTTTAGATTACCATGAGATAGAACAAATCCTAGGTACACTAGCTCTATTTTAAAGAACTCACATTTCTCCAAGTTAATCATTAACTTCTCTTCATGTAGCATCTTAAATACTAATTCCACATGCTTGAGGTGTTCCTCTCTTGTCTTACTAAAGATGAGTACATCATGAGTATGGCATGACTAACCATTCATATAGCCCTTTAGTGGTCTTGAAGGTTGTCTTCCACTCATCTCCTTCATTCACCCTTATCTGGTGATAGCCACTTTTTGAATCTATCTTGGTGAAGTACCTTGCACCTCCTAAACAATCCATCAAGTCTTCTATCCTAGGGATAGGGAACCTATATTTGATAGTGATCCTATTTATGGATATGGAGTCAGTACACAATCTCCAAGTACCTCCTTTCTTATGGGCTAGTACTGTGGGTACAACACAAGGACTAATACTCCTCCTTATAAGACCTTGTTTTAGTAACTCTTGAATTTGCCTAGCTATTTCCTCATTCTGTTTAGGTGTCATTTTGTAGGCTGCCTTATTGGGTAGGGTAGCTCCAGGAATAAGGTCAATCTTATGGCTTATGGGTCTTATAGGGGGTAAGGTTGATGGCTGTCCATCACTTACAATGCCTTCATACTTCTGCAAAATTTCTTGTATCTCTTGTGGCAGCTCTGTCCTCTTCACTATTTTATCTTCCTCTTCCTTAGGCTTCAACACTAGACAAAAACCAACTCCTTCTCCTTATCCCATCGCCTCCAAGAACTCTTTATCACTCACCATTAGTAAATTTAGACCAGCTATCTTCACTTCTACATCCTCTAACAATGACTAAATTTTGAAAGTCATGTTATCCTTTTTGAAAGTATAGGAGTTCTTCACTCCATCATAGATAGCTTGGTGGTCAAATTTCCATGGCCTGCCTAGGAGAAAGTGACATGCATCCATGGGTAGTACATCACATAGTACCTTGTCCTTATACCTCCCTATTGGGAACTCTACCCATGCTTGCTTGTTCACCAAGACATGCTATCCCTTATTGAGCCATGTTACCTTGTAGGGATGAGTATGAGGTATTATTGTCATACCTAACTTGCTGACTGCTTCCTCTAATACAATATTATTAGTAGACCCTAAGTCTATGATAACCCTACATAATTTACCCATCACCTTACATTTGATTCTAAACAAAGACCTTCTTTGGCTTGGCTCCTTAATAAATGTTCTCCTCATCATGAGGTTCTCACCTTCCTCTTAGTTTAATGACACCTCAAGGTGTTTATCAACTGCACTTGTGCCTTCTTGGACTAGATTAGTCCTCTTGTTACCTCCTTGAAAAGTACCACTCTTATTTGGACACCTATATGCAGGGTGTCCCATTTGGTTACAATGGTAACATTTCATATTGGCAAAGTAATTGCCTCTTCCTTTTCCACCACTTCTACCTCTAAAATTGGAGTTCCTTCCTCTACCACCTCTACCTGAACTTACTTCTTTCCACTCATTGTATTTGAATTCTCCTTGTGTCCTTGATTCTGAACTCCTTCCACCATATCCACCTCTTTGTCCTCTACTATCTCTTCCTCTACCTTTTCCTTTAGAACTTTTTTCTTGCTTCCTCTTGCCTTTTTCTTCTATCTTCAAGGCCATTTGATAGCATTGGTAGATGGTTTTGAAGTTCACTAGACTCATATTCTTCTTGAATAAACCATTTAACTCCATTCATATACCTATCTATCTTGATGCTTTCATCTTCAACCACTTGTGACCGTAGGCACAACTTTTGGAACTCTTCAGTGTAGTCTTGGACAACTAAGTCTTTTTGTTTGAGATTATGTCTCCTCCTATGTAGCTGCACTTCATAATCATTAGGATAATAGGTCTACTTCTTCTTAGTCACCATGCCCTTCCATGTGTCTATAGGACTCTTTCCTTCCTTTTCTCTTTTAGTTTGAACAAAATTCCACCATGTGAGAGATGAACCTCTCAATCTTGACTTGGCCACATTCAATTTTAGGGCCTCTGTGATACCATCACATTCAAAATGGTTCTCTATGTTGTCTATCCAATCCACTACTGAATCTGGATCCATTTTTCCACTAAATAGTGGCACACCCTCCAAAGCTTTACCACTCAAAGCCTTTAATGCCTTTAAGAAGGGTTCTTGGTCACTGACAGTATCAGGGGTTGGAGCTTCTTCTTCTATATCCAATCCCTTCTCCCTTTCTTCTTCTTCTTCTTTCTGGTCAATCTTATCCTTCATCTTCTCAGCTTTGTCTTGGACTTCTTCCAAGAGTTTCTCCATTTGAGACAATCTTTCTCTTAATGTTTTGTTGTTTTCTTTTTGTTCTTCCACCTTTTTAGCTAGCTCAACATTAGTCACCATGACTTTTTCTTTTTATGATCCTCTAGGTGTATTATCTCCCACTAATTTAGTAGGCTGAAACATCCACCACAAGCCTAATCTTTAATCAAGCTCTGATACCAATATGATGTAAGTTTTCCAATGGGTTTGCTTGCACAATCCACTAAGAAGATCTTCTCTATCTTCTTCAAGTATCCTAATCTCCTCTAGGTCCTTATTAGGCTTAGATAATTAACTAAGTCCTAATATTACTCTTCTCTAAGAGTCTCCACTTGTGCTTCACCCTTTGAAAGACTAACACCCTATGATTACTTCACTTCTCCACTTCTCCTACTCACACTTAGAAGAGTCTAAATGCCAATTTTCACTCTAACATTCTTAAACCATTTGTAGGGGTGTCCATAAAAATGTAGAAATCACATTTTATCAGTTTGGAATCCATCTTGAGAGGTATTTTCACTCTTTGCAATCAATTTCACACTTTTGGCTTAAGGAGGCCTAATTCCTTGTAGTCCTATCCAAGGTGTTTTTCCCAATTAACTTCAAAATTTCCCAAATAAATTAAAAATATAAAACCATATTTAGATACCCTATATCATCTTACAAGAAATTTTCAAGTTTTTAAGTTTAGTAGCCCTCTGTACATAGGGTTCCTACAAACTAGGTCTTATAGGGCTAATAGGCCTAAAAACTAGGACTGTCTGCAACACTATGCTAAACTTGTCCAAAACTTGTCTCCACTGATTGGTATGAACTCTACCAACTCAGTATGTCAAGGTAACAAAAACCCTAATTCATCATGTACTTAGATCGTACAGATCTATCTTCCCCTACTCATGGAAACTCACTGTTTCTCCACCAAACCACTAACCGAACAGTGCATGCTTGCCCAGGGCTTGGTCCTAAAAATAGCTACTTGTCTTTCCCTACCTCCTAACTCTACAACTATGTACACTAATGAATCCCCTATCATTTCCATCTATCCTTGGGAGTTTCCCATGGTTATATTTCATGGGGGAGCCATATTTATACTGACTGGTCAGGACAAGACCAGTGGACTACCTAAAACATAAAACAATTTAAACTAGACCTTAAAATCCCTTAAAAAAACTTGGTCACTGAATAAGAAATATTCCAAATACTCTTAGGAACACAAAACAACCATTACTTTGAAGCTTTCAATCCATAATGTATGACTATCACAAGGAAATGCTCGGAATTTCTGGAAATGCCAAATTGCAAACTATATTCCTCTTCTCAAAATGTTACAATGAATACCTTAATTGCATGATTCGAGTCTCTCCTATACTGGATTCCTTCTTCCACCATTGTAGGGCCTTTTTGGTCAATTCCCCACTCCTAGAAACAAGGAGAATCTGATGTAACCATATTGCATGCAACGCTTGCAATTATTGCAAATGTTGTCATGACAACAAAATAACAACTTTTGACATCTTTTCAATTGTGCTTCCTTCCTACATTTTAGGACCTCTATCCTCTCTATTTCAAGGATCCAAGAGAATTAAAGACCCTATGACATCTCCATGTCCGCATTTACGAGATTAGGACACATTCAAGACTCTAAACCATCACCTAACAACTAAGCCTAAGAATTTGAAAACTACAAACAATGGCTATTGATGTGACCTTATTCCTAGTGACTAACTCACTTAGCCTACATAGAAAAGACCTACTAGGGTTTAAATACAGCTAACCTATCTTGACTTGGCTAATGTCAAGTACAAGCCAAAATGAACAAACATGGAGGCTACCCTAGATGCTCCTACACCACTTATATACTTAGCCAATTTTACATTGTTGCCTTTGATATAACCAACAACTGTTAGTTGACCATAAGAGAAAAGTGTGGTTTCTACAATGGGAACATACCAATTATCCAATGTAATGTCTATTTCCAATAATCTCCCCCTTTGGCAATGATGGAAATAATTGGTGAAAAATGACCAAGTGTCCAAACAAAATGTAAATCATCAACATGTCTCTCCCTAACAAAACAATTGTGCTCTCCCTGAGCTAAATAAATCATTTTCACCTCATATCTCCCCATTTGAAATAAATGGAAATGGCTGGGTTCTTCCTCAAAATCCAGCTTCCAAAAATCCTATATAATCTTCTTATGTACATAGGAGGGCAAAGTATACTTA
Organism: Thuja plicata; assembly: GCA_018584345.1. NCBI lineage: Eukaryota > Viridiplantae > Streptophyta > Pinopsida > Cupressales > Cupressaceae > Thuja > Thuja plicata. The sequence continues at coordinate 504,468 of MU226831.1, read as the reverse complement.
CAACAATTTAAATATGTCTAAATTTCTTCTTAGAGCTACAAAATCTATGTGCCAACTCTTTTTTATGCTTTTGGATATCTAAATTCTCCCACAACCACCATATGCCAACCTATCTTCTTCAACCAAATATTGTGCATGAGGATATTCGTAGGTTGCAACTGCTTCCCTCAAACCTCTTGACATAATATGAACTTTTGGAATAATTAGCTACTTTATTTCTTCGATCCTTCTATTAACTTTGTTCCTCTCCGTGATAAGCAATCTAATTTTATCATTGAGTGTTGTCACATGAGATGAATGAATTGATGCTAATTATTTCAAGGGATCAAATCCATGCGATATCTCTAAAATTTTATTCTCATTGTCCTTAAGAATTTTGTCAATATCAGCTACATGCTTGGGATAATCAACACAGTATTTATACACTTTTCCTCCTCTCAATGCATCCTTCAGTTGCTGAATAGAATCTCCCAAAGAATTATTGTCATTTTTAATTATAATATTTGGTTTATTAAATCTATTGGAAATGAATTCATTTTCAACTTCGACCAATCTATAATTCTCTTAAGTCTCAAATTGAGTGAAAACTGCATCCAATCATCCTTCAATTTGACTAGATGTTGGAACATTTGGAAAAAAATTATAAGCTAGCATGATCTTACTTAAAATATTGGTTTCCCTAAAGAAAAGTTTGTTTCCCTTCTCATTAGTCTTTTTAATTATTTCTCTTACTTTTCCTTGAGCAATGATAGAAATTCCCATCAACTGATCTTCACTGAGAGTGTCCAACTCAATTGGACCTTGCATAATTTTCATTTTAGTGATGTAATTTTCAAAGATTTTAGTCACTACCTCCATAGTGTCTCTTGCCCCCTCAACTTTATCAAGCTTCAATTGAACTATCTTCTCTTCCATAAGATCAAGTTCATCTCTCACTTCATCTTCCTTCTATTTTTCATCATGCATTACCTCGACCTCTATATTTCCTTTGTCGGATTCCACATTTGTTTCATTTGACCTGTTATCATCATCATTTTTGCCACTTTATCCTTCAAAGCCTGATAAACATCTTCTGTCATTGTTGCCTTATAATTCATTACTCTAGGCATGTCTCCCTCACCCTCATTACCTGTATAAAGTGAAATAGGTACACCGGAGATAAAAAAATTTGGTTCTTCATCCAAAGTTTGAAGAATTGTACATTCGTGATTCTTTTTCTTGTGCTTTTGTGGTGGAATTTCATATTGATTTATCAATAGTATTTTTCTTACCACTTCTTCAGTCTCCTCTACAACTTCATAAATCTTTCCACTCATGATCATATTTATTCTTTTCTAGGTCAAAAATTCCCTCTTAGCTTCTTGAAGAAGTATTTTAAATTCATCTGTAGAAATAATGAAACATAGTCTAGTTGCGAATGCCTCTTTGATTCTTTGGTCTTCTTATAATGAAATTAGTCTCTTTTCTTCAAGTTTGGAAAATAGATCATCAGGGATTTCCCATTTTATCTCAACAAGTGGTCTATTGTATTTATTCATATACTCAATTGTTCCTTTTTCTAATTTATTTTTCTCTTCTTTATCATATCTATGATATTATCTATTCAACTTAACTAAGATTCAACACACAATGAATTTCTTCAAGACATCATCTAGAGTAAATTGTGGATAACCAATTATAACCTATTTGGGAATCTTACTAATCACTAATTTTTTTGATGTGGCTCCTTTGGTCCTTAACTTGTTCTTTGAATCATCTAAATTTGTGGACATATCTGAATCATCATCCTTTTCTTTGTTCTGTGACATTTAGCCCTTTATCTTTACACTTTTTCTTATTGATCTAGAAACTACTTTTGAGTTAACTAATTTAGGCTTGCTAGCCTTTAGTGTAGGTGTCCTAACTTCCAATTTAAATGCACTTACCTTCTACATGGACTAACTAATGCCTACACTAAGCTCCTAGAAAATATGATGAAAGGTAAATAAGGTGGAGGTGCATCGTCATCTACATTGATTGGTTCTTCAGATTTATTCTTTCCTTCCTCTTCATATTCCTTCTTGATTTAGCCAGTTTATTCTTTGTGAAACCCATCCTCTCACCCACAATCTTAAATTATTTTCTATCTTTTCTCTTCATACTAGGTTTGTTCAGTTATAGATGTACTTCTAAGATCTTCTCTTTGTAAGTACTAAATATCTTATCATTTGTATCAATTGGTTTACTCAACATGCATTTCACATATATCTGAAGCACAATAGGATCCAATTTGTAACTGATAGGCATGATTCAAGAAGTTCTTGGGTTAGCTACCTGTGTAAAGAAATCGTCAGTTTCAACTATGAAATAGGCAGTGTCTTCATATCTCTCCACAATCTCCCTCAGGATTCTACATCTGTTCTACATCTCCTTCCAAAAGTTCTTGAAGTATCCACATAGTTTTTCTATCACCAACCACTTTGGTATAAAGTAATAATAATGATCTATAAAGCCACCGGTATGTATTTTTTCCATATTATGTTACCAATCCCTAGAAAATAGTTCATGAAGTAGAAAAATATACATGTGTACAATCAATGATCCATACTTGAAAATTTATTTCCCTTTCCCAGATTCTCCATAAGACACATTCTCAGAATCTCACAGACATCATACTAAGCATTTTCCTTAACCATTTGGTATGTAGTGTGAATTATGGTGCTAGAGATGGAGTTTTCTCTGCTTGAATGATAGAATTTGTATCCTAGAATCATTGAAGAAAATTTCACATTGGGATGCCTAATATTTTTGACTGTCATAGCCATCTTATCCCATGTTGAATTGATCAGTTTTGTAACTAATTCCCTCTATATGATTCCTAAGGTAGGGACCTCTCCATTTGCACTGAAACCAGTTACTGCTTCTAGAGCACTTCCTTGGTGATCTTAGGAGGTCTGTCTAACCAAATAAATTGATCGTGTATTATGTTGAGAACAATTCTAACCCACTCTAGTTCATCAAAGATGTGGAACTTCATAAAATGAGATAACATCATTGTCTCTAATATCACGAATTCATTTTTAGGTTACCATCCTAACACAAATATTTATACGACTCAAGAATCGAATAATCTCTTAGCTCTTCAACATTACAGTGAATACATGCCCTAATGTATTCTACATGCAATATTCCATGAGGAGCATGCTAAAATGATCTAGAAGGATCATCTTCCATAGATTTATGTGGGTGTTTCTGGAATTTAGACCATTGTCAATCCTTAACATCAACTATCATAGGTGTATCCATGATTATCAATCAAATTTATCAAGTCGCAGAGTGATAAATTACGTTTTTACGATGATCACAAGGGTTGGCTAGTTTAATCTCTAAAAATGCTTCAATATCTCCTCAAATTTCTCTCAATCTCTCTGCAAGTTCATTAGGTTCCAAATGATGTCACAAGATATCCTTTTAATGCTTTGCACTCCTCAAAAATAAATATTTAATAAATGTGTCAAACGGTACCTTAAAAACTGCTATAACTAGCGATCAAAAATTATTTTTGCAATCCTCAAGATCTAATCATAATCCATAAAAAATTATTCCATCATAATTCAAATTTAACCCTTTGTATAATTCCATAGACCACTTCTCTAATCTATCAGATTCAGGGCTAGCGTAGGATTTTTCAGTAAATACTCCCCCTTAACTACTTGACCTGATTAACTTGTCGATGAGATATTCACACCAGAATCCAGGGTGACTAGTATAGAAGAATCTATATATTATTTCCTAACCCATGTTTTTATGATTTCCTTGTTAACTTCATCAAAATTGATTATTTTATTTCCTTTATCATTCTGCACACTGTTATTTTCTACCAAACCTCCTGCATTGTTGTATCTACAATTTCAAGTAATATGACTAGAATTGTTGCAATTGAAACATATCACATTTTCATACCTTGTGTTCTCATGATTTTTCCTCAATGTATATTTATTTGCAATATGTCCATTTTTTTGTGTTTATAATAGGTTATGTTCCCTTGGTTCATAGAATTATACACCTTTGAACTCGATTCATTGGGTTTGTGTCCATAGTTGTATCAAGTGTAACAATAGCGATAATATGATGTGGTCTTAGGTATGCTTCTGTACTCCTCTCTATGACAAAATTTGTTGCATTAAAATCATCTTTCATCAAAATTTGATTGTCTTATAGGTGCCTTCATAGGTTCTTTAGTCAGATTCTCTGATGAATTGATTTTCTCACTTGATCTATAAATTTCTCCCTCCTCAAATCTAAGTCCTTGAGAATTTCCTTTTGGTCTTTGACTTTCAAGTTGTGCATCAACCTTTGCTGAACTAGTTTTGAAAGTTTCTTTGAATTCATTTGTTGTAGCAATCTCAATCCTGGGCACTTCATTAACTATTTCAAGTTCTAGCTCATTATGTCTAGATTCTTCAAGATAGGTCTGCAACTATCCAAATTCACAATTATGTTTGTGGCATTCCTCATTTTTTCTTTCACAGCCTGTTCAAGATTTTTCTTCGCCTCAATTTCCTTAGTCATCTTCATTACCATAACTTCCATTTCATGCTTCATATTATATTTTTATTTTATGATTTGTTCACATTCATTTGATTTATCTATTAATGCTTGTGAATCATATGTACTTCCTTTCTGATTTAACTATTCAATAAGATATTTACTCTTATATCTTGATTTATTCAACTGATCTTTCAAATTCTCAAGGAAACCTTTAGCATTCGTGAGTCTCTTTTCTAATTCTGAGCTATGAGATTTTGATTTGTCAGTATCGTAAAGTGAAATCAAGAATTGTCTCTGAGTACTACTAGAAACTGTTAGATTTTCCATTAGTTCCTTCTTCAAACTGCTAGACTTCTTCCAAGGACTAAATATATGATACCAATTAATAGGATTGAGGAATATTGAGAAGAGGGGAGAATCAACGTTCTTGCAGATTTAAATTTATTAAAATGATTTCACAACCATAAACCAAATATAATTGAAAGAAAAAAACTGGAAAAAAGGAAAGCACCCACAACATCATAACACCATAAATTTATGAAATTGCAGAAAATTATTATGGAATGGTGGAACATTGACATAAAAGGATCGACTATGTTCAGAGTGGCTAAAAAAATTAGAAACATCAAGATAAACATCAAGCATCGGAACAATAATGAGTTTGGTGATATCTTCTCCATCAAAGATAAGGTCATTATGGATCTCAATCTTGTCCAAGAGGAAATCTAGAGAGAAGGGTACGACATTGAAAGACTACATAAATAAAAAAACCTGCTCTTAGAGTGCCACAATGTTATAGCGAAAGATGAACTTTTTTGGAAATAGATATCTAGATCCATTTGACTTAGGGAGGGGGACCAAAATACTCGGTTCTTCCACTTGTCTACAATGAAACATAGTGCTGCCAATAGGATTAGCAGCATAAAGAGGGGGGATCAAATCTTGAAGGATGATAATGATATATCTAATGAAGCTATTGAGCTTTTTCCTTCTCTTCTCTCAAAATACCATGATCTCTCAGAGGAGGACCAGGAGGTCCTATTAAGAAAAATACTCAAAATCATCTTGAAAGATAAAAATAAAGTTATGAGTGTAATTCCTAATTTGGAAGAGTTTAAAAAAATCTTTGGACTCCCTTCCTAGAGATAAGGCCCCAGGACCAGACGATCTTCCTATATTTTTCTTCCAAAGGTACTAGGATGTAGTTAAATTTGATGTGGTAAAGGTGGTGCAAGAATTCTACTGATCCAAAAACCTTCTAAAAGAACTTAATGTTACCTTCCTGGTTTTTATTCCTAAAGTCTTAGGGGATGAATCGATGGATCTTTTTAGACCCATAAGCTTATGCAATTCTTTCTATAAGATTATCTCTAAAGTCATTACCATCATAATTATCAATGTGCTTCCCTCCATCATTTCTCACCAGCAATCAAGATTTGTTCCGGGATGATAAATTCTTGATTCCATTATGGCGGTGCATGAAGTGATCCACTCCTTAGATGCTAGCAAGAGGGAAGGATTCCTCCTTAAGATGGACCTGTCCAAGGCCTATGATCATGTTTACTGGTCCTTTCTGCTAAAGGTTCTTGGAGCTTTTGGATTCAACTTGAATACTCACAAGATCATCCATCAACTCATTTATTGTCTTTTTCTAGTGGTTCATGTAAACAAATCTCCTTCTGCTTTCTTCAAAGCTACTATGGGTTTGAGACAAGGTGACCCCCTATCTCCCATTCTCTTCATTATCTTGGCTGAGTGCCTTGGGAGATCGATCATGGAAAAAAGGATTTCTGGGGAGCTGAAAGGTATCAGAACTTCCTTTGGTAACTCTGTTTTATCTCACCAGTAATTTTTGTACATGATACTATTTTAGGAGGGGAGGCTTCATTGAGAGAAGCTAAAGTAGTCAAAAACCTCCTTAACTCCTATAAAAGAGCCACTAGTCAATCTATAAACTAGTACAAGAGCTCCCTCTTCTACATTAATACCCTTGAGGAAAGAAAAAGGAGAATTGTGGAGATCTTGGGATGGGGCATTGGCTCCCTTCCATTTAATTACTTGGTCCTCCCTCTTGGTTTTAAGCCCCCTGATGAGTTCTAGAACAAACTCATTGGAAAATTCAATAGGAAATTGGCTGGCTGGAAGGGGATATCTCTCAGTCAAGTGGGTAAAATCCAACTGGTTAAATCTACTCTTCAAAACCTTTCTACATATTCCTTGAGCCTCTTCTCGATACTAGCTAAAATTGTGCAGGCAATGGAAAAAATTCAAAGAAGATTTCTCTGGTCGGGGGCTGAGGAGCATAAGAGATTTCCTCTAATTTCTTGGGACAAAGTATGTCTCCCAAAAAGTTTCAGAGGTCTGGGGGTAATGATAATCAGACCTTTTAACAAAGCTCTCCAAGTGAAACAGATATGGCACATCTTCCATGGTAAGGGGGAATGGAGAGACTTCATTAAAGATAAGTATCTTTCTAAGGATTCCTTGAGTTATTTATTTCATTTTGATGACATCCCAAAGGGTTCTTTCATTTGGAATGGCCTCCTCAATGCTAAAGAGTTAGCTAAGTCAAAAGCTAAATGGAAAATTGGCAATGGCCAAACCATTAAATTTTGGGAGGACAACTGGCTCCAGGTTGGTCCTGTGAAGGACTATGAGCCTTATAATATTTGGAGGGATGAGTGTAACTATCAATTTGGTCCCCGAGTTTGCAACTATAAAGTGGGAAATTCCTGGGTGGACTTACCATCTGTCTCTCAGGATTTATCTCCCCTCTTTACCACTCTAAATGCGGTCTCCTTATTCCCTAATCAGGACTTCTTGATCTGGGATGGTTCCCTCAAAGGTTCTTTCACAGTTGCCTCAGCCTACTCTTGTTAGATGCAATTGGAAGTGAAGCCTTTTTGGGCCAAAGGCTTGTGCATTGGCCTTATTCTCAAAATTAATGTTTTCTTCTGGCTTTTTCTTTAGAATTGTATCCTTACAGTTGATAACCTTTTGAAGAGAGGCATCCCAATTCCTAATAGGTGTGTGCTCTGTAACTGTGAAGCCAAATCTTTGGATCACCTCTTCATTAATTTCCCTTTTGTCAGCTCCATTTGGCAGTCTCTCCTTTCTATTTTTGGGTAGCATTGGTAATTTCCCTCCTCTATCCAGGACCTTTTCCCCCAATGGACCCTTCCTTTTAAGCATACTGCGCTTCACAAAATCTGGACCTTGGCCCTCCCTCACTTATGTTGGGGAGTTTGGAAAGAGCGGAACAACAGTATCTTCAAGGATTGCTGTGCCTCTCCTAAAATAATTTTTGAAAAGATTCACCATGCTCTCTTAAAAAATTATGTTTCCTATTCTGGCTCTAACCCTTTTGCGGGTGATCCCACAATAGTGGGTTACACTTTTTTGCCTAAACGGACAATGGAGTCTACATTTTGAAAGAAACTTTTAGATTCAGATGCATATTGTGATTAAACCATTTGAAATCAGAAGATGAAGTAAACTAGAGTCTTTTAGGATTTTCTGTCTAGATTATAAATATATTTTTTCTTTTTTTTGAATTGATTTGAATAATTTTTGTTCTCCCACAAAACTGCTATATTGCTGAAAACATCATTTTTAAAAAGTTACACTGACTTCATAGAGCATAAATTTTTTTCTAAAATAGATATCAATGTGGTTCTTTTGAATTTGTTTTTTTAACATCCATACAAAGGGAATGCAATTGGTTTGAAAAAATTTCATGTTTATTGCATATTTTATGAATGTTTGAATTCGAGTAAACAATAATTTTGACATACCTTGACTGCATAGCTTATAACTTTTTGTGTATTTATCGAAATTCAATTTGTTTTGATATAAAGTAGACTCAAAGATGGAGGGAACTATTATTTTTCAATTTTTTTTCTCATTTCTACTATTTTTCATGAAATTTCAAACTTGGAGGTTTATATTGGATAAAAAACCTACATTTGATGCATGTCAAAAAACATAGGCCTAACTAATTCAAAAATTGTCAAATATATATTCATTAGAAAGCTCATTTAGAGTACTTGTGTGATGAAAAAGGACGTCTCCTTATTCTTCCATTTGAGCCTTGTGCTTGATCCCCGAAGCCATGAAAACTTTAGATTTGTGTCAGCCTCTACAAATGGTCTCTAATCAGAGACTTTCGATAGAAAGTAGTTTCGATCAAAACTACTTTCTATCGAAAGTAATTAAGTGGAATTTGCATAATCAATTACTTTTGATAGAAATTTATTTTGATAGAAAGTACTTTATATCGAAATTCCCTACTTTCTATCAAAAGTACTTTCTTAATCCACCTACTTTGAAAATTTTAGGAGCAATTGCTTCCTCCAAAAAATTGTAACCCATTATTGTGGGTTCACCCTTGCAGGAAAAGATAATCATGGTGGCCCTAAGAAGATCAAAAAAAAAATACAGAATTGCTACTGGAGCTATCCCTCGGAAGGATGGTTTAAGGCTAATTTTCATGGCATGGCCGAGGGTAATTTAGGAAAGGCTGGAAGTGGTGGTGTGATCTGAAACTGCTATGGAAAGGGTATTGCTGCTGTCATCCTCCCAATTGGCACCCAAACCAATCACTTTGTGAAAGAAAATGCGACCCTCCAAGTTACCAAATTATCCCATGTTATTGGGATAAAAAACCTCTGGCTATAAGGTGACTCTAGAAACATTATAAAATACCTTAACAAATTACACCCACCATAATGGACTATTGCCAATATGATAGAAGAAACCTGCAACCTCTTAAACACCTTTGAGAAGATACAAATATCCCACATGTACAAGGAAGAATACCAAGCTGCTGACTGGTGTGCCAACTTGGTTATGAAAAGTGACACTAAGATTAGATGGCTTCACAAAGGAGTCCTCCCAAGTGAGTTCAAGGATTTATTCAAATACGATAGAATCCAGGGAAAGGAGGGAATTAAAATCATTAATCATGAAAGTTAATGCTACATTTTGAAACTACTTTCCCATAAATGGAAAGTACAAGATTGACAGGAAGGATAATTATTCCAAGTCCCATTTGCACACTTTTTGGGTGCCAATTCACAAAGTTAAAACTTACCTTTTAAGGCATATCAGAAGAATTTTCTAGAACAATTTGGTGAGAAACTGTCTGATTAGCTTTAAGCTGAACCACTAGAACGTGACTCTAAGCTATTATCCTGCAATGGGAGGCAAAAGAAACAAAATGGATCTCTCTAATGACAATGAGAAATGGAGGAGACAGACTAAGGTTTGGAATTATCAGTAGCAAGGAGGTATCTCTACTTTTATTGAAATAATTCATGGTGGGAATCCTTCAGTGACTAAAATGTTTGTGAAAAGATGGGATGAGGGAAGCATGGTGATTGATGGAAAAAATTCACGGTCATTAAGGAGGTCATTTCCAGTGTTACCGACATCCCCATTGTGGGTAATAAATTTTACAAAGATCATAAAATTTCAGACTCGGTGATAAGTGATTTCGTGAGGAATGAGGAAGAGAAAAAAATATCATCAAATTTGGGACTTATTACCTTCCAAAACTGATGAAGGAGCACCCAAAGAACTAGGGTGAAAGACCCTTAAGAACTCTTAGATTAGTTTTGTTGGTTTGTAAAGTGTTTTGTTGATTCAATCTTATAATGACCGAGTGGAAAAATGGGTCAAGCTGATGAACAAACACTCTAGTTGCTTAGTTGGTTTCTTTCAGTTGTGTGTGTGTGAGGTAGTTTGTAAGCCTCTAGAAATCCAACCAAGGCATCAAGAACATTTCATAAAGATGCTCGATTAACACTAATGTTCAGTTAACACTGATGCTCGGTTAACACTGGAGCTTGGTTAACACTGGATCTTGGTTAACACTGGAGCTCAGTTAATACTAGAACTCGGTTAAAACTAGAGCTCGGTTAACACTAGCACTCGGTTTTGCATTACTGTTGCTCGGTAAATTCCATCATAACGGCCCATGAAAAGAGGATCTTGTCTTTAATGGATAGTATGATAAATTGTAATGGTTCCTGATGAGATGCTTGTGATTAAGTGGGAAGTTATGGTTATTCCAATGATAGGATGGTTAATAATGACATCCCAAGCCTTCATTTAGAGAGTCATAGAGGTTGCCAAAGAGGAGAAGTTACATAAAGTTATAGAGTTGCAAATTATTGTAGTGTTTTGATTTCATTTCTAGAAATGAGAATTTGCAGACTGTGTGTTTAGTGAATATCAAGCTTTATTATTTGTTTTGCATGCAAGTAGATTAGTTTACTTTATTTATGTTTTACAAGTTGTTAGTTATTCACCCGTTTAGTGTTGTAAATAGTAATGGCCCCTCGAGATTTCCAAGTCCATGGTGAAAATCATGTGTGGGGATGGAACTCAAGAGGAGCCCTTGCACATAGTTTCCTTTTTGTTTTTGGTAGGAGAAGCAATAGTTAGGAGTCTAGATATCTTACCCTAGGCGAGCTCGGTAATAGTCTGGCTAGGGAAGAGAATGAAAGCAATGTTCTGAAAACATTGATTGAGTGAGTAGAATGAATCTATTTGTGTAGGTTCAGTGAGGAAGATTAATAATATGTCAATGCGCACTGAGTCTTGAAGGGGAGGTAAAGCTGATAGTGACTTACCTCAGTTTAGGGTTGTGAATACCCTAAGAGATCTAGGAGAAAGATCTTAGAGCATAGCCAAGCTGACTCTATAGTAGCAATGAGACTCCAGTCCCACATCAGATTGGTATCAGAGCCCTAAAATATTTGGCCATGTGTTGTTTGGATTTTATCTACAGGAATGTCTGTCGACTCATCCAAGATGGTGACCAATGCGGAACTCAGAAAAGACGTGGAAGAGCAAAGAGAGGAGAACAGACTCTTGAAGGAAAAGTTGGCCGAAATGGCTGCTAAGCTGGAAGAAGTGCAGCTAAGGACTACAAATGTCAGTGAATAGATGAGAGAAGCTGATGGAAAGGGTAAATTAGTGGCCAGGGAAGACATTATACTAGAGCCATACCCTGTGTTTCAAGAAGAGCCATTCTTGAAAGCATTGAAGGCAATGAGTGGTAAATTCTTAGAAGGTGTGCCTCTATTTAGTGGCATGATGGAACTAGAGTTAATCATGGATTGGATAGGTCTTAAAAATCACTTTGACTATGATAATGTGACTGAAGCTCAAAAAGTAATAATAGCCAAAACAAGATTGAGAGGAACTCCTCTCACTTGGTGGAAGTTTGTCCAAGATGAGAGGACTAAAGAAGGAAAGAACCCCATAACCACTTGGAAAGGTATGGTGGCCAAGATGAAGGAAACTTTCCGTCCTGATGATTATGAAGTGCAGTTGCACAAAAAGAGACATAATTTGAGACAAAAAGGTTTACAAGTCAGTTCCTACATAGAAGAGTTTCACAAGCTATGCTTAAGGTTGCATGTCATGGAAGTAGAAAGCCTAAAAGTGGATAAGTACCTGAATGGTCTCAAGTGAAGTATCCAAGAGGAAATTAGCCTCTTAAACCCAAAAACTATACACCAATGTTACTAGCTAGCCCTCAAGGTGGAGGAAAAATTCAAGAAGAAGCAAGATTCAAATAGTAGAGGAAGAGGAAGAGACAACAAAGGTTATAGAGGAGGATATGGAGGAAGAAATCATAGTGATTCCAAACTGACTGAGAATCAAGGAGAATCCAGTAACACAAGAGGTGGTTATAACCGAGGAAGAGGTTCAAATAATAGTTCAAGAGGAAGAACTAATAATCAAGGAAGATGATCTTACTTCTCTTCAATGAAGTGTTACAACTGTCAGCAATTTGGACATCCTTCATATTAGTGTCCTAAGAAGAGTTCTACATCACAAGGAGGAGAAAGGAGAGTCCACTATGTGAAAGAAGAGTCTTCTAGCAACAAGATAGTAGAAGTTTCACTAGATTATGAGAATGGAGAGAATCTAATGATTCGTAGAGAACTCCTCAAAGAACCCAGTAAAAAAGAGACAAGCCAAAGAAGATCTTTATTTTGAATCAAATGCAAGGTACTTGGTAAGGTTTGTAAAGTTATCATAGATTCAGGTTCTACTGATAACATTGTTTCTTTCGAAGCTATTGAAAAATTAAAGTTGAAAATAATTCCTCATACTAATCCTTATAGGGTTACTTGGTTGAATGGAGATCAACATGTATTAGTTAATGAACAAGCTTGGGTAGAATTTTCCATAGCGAGATATAAGGACCAAGTGTTGTGTGATATACTTCCCATGGATGCTTGTCATCTATTATTGGGTAGACCTTGGCAGTTTGATAGAGCTGCAGTACATGATGGAGCTAAGAAATATTATTCATTTAAGAAGGATGGAGTAATCTTCAAGATTCAGTCAATCTTGGAAGAAGGTGAAGTGAAGAAAGAGGGTCCTAACATATTGTTAGTAGGTGAGAAAGAGTTCTTACAAACATTGGAGGAAGAAGATGGAGTAGGCTTTGCTTTGGTTCTAAAACCAAAGAATGATAAAGGGGATACAAAGGAAGAGTTACCCTTAGAAGCAAAAGAGCTATTGAGTCAATATGAAGACATCATTAGTAATGGTCAACCAGCTAGTCTACCACTTGAGAGATTCATTAGTCATCAGACTGACTTCATCCCAAGAGCCTCACTTCCCAATAAAGGTTCCTATAAAATGACTCCACAATAGAATGAAAATATAGCCAACCAAATTCAAGAGTCGCTTGATCAAGGACTGATTAGAAGGAGCATAAGTCCATGTTCCATTCTCATAGTCCTAGCCCCAAAGAAGAATGGTACTCGAAGGTTATGTACATATTCTAGAGCCATAAATAGGATCACTATTTGGTATAGATTCCCAATCCCTAGGATAGAGGATTTGATGGATTTCTTAGGAGGAGCTAAGTATTACTCCAAGATAGATATTAAGAGTGATTATCATTAGATAAGAATCAAAGGTGGAGATGAGTGGAAGAACTCTTTTACTACTATTGAGGGAATCTATGAGTGGCTTGTTATTCCTTTTGGGTTATCAAATGCCCCGAGCACATTTATGAGGTTAATGAATGAGGTGTTGAAAGAATTCATTGGAAAATGGGTTGTAGTGTACTTAGATGACATTTTAGTGTTCACCAAAACCAAGGAGGATCATCTCAGACATCTGCAAGTGGTGATGGAAAGATTGCATGCTGATAAGTTGGCAATCAACTTGGAGAAGAGTGAGTTCATGAAGCAAGAACTCATATACTTGGGGTTTTTTTTTTTTTTTTAAATATCTCAGAAGGTAAATTGAAGATGGATATCAGCAAGTTGGAAGAAAATTTGAATTGGACTACACCTAAGTCAACCAAAAAAATAAGAAGCTTCCATGGATTAGCACAGTTCTACATGAAGTTCATCACGTAGTTTAGTGCAATCAGTGCACCTGTTTTAGATACCATAAAAGGAGGTATGAAAGAAAAGTTCCAATGAAATGAGTAGGCTGATAAAGGATTTGAGGATTTGAAGAAAAGGATAGAAACTCAACCTATTCTTAGACTTCCCAGCTTTGATAAGTTGTTTACTGTGGAATTTGATGCAAGCAATGTTGCCATAGGTGCAGTTTTGGGTCAAGAGGAAAAACTAGTAGCTTTTCATAGCGAAAAACTGAATAATGCAATGAGGAAGTATTCCTCATATGATTTGGAGATGTACGCATTAGTAAAAGCACTAAGGAAATGGAGAGATTATCTCCTTCCCAAAGAATTTGTAGTCTTTACAGACAATCAGGCTTTAATTTTTTTGAATTCTAAAGACAAACTAAGCCATAAGCATATGAAATGGGTAGAGTACATTCAAGCCTACACCTTCACCATCAAGCACAAGAAGGGAGTATAGAACAAGGTAACAGATGCATTGAGTAGAAGGTTTCTCACGGTGCAAGAAATTCAGTTAAGAAGCATTGGTATAGACAGCTTCAAGGATCTATATTCACCAGATGAAGATTTTTCAGCAGCATACAAGGTATGTCAAGATTTTCAGAATCACTTTCAAAGCGAGTATTCTGATTTCACCCTACAAGAAGGTATTCTATTTAAAGGAGGAAAAATATGTGTACCAAAAGGTTCAATGAGGGATAAATTTTTACAAGAGAAGCATAATGGTTTAATGAGTGGAAATTTTTGGGGTGCATAAAACCTTAGAATTGGTGCAACAGTACTACTATTGGCCAAGAATGAGCAAAGATGTTCAGAAGTATGTAGAGACTTGCATAGTTTATCAAAAGGTCAAGGGTACTTCATCAAATGTAGGATTGTATCAACCACTTCCAATCCAAAACTGACCTTGGGAGTGTGTCAGCATGGATTTTGTGTTTGGAATTCCTAAGACCAAGCTAGGAATGGACAATATTTTTATGATTGTGGATAGATTCAGCAAGATGGATAGCTTTGTGCTATGTAAGACCACACATGATGCATGCTGTATAACACATATTTTCTTCAGAGAAGCAGTGAGGATACATGGATTACCTTTGAGTATTGTATTAGACCAAGACTCTAAGTTTATGTGTCATTTCTGGAAAACCTTATGGTAGAAGCTCGGTACAAATCTTTCCTTTAGCTCATCATATCACCCACAAACCGATGGTCAGACTGAAGTGGTGAAACAAAGTTTAGGAAATATTTTGAGATGTCTCATAAAAGAATATGGACAGTCATGGGATCAGTTACTTGTACAGGAAGAGTTTTCCTACAATGATATAATCAATAGATCCACTGGAAAAAGCCCTTTTGCAATAGTATATGGGATTCATCCCAGGGGTATATGTGAACTCAGGGATCTTGGAAACAATATAGAGAAGAGTGGTTATGCTAAAGATTTTTATCAGTCCATGAAAGAAGTCCATGATACTGTGAAGAAGACATTAGTGGAGAGTACAACCCACACCAAGTAGAAGGAAGATGAAAGGAAAAGAGATGTTCAGTTTCAGTTGGAGATTTAGTCATGGTGCACCTAAACAAAGCATGGTTGCAAAAAGGTGTCCTGAGTAAGCTTTAGATGAGAAAGATAGGCCCTTGTGCAATTTTGGCAAAGTATGGGTCTAATGATTACAAAGTTGACCTTCCTACTCATATAAGTTTATCTTTAGTCTTTAATGTGGCAGATCTGGTGTCCTACAAGGGATAAATTTTAGAAGAAGATCCTGATTTAACAACAACAATAGAGGATCTCAAGGAAATAAAACCTCTAGTAGCCCCAAAGCCAAGAGCAGAGAAGATTCTAAATTCAAGATTTTCCAAGCAGACTAGAACAAAGACATACATGGAGCATCTAGTCAAGTGGCAAGGACAAGCTGATTCTGAAGTCACATGGGTGTAGGAGACTGAGTTCAAGAAGTTGGGCATTGACCTCGACCTGATCCAATCACCAAGAAGTTGATTTCTCTCTATTGAGGGAGTATGGTGAAAAAGCACCCAAAGAACTAGGGTGAAAGACCCTTAAGAACTCTTAGATTAGTTTTGTTGGTTTGTAAAGTGTTTTGTTCATTTACTCTTGTAATAAATGAGTGGAAAAATGGGTCAAGATGATCAACAAACAATCTAGTTTCTTAGTTGGTTTCTTTTTGTTGTGTGTGTGTGTTTGAGGTAGTTTGTAAGCCTCTGGAAATCCAACCAAGGTATCAAGAACCTTTCATAAAGCTACTTAGTTAACACTGATGTTCGGTTAACACTAATGCTCGCTTAACACAGATGCTCAATTAACACTGATGCTCGATTAAAAATAATTCTCGGTTAACACTGGAGCTTGGTTAACACTGGAGCTCGGTTAACACTGGAGCTTGGTTAAAATTGGCACTCAGTTTTGCATTACTGTTTCTTGGTAAATTCTGTCGTAACGACCTGTGAAAAATGGATCTTGTCTTTAATGGAAAGTATGGGCAGTTGTAACGATTCCTGAAGAGATGCTTGTGATTGAGTGGGCAGTTAGGGTTGTTCCAATGATAGGATGGTTAATAATGACATCCCAAGCCTTCATTTAGAGAGTAGTAGAGTTGCAAAAGAGGAGAAGTTATAGAAAGTTACAAAGTCACAGATTATTGTAGTGTTTTGATTTCATTTCTAGAAATGAGAAGTTACATACTATGTGTTCAGTGAATATCAAGATTTTTTGTTCCTTTTGCATGCAAGTAGATTAGTTTACTTTATTTCTATTTTACAAGTTGTTATTTATTCACCCATTCTAGGTTGTAAACAGTAATGGCCCCTCGAGATTCCTGAGTCCATGGTGAAAATCATGTGTGGGGATGGAACTCGAGAGGAGCCCTTGTACATAGTTTCCTTTTTTTTTGGTAGGAGAAGCAACAACTACGAGCTTGGATATATTACCCTAGGCGAGCTCGGTAATAGTCCGGCTAGGGAAGAGAATGAAAGAAAAGTTCTAAAAAAATTGATTGAGTAGAATGAATCTATTTGTGTAGGTTCAGTGAGGAAGATGAATAATATGTCAATGGGGACCGATTCTTGAAGGGGAGGTAAAGATGATAGTGACTTACCTCAGTTTAGGGTTGTGAATACCCTAAGAGATCTAGGAGAAAGATCTCAGAGCAGAGCCAAGCTGAATCTGTAGTAGCAATGAGACTCCAGTCCCACATCAAAAAGGCATCAAAATGTTGTGGAGATTCATCCCGAAGGCTATTCTCTCTTATGTCACGCTAGATACCAGGTTTGATAGGATCAAAACCTATCACTTCATTCTCATGAACCACTTCAGACATGGTATGCAGGTTTTTATCCTATTTTATTTATATGCTTCCATAAATGAAAATATTAATGGGTATAGGGATAAGGCTATTGCAAATCATGTCCTACATGAGGGGCTTTTACTTCTCATTTATGAGTACTTTAGAGCCCAAATTTTGGTGAAGGAGATTGTAGATACAAAGGATAGAATGGATGTCTCTGGCTCTAATTATGTCCCCTCGGAGACTGAAGATAGTGAGGGTTTACACTTTGAGGGCCAGGAAGATTTTAACATTAAAAAGAAGACTTTGGGATCCTTCTCTAAGAAGCGTGTGACCAATACTTATATAACCAAAAATGAAAAAGTTGTGACCCCGTCCAAGAAACATACAACTACTATGATCTCCTATGAGGAGGAGTATAACGATAATGAAGAAGGGATGAAAATGTTGGAAAGTGACAATGCAAGCAATTGTTATTTTGTCATTGATGTCAAACCTTTACTGGTGAGACTATTGCTATCTGTTTGAGTACCATATCTATTGTTCATGAAGAAGATTTAACAAGAAGACCAAGTGAATGGTTGAGTTAAGGTAATTCAAAGGGTATTTGATCAGTTGGCACTCTGGCAAATTAATTAGTTGTTTATCTTTCAAAGACAGTTTTTCTGGTTGTTCTGTGCCGAACAAGTTTGGCTTGTGCCAAGTAAAGTTTCTTATGATGAGCAAAGTTTCTTTTGCCGAGTAAAGTTGCTTGTGATCAGTAAAAATTTGCTCGATGCCAAGCACCATTGAAATTGCCGAGTGAAAATAGTAATGAAGGCCGACTTACATAAGTTTGATTATTGATGAGATTTGAGATCTCTGGCCGACTTAGTTGATCTTATTGGGATATGTAATGTTAATTAAAGATTGATCCACATCATTTAATGTATGGGTAACCATAATTAATGCATGGTTTCAAGAATTAATTAGAGACTACTTTGGAGAAGAAAATGTAATGCAAAAATGGAATGATTCGTTGGATCTAACCTAACCTAAGATCTACGATCTTGTTTAAGTGGAAAAAGATTTATCTAACCTAGATAGAGAGATATATGATAATCTCAAGGGGTTATTCATTGAGTGTGCAAGCGTGGATGAATGAATGTGTATGCAAGAGGTTTGCATAGTTGATTTACTATTTAGCATGATCTAGCAGAGAAGGCAAAAGGAAGAAGCAGAGTGTTGCATGTGTGATTGCTTGACGAATTTCCAAGTAGATTAGAAGGTTGAAATGACAATGTAGGCTACCCAATAAGTTAACATCAGAGCTGTAATTGGATCTGAATTGCAAAGTAAGTTGTATGTACCAGATCACAAACTGTTGATTACTTTCTTACCATTGTATCAGTTAAATCCTTTAACAAGGTTGAATTAACATTCATTTGTATAAATCCTCTAACAAGGTGACATTTAGATTGGAATGTTCTAAGTCCTCTAACAAGGCCACTCCTGACAGGGTGATTAAATCCTTTAACCAGGTCACACCTAGCAGTGTGTTACTGTAACCTTTAACAGGGTTGGCTACTCACAGGGCATCACTTTAGAAGAGTGAAAACTTGGTAGCATGTTACTGGTGGTTTTTCCCATATTGGGTTTCCATGTTAAATACTTGTGTCAACTTGTGTGAATGCTTATGATTTGATTTACTCATATGTTACTTCAAGCTAATTTCAATTGACAGTAAACTTCATGATTAAAGTTGTTGATATATGCTACTGCTGTCGAGTAGATCTGAAGTACGTAAAGTTTTGATTTACTACATCTAGACCTAAGGATAACTAATTCACGTCTCCCCTCTTAGTTATTCTAAATTCATTCTAACAGAAAACTGACTATGAAGAAGAAATTTTCAGCAGAAAAAGAAAAAAGAAAAGGGAGATCGCCATTGTTTAGTACCAAAATGCAAAGAGAAAGAACATGGAAGATAACACTAGCTGGAAGACTCCCAAGGACCATATTTATAGAAATACCTATAGCTCTAGTGACAAGGATAAGTCGAACTCCAAGATGAGTAGGATGGTACTAACCAGGATAACCCTTCTCCCTAGTTTTCTGAGCCCCACATCTCGGTGAAAGAGAAGGGGCAGAACATTGATTTTTGTTACTATGTTTCTGTGCAGGGGAGGAAGACGATTTGGTACAACTTTGATGTTAAGACCGCTAAGATGGGGATAACCAAGGAGGTCATTAATCCCAAAGTTATAGAAGGTGAGGATGGTAGGATAAAATTGGAGGAGCTGATTGACCCGACTATGGTGGTTCTCAGTGATAATTCAAGGGAAATGGAGCTCGACCTTCTCAACAATGGTAGAAATAGTATGCTAGATAGCTACAAGTCTATCGAGTGGTTATATCATGAAGTGGTGGAACTCAAGAAAAGAGCAAAAGAGATAGACAACACCAACAATGATGGCACTGCTGAAGGCCATAAGAGTCTCAACACCAGGGTTAGTAAGATGGAGGAAAAATTGATTAGGTTCAAGGAGACTCTTAAAAACATTGCTGAGAAGAGCTTCAACATCCTAAAAGCCTCAAACGAGCATATAAAGATCCTAATTGAAAAAATGGAAGAAAAACTTGATGACACTGATGCAGCCAAAACCAGTGCGGAACAAGAGTAGAAGCCTGATGGGGGACCTAGAAAGAGTACTAGAGAAAGCTCCAAGAAGAAGAAAGAGAATGAAAGCCTGACTGGTCTCCAGAAGATAAAGGAATCTGCGACCAAGATGGAGATCCTTGATTCCAAAGCGGCTAGCCTTCTCGAGAACATCTCCTAGTTGTTTCCCCTGGCTTTCTTTGTTTTCCCTGTGTTCTATTTTCCTTTTTAGCTATTTAGCTTATTTTTTTCTTCGGCCCTAGTGTTGGCCCGTTTCATCTTTTGGTACTGTTGTTTTTTGATTGGGAAAACTTTTTGATCTTTAGCTCTGTAATTGGATTTTAAGCACCCTATAAAACCTGTTTTACTAAATCCAAAACACCATAAATTTTATCATGAAAACTAGGTTAAGGGAAAATCCACATTGGAGATGGAACCCATAAATTATCTCTACATAAATAAGTTACCTTGCTAGGGGTTTACTTGTACATAGGGGAATGCAGATGCATTTACTCGTAGAACCTAGATCTCATTACTTATATTATAAAACATGTATATAATCGTTAGAGGCACACTGCCATACACAATAATTCATCCACAAAAGGTGAACTCAAAAATAACATCAATAATTTCTATACAATTCCATTAAGTACTATACATATTATTATCTTATAGTTGAACCCTTGCTCTCTGATCCAAAATTCATATACAACATATGAATATCATATCCAATCACCCCGTTCTAAAATATCCATAAAAACTTGATCTTATATACTCAATAGAAAAGTGTAATAACTTAACTTGTAGACTCCAAGAATAAAATATGTGACGTGTAGAACCTCGATCAAAACAATAATCAAACCTTCATGCCAATCTTGAAAAAGAAATAGATAACATCTATTGCATCATCTCTACTGATAATTACTCTCATACTGATCAGATTAATGATTTTATAAGATCGTTGATCGATCCAACATCTGATTGTCACTATTCTTCACTCTTTACTGTCAACTTGTTATTCTCATCTTCATAAGTTAAGAAAATAGTAACATATTCAAGTGCGATCTTGGAATAGAATACTATATACCTTGTAGAATCTTCCTCAAAATTCACATTACATAACTCACTCTCATCTGTCCATACCGATCCTTTACCAATCCCTATACATTGTTTCTCTTCTTCCATACTTAGCCAATTTTGTATTCTTGCCTTTGGTATAACCAAAAACTATTTGTTGACCATAAGAGACATGTATAGTTTCCATTGATGACAACATAAAAATTATCCAATGAAGTATCGCTCACCAATAATGTTACCCTAGTGAACAATGATAAGGTAAATAACTAGTCTTGATCAGAGTAAGAACCCAAAAGTAGAGATATCAAGGCACCCACCAACCCCCAATGTTGGGCGTGTCTAGTAAATAAAATACAAAAATGATCATTTAATGCAAGGATGTGAGAATATGAAAATTAATGATGCTCAAAATGCCTCAAAGAGGAAGAATCAACGTCCAGAGAATCCCAAGAAACTACAGAACCATGAAATGTTTGTTCAGGTTCATTAAGAGCAACCAGACTAAGTGTATCTTCATATGTGATTGAGTGGTGACCATCGATTACCCCAGAAGATGAGGCACCATGCTAGAAGGAATAAGAGACCCGCATAGGTGGGATAGGAAGTATCGGATCCGGAATGCACCCATTAAAATGAACTATGATGGTAAGGATTTCCAAGAAGAAGTCCAACTCAGTAGAGGTTAGTGTGGAATCCATAACATGCTTAAAGCTGCCAAACTCATCAATGATATCCTTTGGATTTCTAACCTGCACACCATTCTTAACAAAAGGAAAAAAATCTTGGACCCACGCATTAGCCATGAGAGTGGAGAAATCTATAATACTAGTTATTGAAAAAAAAAAAACCATTTTCTAAGTTGTGAGAATGCAATAACATTAAAAGAAGTTCCTCATCATAAATTTCATCATTAGTCACTTTCTTAGAAATATAAGAAATGAAATCATCATCCTGCATAAGATCCATTAGAATAGTTAAAAATTAAGAAGCCATTTTAGTACATAATGCAAATGAATGAAAAGAAATCCACTCTTCCCCAACCAATGATCATGCTGCACCCACAAAATTGTACATAGACAACAAAAGACCTATGAAAAATGGTTTGAAGAATCCCCTCCCCTCTGAATTTCCCATGGTAATATGGGAAAAGATATCCTATATTCCATAATTAGAAGAAAACTAATTCGAAGAAAAATATTAGACAGAGATGATAATACTAGAAGGCAATTTGTTAAGAATGAACCAAAACATACTCCTTTTATACATAGATATTAGTTCCATAAGGACAAGAGCATAAACTTTTTGATTATATCGAATCAAGAGAGATCTGACAAAAATTGATTAAAACAAATCATACATGTAGATAGCGAAGAAATAGGTGCAATGCCCATATGTTTCCGCCCAAAGGACACCACCACTATTCCATCTGATCAAAATTCTAGCTTCGCACATATAATCTTTGTATCCCAATGAGATGAAGAATTACATTTCACACATATGAAGGTAAAGATGAATTCTCAAAAGATAGATCACACTAGGAAGTTCAAACCGATAAAGTAAGATATTTAAATCAAAAGAATGACAATAATTGTACCAATTCGAGCACGGGCAACAAATGAGACATCAACAATCAAGCCCAAACAGATGATGAAACATCAACAACTAATTCACATGACTCCGTATGTCATACCAAATACATAACAAAACAAGATGACATTTTAAGGTTCCAACGTCATAAGAGAAAAATCAAGAATCAAAGCCACCTAAAAATAAGACAAGGATAACCTTTGTTTCTTAAAGTCCAAAGGGAAGATTCATAAAACATCTTCAAAATCCGTTGAAGAACAACTCAAGAAGTGGAATCTGCCGTCAAATTAAGCCCTTGCGATGTCAAGCCAAGCTGACTCTTGGCAAGAATAGATACCAAAAACACCTCAAAACAAGACAACCAACAATGAGTAAATATCATATATATAATTCAGACATAAGTCAATCCCCACATAAAGCAATTAATATACCCCTTTAGGATCAATCTGATATCTATCATACATCATTATCAATTTAATGCGAAGGACAAAGGAATAAGAAAAACTTAAGAGAACTCCATATACCGTTGAAGACCACCTTAGAAGTGATGAAATAAGCAATAATTTAACAGAGGACTCCAAGAATCATTGAAAATCACCTCCACGATAGGAAATAAGAGACCGTTTATCAATGTCAAAAATTAGTAGAGCTAAACACAACACGCATATCCAATCAAAGTGTGATTATATATGGGTGAAATGTCCATCAAAACTAAATCTTGATAATAATAAACACCACGTATTCCTCAAACCAAAGGTGAAAGACAATGAGCGGAGGAAATTCATATGCTTACATGGAAAAAATACTTCATTTGTCAGATTCACCATATAAGACTAATAAAGTAAATAAACATGATAGATCCGGGATGAGCATACCTCAAAATATAACCCAGAGAGATAAATCAGATGAAAAGATACCCACAATATATTTACAGAAGAGCAGAAAGGCAATCTTCTAAGACCTCTTGAAGAAGGGGAGAGTCATCTATGACCTTATTTGCTACTAAATATGCAACCATATTAGCTTCTCTAAAATAATGTTTAATATCAAAGTAGGGGAAGGCTTGTAACTGAACAAGAATTAAATCTAAGAGGTATTGCAAGTTCCAACAGTTTGTGTTTTTGCGAGAAACAACATGGACGATGACCATAGAATCACCTTTTATAACTAGGCTATTTATAATTTTTTTCAATAATAATAAAATTTAGTAATGTGACATGAAATATTAATTAATAAATTTAATGAATTCTATGTGTGATATCGAGTTGGAAATCTCTTGTTGTGGAGGAGATAGTTGTTGAGTTGAAATGTTAATGTCTAATTTTTTAAAAAAAAAATTCTTGAATGTTGGTTGGAAGAGGTTTTTAATAAATTTATTAAATAGAGTCTTTTGAAGTATTTGGGGGAGATTTATGATTATTGAATAGAAATTGGAAAAAAAAGGGAAATTGGATTGTGGTTTTTTAATCTCGCTGTGGATTTAAAAAATTTTAAGGTAAAAAATTCTAAGGAATTTTTATTGTAAAATATGGAGCTTGGAATTGTCCTAAATATTCATTTTTTATGGTTTTCTCCGCTCAAATATTGAAGGTATGGAATTTAGCTCATATAACTAGTTTGTACAAATCTTGATGGCTGAAAACGTCATTTTTATGCATCTCTATAACATGAAATGAATTTGAAACCCTATCTGTATTAATTTTATGCTAAGGACGTCGATGTTTAAGTTTGTATTTGGTTTCCCCATTTTTATTTTCTTTTGGGTCATTTTCTTCTCAACGAATAATTCAATATCAGATTCTTTATGAATTGTGTTTATCTTGTTTGGGTATTTTCTAGGCCTTGGTCGATTTTCTTCAAGAAGTACTACACATTTCCTATGCTCTTATTTCATACAATGCAATTTTGGTCCTATTTCTTTGGCGTTACCTTGTATCCACTTATTGTGAGCTCAAATGGGAGTCATTTTATGCTATGTTTGCAATGTGTCGTGTCCTAGATTTAACATTGTTTACAACTTGTATGGTTGTGAATTTTTTATGCTCCACATATGCTTTATCACATGGCTTTGGAGTTAGCTATGATTACATGTGTATAGTCTAGAAAGCCATTGTTTCATATTAAATAGACGGTTTTTTTATTTACCATGTGTATGGAGGTTTTTTGTGGGAGATTGAAAGGAGTATTCATGCATAATAAACCTCTATTAGGTGTTTTAGGTAATGATCCTTGATTGCAGCCAATGCATATTATTGGAGTTGATGAAAAACTATCAGCCCTCCAGCTCCCAAGAATCACCTGCATGCAAACACCTGTCACAGAAAGAGAGAAGAAAAAGCTATGGACACAAAAAATAAAAGATCTTTGAAAGATGAAACATCCTCAATTGATTCAATAAAAATGGAATGGAATTACAAAAAGGATTAAATAATTACAAAGTGATCAATCCTTATAAAGGAGATCAAAACCATGAGATGGCTGAAGAAACCAAGGTTGGGTGAAGAAACTAAGGTTGCATGAATAATTAATAAAAGAATCAATTATTGCATGCCTAAAGTTTAGCTTAAGTGAAATAGAGATAAAAGGGACTTAATAATTAAATCAAATGATGATTTAATTAATAAGTGAAA
>MU226831.1:438845-460243 GCA_018584345.1 Thuja plicata | reverse complement strand
TGGTATGTGGTTGCAATATCTTTGTTAAAGTAGTTAATGAATCTGTAATTGTAAGGATTGAAAAGAATTTGCACAATACTTTCCTATAGAGATTAGCGTAGGAAGCTGTTTCTGCACCTAAGTTTCCCTACATATATATATATATTAGTAAAAATCATAGTATTTTATCTTTGTGGTATACCCTTGTGGTGATTAGTTTCTAAATGGTCTTTGTATATACTTAGTTCCTTTTATGATTTCTAGCACTTCTCTCATGACTTTTAGTACTTGTGTATGTAGAGGAGTTTGAGCGTATGACTGATTATGTTATAGATGATGATATATATAATCAATGATTGTATAGGAAACTTTCTCGATTATGTATTTTATTATGTTGAAATAATAGATGTGTTCTATGGAGGTTAATGAAATGGTTACTCCCTTGAGTGTTAAAATATCTAGTCAAGTGTGAATTGTGAAAGTTAAATCATAGATTTTACTTAGTGATGATTAATTCTAATGAGAATGAAGATTGTTTCTCCCTTTATCTTCTCCTTAGTTATGATTATTAAAGTTATTGGTTTGAATGCAAATGTATGATTTAAATAGTTGATCATGTATATGGTAGATATGTGATTACAAAAAATTATGGGTCAAGGACCTAAGTTTCTGAAGTTCAGTGGTGATTGAAGGTATAGGTAAGTATGATAGAAGGTGAAGTGAATTGATTAGAATTTTTAATAAAGGATTTAAGGAACATATTTTTATTAGTACAAATATTGAATGTATGCTAGAATTGTTGCATTGTATATCATTTCTATATATTCTTGCATTAAGAAATTGTTGATTTGATAAGAAATTAATATATTTTGATGCTACATAAAATTGAGTAAATGGGTAAGTAGTGATATGATTTCCTAAATGAGACTTAGAATTATAATTTTTATTTATGGAATATTGGTGTGACACTTATTCATTTCCCTTGATGGATTTAACTTTGAGTTATTGAAAATTTTTATGCTACTTATACTAGGATCTTGTGCAATGAAAATAAGAGAACTTAGTTTTAGGTAAGATATGAGGTAGATGTTAATCATTTTCCTTTCTTAGAGTATAGAAACATATTCTTATGCTATGTATATGATTAGTGTGTTAGAGAACCTTCTTATATTATTGAAGTTTCATTGTGATAAATTTCATCTCATCCACCTTTGAAAGGATGAACATAGTTGTGCATGCACTGCTAGATGGATCAAGGAATCATGAATAGAACTCTACAACCTTGTAATGTTGGTTATAGGGAGTATTTTAGTGTTATTAATGAAATGTATTCCCTTGTGAGTGTGATTAAACTAGTATCAGTGCTTGCATGAGTGTTTTGCAAAACTTGTAGTTGCTTGTAGTGGGGTAACCAAGTACCCTACCATGAAGGCTATTTTTTAAGTATGGAAAACCATACCATTTATGTGATGTTGATTTATTATCACCCTAATGAGTTCCAACCTTTGGGTTATTGGTGAATCAATATGTGTAAGGGGTAGTAGGATTACCAGTTCTTTGGGTAGAATGATTACCCAAATTGACCTTATATTCAACTACTCAAGGAAGGAAGTCATCTAGATGTATCCCCTTATGCTGAACCTATAAATGTGGTTCATAAGTGTTATCTCAATGTCCATAGTGTAGTGCCACTCTAATATTGTGGGTATCCAGTTGTATGACTCATGCCTTATGGGTATATATGTGCTTCTTAGTTTAAGTTTATTCATGCTTTTTGGATGATTACTTCACACTTTACATATTTTTTCATGTCTACTGTGTTACTTCATCTTTGTGTATGTACCTTCTTAATATATACACTTCATGTTCAATGTGTCTCTAGACAAATTTACTGCTCGATTAATTTTGAGTATATAAAGATCTTATCTTGAGGATCTTACTACAATGTGAACCCCTCATCATTATTAGTCTCTAATTTAGTCACATCTAGAATATATTTTGATCTAGCAATTGCAAAATTTCAACTATAGAATATCAATGATTCATAGTAATAGCTAAATGGTAACTAATGGTATTACTAGTGGATCCATGGGACACAAGACTCCTATAAGTTATTCATAGATTAATGAATTAAGAAAAAAAATGATAGTGGTGGAAGATGTGTTCAGTTATGAGTAAGGAAGGAAATTAATTATATTTGGGGATTCAAGCATTTAGTTAGTCTCGAGAAGATAATAGAGATATATATCAGATCATGCAGTGCACTAGAGGAAAGAAAAGGGGAAAAAAGGACAACAGTATTAGTCTTAGATTTCGGGGTAGAGAAGGATAAAGAAGCATCCAAATCAGAAAAGAAAGGGCGCGGTATTCTATCCTAGGTTTGCATGATCAATCTTGGAAGGGAGAATTAGAAGGGGGCATTAGCATAGAGAGGAGGTAAAGAAAAGGGTGGCTTTAAGTGTGTCCTTTTCCAAACAACTCTTGCCTCAAATATTACCATCAAAACTGCCCTAGAAGACATGTACACGTATAAAATAGAGAAGAAGGAACCAGGAACATAAACTATTTGAAAAAATGCCACAATAGGGACACCATCCCTAAGGGTGACAATGGGATGTTATGCATGGAACACTTTTTTGGAAAGGTATTAGAATCCTGTCATCATTTGGCTGAGAGGCTATTGAGGGCAGATCGATGAAACCTACAACTTCTCATACTATTTGACATCACAAGTACTCTAGAGGGCATACCTGCAGATTGTTCAACGAAATACCATTAAAGAGGTGTCATTTCATGTCCAACGTGATAAGAGCATGAGGTATTGTAATGAAAAGAGTGAAATACATCTGTACGAAATGCATTTTTCGCAAGGAAGCTATTGTTGCTGAGCGTAGATCCCACGTAGATTGGAGATAACTAATTACACATCAGGTACATTAATATTCTCTCATGTTCATAAAGACATCTTACAAATAGCAATTTCATTTTCAGTGCATTCATGTGTTCGTATACATTTAAACATTTTCAAATATAATCCATAAGGAGATTGATCCTTAAGTATATTAGAGATTCCTGCATACTCGGATTGGTTACCGTACAAAATTATTTCCGAATCCTAAAATAACTATGTATAAAAATAACACAACAAGATTCACTTATTTAAAATTCTAAAAGTTTATCTCTTGACAAGTAACTTTAGAGTTTTTAACTAATACAAGCATACTTTATATTAGTTATTGGGAATATTTATTTTTATAGCTGCTAAACATGTGTACCTTGTATCAAGAAAGAGGACATTGAGGAGCTAATGCGAGTGAAAAATATTGATCAATAGAAATTTATGAGGCTAGATACAATACACTTTTGAATCATCAACATTACCAACAAATTGATTACTAGCGAAGAGGTTGCTGCTAAGTTGGGATGTGAAGCTCTTCATATTAGAAGAGCTCTCTATAAATGGTTGAGTAGTCATGTATTGTATAACTATTAGATGTCTTGTATTGTATCATTGATTGAGTTAATATATGAATACCTTTCTTCGAGTGTAGACATAGGCAAATTGCTGAACCATGATAAATCGTGTCTATTGTGCTTTGTCTTCTTTGTATTGTGTTTTCATTCTGCTTTTCTGTTCGTTTAATATTTATAATTGGTATCAGAGCCAAGGTGAGGCTAGAGCAGAGATGGAAGAAGATAAAGTTGATTTTGTCATCGATGAATTTCTTGGAAATTTAGGCTCAGTAGAGAATGATGTTGGGCCTGCAAAAACAAAAAGAATTCGCCATGTGCATTAGTGGGATGACTGGGAAGATAAGCCTGAAGCTAACCCAAAAGAAGTTTTAGAAGCTCTCAGATTTGAGCTTTACGAAATTCTTGAGTCTACAGGTAGTGTGCAACGTAAGAAAGTGCCATAAAAGAATTAGGGAAGAGGGAAAGACAAACAAGACTGACAAGTCTGTTAAGGCCCTGATGATGGTTTATTATAAAATGGATTTCTTTACTTCTGGCTTGACGATCCTAATGCTTTTTGCTTCCAAAGTTCATATTACAAAGAAGCACCTGCTCCTGGAGAACGAAAGTCTGTGAGAGACGAAAAGTTCACTGCGGAAGAAGATGAAGGGACAGACGAAGAAGAAGAGAATTCACCGACAGAACCAACGATCGAGACCCAAGTAGAAACTTCTATGGAGTTTGCCTCCCGAGTTGAGGGAGATGCAACTTGCAAACAGTGGGCAACGCGCAGAGAATTGGTAGCGGTTGAAGATGAACTTGACGAAGATGTATATGAGGCATATGCTGCCAAGAACTGGGCATATAAAAATGAGGTTGCCTTATCAAGTTCGGTTACCAGTCTAAGACAGAAGTCAAAATGTTAGGACTGTGTCCTCACCAACTGAGCAATATGATTATTTTTCAGCAGAGAGCCATTACTTTGAAAACAAGCGCGGGAGAGAACCTCAAGAAAAAGAGGTGTCTAAATCATCATTCAAGAGATCAAAGGAAGCTGCGCAAGCTGAAAAGTCTTCCAAGAATTATAAACGGGTTTGGAATACTAAGGGGGAGGCTGCACTTCCAAATGAGGAGGCCTAAATGGAAGGAGCGTTGTCTTACTCTGCAAAAGACGATGCCGTTGGGTGCCAGAAGAAGCTTGAGATCGATGATGACCAAAAGATGCGTGCCATTTTTGACATGAGACTTTTGCAAGAGGTCCTCAGCTTCCTTGGAGGAGGCGAGAGAGGAGCCATGGCGTCAAGTGGCAGATTTTTTAGACAGGGTACTAATAGAGTTCCCTCGGTGGATGAGGTGCGTGGGTCATACGGTGGTGTGGACTCACACGCTGCTGTGGCCTCAGAGAATTAACGAAATTCCCACTGTAGATGAGGTGCCTAGGTCGCATGCTCCTCCCCACGAGATGCACCTTGATGTGGACTCTGTCCACACAAACACGTTTTCTGCAGCCCACGGTGTTCACGACACTGTAAACAGCCAACAAACCACCAATTAGGAGCCGTTATATGATGCAAAGAGAGCAGAAAATGATGAAGAAATGCTCGCCAGTTATGTGCATGACGTTTTTTATTCCATGGGATTGCAGAGGGGGATAGTACCCTTTGTAACAAACTTGATAATTCCCTCCGTAGAGGTTGCATTCGAGAGATTATGAGTAATACACAAGCTTCTCCCACAGAGTCTTCAGAAGGTCTTCAGTCCTGAGGAAGTCAGTGCTATGATTTTGACTAGAATGAAGGAGACAGCAGAGACCTTTCTTGGCAAGAAGATCAAGGATGATGTTGTCACTGTACCTGCTTACTTTAATGACGCCCAACGCCAAGCAACTAAGGATGCAGGAGTGATTGCTGGGTTGAATGTTGCTCGTATCATCAATGAGCCCACCGCTGCAGCAATTGCTTACGATTTGGATAAGAAGGGTGGTGAGAAAAACATTATCATCTTTGATCTTGGTGGTGGCACATTTGATGTCAGTGTCTTGACAATTGATAATGGAGTTTTTGAGGTTTTGGCAACAAATGGCGATACTCATCTTGGAGGTGAGGATTTTGACCAAAGAATCATGGAATATTTCATTAAATTGATCAAGAAAAAGCATGGAAAGGACATTAGTAAGGATAACAAAGCTTTGAGTAACCAACATCAAATCCGAGAAGAGAGTGAATCTCTCTTTGACGGAGTAGACTTCTCAGAGCCTTTGACAAGGGCCCATTTTGAGGAATTAAACAATGACCTCTCCAGGAAAACAATGGATCCTGTTAAAAAGGCCATGGATGATACTGGTCTAGAAAAGAGTTAGATTGATGAAATCGTTCTTGTTGGTGGTGGTACTCGCATTCCCAAAGTACAACAACTTCTCAACTTCTTTGATGGCAAAGAGCCCAACAAGGGTGTCAATCCCAATGAAGCTGTTGCGTTCGGAGCTTCTGTTCAAGGAAGTATTCTTAGTGGAGAAGGTGGGGAGGAAACTAAACAGATTCTTTTGTTGGATGTGGTTCCCTTAACCCTTGGTATTGAGACTGTTGGAGGAGTGATGACAAAAATTATTCCAAGGAACACTGTTATTCCCACCAAGAAGTCTCAAGTCTTTACTACCTATCAGGATCAACAAACAACTGTCTCAATTCAGGTCTTTGAAGGTGAACGCAGTATGACAAAAGATTGTAGAGAACTTGGGAGATTTGAGCTGAAAATTATATTTGGGATACTAATTATTACAGATTTGCTCATGGAGACATTAGTTTAATTTTTGTTTTTTAACTTAGATTATACGCAAACCACAGTTCGAACCATAATTATAAATGTTTCCTTTCTTCTAGATTAATATATGTTATCTTTGTAGTTGAATTACATTGTCCATGTATATATGCTTACTTTAGTGAACCATTAATATATAAAAATTAAATGTGAAATTACAATTAGAACTCTTTAATAAATATACTAATTTATCGGAGGTTCCTCAATGAAAAAAATATTGTCAATACCTGAGATTTCGTAAATAAGCTAGAATACTAAATAAAGAAAAAGATGAATTCCCTCTACCATCAACTTGCATTGAATCATCTATAAACAATTCATCAATGTCCACCAAATCAGCAACTGTGAAAAGATATCTAGTGAAGGTATTTATTAATGATTCAATACATGTTTGTTATAGGATTCTCACCATATACGTATTTTAGAGCTTGTTTACATTCCATTAAATCTAATTACAAATATTTGAACCTCACAATATAGCGACCTCATGGTTCAAAAAATGGGACTCTTGAGAGCCATCCATTTGGAATTGAACCATATTGGTATTATAATTATCAAATTAAAGGGATAATAAAATGCACAGAAGAAAATAATTGTATTTTCAGATGAAGTATTGAAGTAAGAGATAAAAGTGGTAGAATACTCTCATATGTATATGTTTAATAAGAAGGAATGGAAGGCCTTAGGTTAGGACACATTAATGACAATAAGTAAGTAATATTCTAATGACCTAGATTACACTTCTAAAGATATTGCAATGTAGTATGATTTTTATTTCAATATCATTGATCCATGTTCTAGTATAAAGTGTTTGTGAAGTTATTTGGAAGAGTTCATAACTAATAGAAATCATACTTTATTTATGTAAGCATTTTGATTGATTATATTTAGACTTGTGTTGTTTGTTGCTACTATTCAATTAAAATAAGTATTGCCCTAATGACACATGAATGTTGACCAATATTGAGTGGTTAACTAGTATCTTGACTCTAACATAGGGACCCTTATTTGTTGACATCACCTATAGAAGAAATAAAGAATTTATGTGGTACCATAACTTAATGTTGGAGGTACACAATTTAGTTAATGGATTAAAATGAAATATGAAATAGTTGTATATTTTTTCTATGGACGTTGTCTTAATATCCATTAGTAAGTAAATGTTGTAAGGAAACAAGTAGAAATGGATTATATTACTTTTGTTCTGTTGATAGAAATATATGATTGTATTAAGTTCTACATCTCTAGTAGATTTTTCAAAATTGCTACTATTGAGGATTGAAATTGCACCCTCATCAACCTTTCTTGCATGAAGGCTTGAGGATTTCAGGACAGTTTGGAAACACTCCTAGGTGGAAGGATTTCCTATGGGTGGAGTGCATCTCCAAATTTTAGGCTGGTTCCTATTTGATATGTCACCCATGCAGATATTGAACCAAAAAGGAAAAAAAAACACTTTGATGGAAAAAGGGATAGAGGATGCAGAAAGGAAAAAAATTAAAACCTTGAAATAAATCTAATCTTCTAGGTGATACACCAAAGATGTTGTAACCAAAATGGAGCTTTGATCACAAGGGAGTTCTTGAAAAGAAGATAAGTTTCATGCATATGATACAAATTTGATGACTAAACAACTTACATATCAGTGCTTCATAAGGAGGTTTCACATTTTCTCTCTCAATACAGGTTAGAAGGATGAATACTCTTCACACTTAACCAGATTATGGGGAAACTTTTGAGAAAACACAGCTTATAACCTATGCAAGATGTAATACTACCCACTTAAAGATACATAACTAAGAAAAATATTTGCATGATCCAAAGGATGAATACATTGCAAGGAAACATCATATCCAAGACCGCATACAATAAAGTGAACTCAAAGAAGGTCTAAAAAACTATGAAATTTATTCAAAAATCCAAAGGATGAATTACTACCATACTAGTTACAATGGCTACCATAGCCTGAGAGAAAAACTAGAGGATCAAAAATTGATTACTTCTCGTCTCTTCCAAAAAGTGGGAACCTTTAACTCTAAACATTATACTTGATTTTAAAGAAAAAGAAGCACCAATTCCAAAATAAAATTGATAGATAAAATCTCCATGAACTAGCTGATCAGGAACTAACTAGAGAAAGGATGATGAAGACGAAGGTATTTTTTATAATTTTTTGCCCAAAACATGTAAAACTAATTCGTAACTTCCTGCAATTTGGTGCTGATTGATTGATGTGGCTTCTGAACTAGAGTCAAGTGGCCACTAACTGCATTGAAACTCAGTCATTAACACTAGTGTCTTTAAAATATCACGCAATAGGAAGGGTTTTAACTTGATAACTCTTTTGTTAAACCCTTAAAACCCTCATGCATGTAAAAGTAATAAATTGCCACCTTTTTCATTGTTAAAATAATTGTCTGACTACCTTTATCCTTTAGTCAACCACCTTTATTTACCATGACGTAGTAGTTTTTTTTGACTTACGCAGACTATTATGTATTTAGCCACCACCTTGACCCCACCTTTTACTACATGGTAGTACCTGACTCAGCCCGTGGTCCCCAATCATCTCCTATGAACTACCATTGCCTTACCTCGGCCTTGGCATGTGTCAACATCTCATGATCCCTTTGATTTTAACCACCTTGCAAATTTGTTGGTGGGATCATGACAACTGTTGGATTTGATCGCCTTTTAATCTCCCTCCAAGCACCTCTAAGCTACCCGAATGCTACGTATTAGTTTTTCGCTATCACACAGTCTCTCTCTCTTTGGTCCATTAGACAATGGGATTATGACATGTTTCCACCTATCTAGTTGGACCCACTTCATTCTTCACCTCTTCTAGGCCATGTGTCATTCCCTCGTTATCCCAAAATCCTTCTCTCTCCTTGGTCTGTAAGACCGTGGGATCTCTAGCTTGTGACACCTGTCACCTATGGTCCCACTACTCTTTTGGACTACATTGACATGTGGCATTACTGCACAATCCTGTGAACCTTCTCTTTCCTTGGATTGCCATACTATGTGATTACAATCTCATGACACCTAGCTTGGTGACCCCACTGTGTTTGTCACTCTGATTCCACATGGCACTACTTGGTTTTCCCTCTCATCTGTCTTGTCATCAACTATGTGGGTATGGGCCATAAGGTGTTGGCACCTCATTATCCCATGGGATTTCTCTCTCCTTTTCACTAGGACTGCGGGAGAGTGATGGGTTGACACTTGTCCTCTCTATCTATCTTGGACTTCCTACATGGCATCACCTTGTCACTCGGTCGAATGACCCCTCTTCTACATGGCATTCCTTTGTGATCCTGGGATCCTCATCATATTTAGTGTGCCAAAACATGGGATCATGATCTTCTACTACATGGATTGATTTATGAATTTGCTTGGCTTCATGGCACTCCTCTTGGTTGGCCCCACATCTCCACTTGGTGCTCTTTCATGATCCTGTGATCTTTCTCTTTCCTCAGCCTGTCAAATTGTAGGATTACGATCTCATGACACCTAGCTTGGTGACCCCAATGTGTTTTTCACTCTTCTTCCACATGGAACTACCTAGTTAGACCTCTCATATATCCTTTCATCAACCATGTGGGTATGGGCCACCACATGTCAACACCTTGTTATCACGTGGGCTTTCTTTGTCCTCATCACTAGGATTGCGAGATAGAAATGAAATGACATCAGTTCTCTCTATCTGACTCAGACTAGCTACGTGGCATCACCTTGTCACTCAGTCGATTGGCCCAGTCTTCTACATGGCATGCCCTCGTGATGTTGGGATCCTTGTCATATTTGGTGTGTCAGATCATGATATTATGACAAACTTCCACCTGCCTTGATTGCTAACTTGGATTAGATCCATGACACTCCTCTTGGTTGGTCCCACATCTCCTTGTGGCACTCTTTTGGGATCCCATGAGATTTCTCTTTCCTCGGTATGTTAGACTATAGGATCAAAAATGACCACCACCTATCTTCCTTCACTTTTCTCGAGCCCACAAAATATCCTCTCTAACTGCTAGTTGTTTCCTATGTGAGCGCCTCACGCGTAGTTGGTCTACCAAAAGTAACTTACCTTTGGCTACCTATTAATTTTTCATTGGGATATAAAAGTGACTTATAAGTTACCTGAACTGTGAATGTGGGATAAGTATTATTAGAATTTTCCTTTGGTTTGTGTGCCCAAAGTGCATTCTAACCAGTTCTCCTCTATTCCACTCAGTTATACTTCTTCAATGGCAACTGAGGACATCATGAAAGATTCTTCTATATTTGTATTTCATCTCTCAAAGGCACATTAAGCTCAAAATCTTATAGGAGCCTATTTTATGCACATGCAAATAGAAGATAGACCCTTCCTTAGTAAAGTTTCATCAATGGTGTGAATTTTGGTAATAATTTTGGTGACCTCTCAGGGGTGTTTTCCTACTAAACAAAAAAACTAGTAGCCTTGTGCAATCCATTGGGAGTGAGTTGGTTACTAAAAAAAAAACCCTATACATGGAAGGTAAAATCCTGAAGAATATATCAGTCTGATCCTCAATTGAAAACAAATTTATGGTTGATGATGAATCAACTCCCCTATCATGAATGAGAGGTGTGTTTTTAGTATGATCAAAATTTATATGCTTTGAGTGTTCATTGGAATTTGAGACTTGTTCTTAGTAGCATGTGTTTTGACAACACTTAAGAAAAGATGGAAACTAAGACTCTTAAGACTTTAAACAAACTATGCAATAACACTGATTGAAAGCTTGAAAACCCCTAAACTATAGATAGCATAAGCACTTATTGAAAAATTGAAACCTACTCTAATAGACAAAAAAAGAGGTCATACCTCAAATAAATGTTTTAGGTGTATACTATTAACTGGTATAGGAAGAACTTATTCTTCCATGGTTGACAACTGGAATGGATTGTGCTCCTAGCATTGTTTTACCAAGAATGGTCCACTCCATATGCTGTCAAACTTTGTATGTCTTCCTAGTTTGTTCTTCAACTCATCCCACCTTAGGACTAGGTCTCCTTCTTTGGAAAATTTGGGAGTTTCCTTCTTGTCAAATAAATTATTGGTTTGGAGGTGATTTATGAACTATAACTGATTGAATGTTTGCATGTTTTAAGTTGATGATCACTGAGCTGCAAAAAGTTAATGCAAGACATTAAATCAGTCAATGTATTGTATTGTCATTGATTTCAAATTGATATACTCTGATTGGTTATATACATATTGTCAAAGAATTCAAAGAACCAAAGAGATAAAGGTTATGTTATCAGTAATGCATAAAAGTTTAGTGTACACCAAATGACAAAAAAAACAGACGGATAGTACACACTGATGAATAGAGAACCCTGAGGACAATCACAGTGATACCCGAGCAAGATAACTGATCAAGCATTACCGAGTAGAACCAAAGTGATACCTGAGAAGAAATGAAAGTCACAGTGTTGCCCAACAGAAAAACAATCCTAATGGACAAAGATGCCCGAGGACAACTAAAGTCAAGACCAAGAAAACAAGGAGTTAATCATCGATCAGAATTGAAGTTCAGAAATGACAAAAGAATTAGCTGGAAGGAGATAAATATAGAGTTAACTGAATGATTACAATTTTTTCACCGACCAGTTAAAAGATACAAATAAGCTAGAGATTTAAAGCTAGTTTTATTTCAGTTATCAATAATAAATCTACGGGATAAAACTAAAGCAAGATTTAAAGCAAGAGTGACGAGATTTGTAGATAACATCAAGAACAAGAAATACAAGGAATTGGAAATGGTGAAATCATGTCTATAAAGAGACAAGCTAATTCATTATGAAGAGAGGACGCTAAAGAGAATTCCGGTGAAGATAACAAGTCTTCATACAGACCTGATGAAACAAGATGAAGAACAAAGCTAATATTTCTGTAGACACTAAGCAATAGAGAAGAAACAAAATTCACCAAGCAAAAAGAAGTGGAGCAAAGGAACAAAAGGGAAACATTTATCAGAGAGGTATTATGAGCTTACAATAGATATGAACATTTGGAAGATTAATTTGTATTTATGAATAGATAATATACTATTTTAGTTTAACCATTGATTCAAAAAATCCCTTAATAGAGTAGGATTTAACCATCCTTTATATATTGAGACACATCCCAAGGATTGTCAAAAGATTTCTCATGAAGATAGCATAGTGAATGCCAGATATCAAGTGACAAACTATTAAATTTAAATCCTTTAACAAGGTCACACTTAATAGTGTGTTTGTAACCTTTAACATGGTTGGATCTTCACTGAGCTCACTTCTGAAGAGTGAAAAATTTGGGTTACCGGTACCAAGTGGTTTTTACCCTAACAGGGTTTCCATGTTAAAAATCCATGTGTCAAATGTGTATATTGTTCATTGGTTTAATGTTTTTCTTTACTCATTACTAAAACAGGATTGATCGGTAAACACTAAGTTATTTACTATATTTTAGTAAAGGCTAGACTGCTATTCGGTAAAGCTTAAGAAAAAGGATAAACAATATATTTTGAGTAGTAGTTATTTGATAAGATTATTTAAGGACATACATCTTGTAGGACTGAAGATAACTAGAGGTTTATATTTGTGGTATAAAGTTTTGGGTTGATTTATTGGATTAATTTTTGAGGCCATTGATTCACCCCCTCTCAGTTATTCTAACAATTGGTATCAAAGCTTGTGTACTTAGAAAGGGAGTTTACAAAATCAAGTTAAAGATCAAAAGATGAGAAAAAGGGATGTGCCTAAGTTGAACAAAGAAAAATTTTCATCATGGAAAAGCATGATAAGATTCCACCTATCAGGTATTGGAAATGATGTTACTCATTACTTAGTGTATCATCTTAAAATGGAAGCACTTCCATTTTGATAGGTTTAGCACCCTCATTTAGTATAGGGTGAACCCACAATAGTGGGTTACACTTTTTTGGAGGAAGGATTTCCTCACAAAATTTGCAAGGTGGGAGGTTTAGTGGGGTACTTTCAATAGAAAGTACCTGATTGTTTCGATTGAAACATTCTTAGTTTCAATCGAAACTACCTTTTTTTCTTCGTTTCGATCGAAACTAACTAGTGAAGATTTTACTTGGGTTTTTACCCATACCCATGTTAAACTAAGAAATTAGTTTTGATAGAAAGTAGTTTCGATCAAAACTACTTTCTATTGAAACTCTCTAATTAGAGGTCATTTGCAAAGGCTAACAAAAATTTGTAGTTTTCAGGGCTTTGGGGCTCAACTGCAGGGCTCAAATGGAAGAATAAGGAGATGTCCTTTTGCATCACACAATTTCTCTGAATGAGCTTTCTAACAAATATATATTTGTCAATTTTTGAGTTAATTAGGTCTATGTTTTTTGACGTGCATCAAATGTAGGTTTTTTTTATCTAATATAAACCTTCAAGTTTGACGTTCAATGAAAAATAGTAGAAAAGAGAAAAAAAATTGAAAAATAATAGTGCCCTCTGGCTTTGAGTCTACTTTCTATCAAAATAAATAATTGAATTTTTATTAATACACAATAAGTTATAAGCTATGGAGTTAAGGTATGTCAAAATTACGGTTTACTCTACTTCAAACATTCATAAAATGTGAAATAATCATAATAAAATTGTCAAACAAATTGCATGCCCTCCGTATGGATGTTAAAAAACCAAATTCGAAAGAATCACATTGATATCTATTTTAGAAAAAAAGTTATGCTCTATGAAGTCAATGTAACTTTTTGAAAATGACGTTTTTAGCAACATAGCAGTTTTCGTGGGAGAAAAACAAAACCATTCAAATAATTTCAATATATATATATATATATATATATAGAATCTAGATAGAAAATCCTAAAATACTCTAGTTTACTTCATCTTTTGATTTCAAATAGTTTAACGACAATATGCATCTGAATCTGAATTTTTTTTTCAAAATGTAGACTTCAATGTCCGTTTAGGCAAAAAAGTGTAACCCACTATTGTGGGATTACCCTAAACTTTCATATTAGATTTGTATTTAGGATGCATCTGCACTTGATTCTGCATTTTGTAGGTGAAACTAGGGTTAGGATCCCATGGATCCTCCTTAAT
This sequence comes from Thuja plicata, assembly GCA_018584345.1. Taxonomy (NCBI): domain Eukaryota; kingdom Viridiplantae; phylum Streptophyta; class Pinopsida; order Cupressales; family Cupressaceae; genus Thuja; species Thuja plicata. The sequence continues at coordinate 445,894 of MU226831.1, read as the reverse complement.
TTTCCTCTCTATGGCTTTATTTTTAGGTAGAACCTATGTAGTGGCTCTCCTAATCTTCATCATAACTCCTCTATGGCCTCTGTGCCTTTATCTAGCACTCTAGTGTGTTATCTCACCTTCTTAGGTCCCTGACTTACTTGAGAATCCTATAGATTTCTCAAGGTGACCTGCTTGAAACCTCAGGTCAAGGTTGAAGTCAATTCTGGCCTAGGTCAGAATCAAGGTTGACCTTAACCTAGGTCAAGGTCAAGCTCATCCTTGACCTAGGTCAAGGTTGAGGTCGATTTTGACCTCTGTCGGGTATTGGTCCCCGCTTTCAGATTCAGAGCTGATCGGGGTTCTAAACTTAAAAATAGGTCCCCAAGTCTGGATACGAAAGTGTTTTCTCCGATATTCAAATTAATAAATCCCCTCCTTGGTTGGTGATTGTAATTGGACCATAATTCAAGGTGAAATTTGAATTTGGGTCCCTTGCATTGCCCTAGGAGGTCTATATTGTGATCTCTATATAAACACTCTCTTTTGCCTTCATTTCTTCATGGAACAAAATCGTGAGATGACATGATGATGATGCAAGAAAGAAATAGGATGATATAGAAGGACAAGATATGATGATGCCTTAACACATACAACATTTTGTGGATCTTCTTTGGAGAAAGAAAGAGTTCTTCCTTCCTTCTTCTTAGATCTACCATTTTCAACATTCAAGCATTCAAAAGATACTATCATGGGGTAGCAACTACGGATTGTGACTCTGGTAGAAATACTTTAGCCTTGGGGGCTTGGTATGCTTTCTTTGTCATATTCAAATCTATGTATTTATTTCTCATTTTTAATTCATGTTAGGGTTTTAATCTAGAGGATTAGATCTTGGCATTACATATTTGAAGCTCTTTCTAAGAGAAACACACACAAACACATTTATTATACTATATTCGGCTATTCGTAGAGGTGGAAACAACCAAAATAGGGGTTTGACTAAGGCAAAAACCCTATATAGCCACCCCAAAACCCTCTTTTTCAGTTATTTGTAGGTGCTATTTTAGGAGTTACAGGTTCAGAACAATGAGTTGGAGTGCAGATTCAGATACCCTTTTCAACAAAATATCAGGATCCGGAAATAGATTTTTTTTCAGAGATTTTAGAGGTCAATTCTACCCTAGGTCAGAATTGGAAATTCTAGGTCAATGGTGACATTGACTTGAGGGTCAAAATCAGAATTATGTTAGATCGGAAAAAGATTTATGGGTTTTGTTTGTCTCTGCGTTTCTATTCTAGATCCTGATGAATATTTTCTAGACACTCAACACATGCATCCCAAAAAGTGTATTTACATATCTTCTATGATGTGAGGTAGGTATTTTACTTCATTATTCTTTGCAAGTATTTTCAAGCTTTACATTCCTTATCATAACAATTAAATGTAAATGGTTGAATATGGCTTAGGGTCTCTTTAATATGAAAATTTCCATTGTTAAAACCCTATTAGAAAGATCATCCAAATTTACCCTCTACACTTAGATATTGAATTTTTTTACCTACTGGACCTCCAACAGTTGATCAAATGAGAGAAAAACATGAGAAAAATTCTACGATGATAGAACTTGCTTGCTCACTCTCCGATGGTAAATTTGAAGATGTCAAAACATGCACCACTGCAAAGAAAATGTGGGACAAATTGAAGCTAGTACATGGAGGAGATTGAAATGTGCTAAGAGCTAAGGAAGAAATCCCAAGAGGAAGGTTTGATGACCTAAGAATGAAAGAAGGAGAAAACATCACTCAGTACAGTGGCAGAATCAAAGAGGTAGTCAATGCTATCCGAGGAGTAGGAGGTGTACTTGAAGAAGAAACAATGGTAAGTAAAATCCTAAGAACCTTACTACCTATTTATGCTATTAGAGTATATCTTCTATACAAGAAATGAGAGAAGTAGAAAATAAAAATGTTACACTAGATAGTTTGATTGGTAGACTTATTTTATTTGAGATGAATAACTTTGAAAATAGTGTCTTACCAACTATTGAGTCTGCATTCAAATCTTCTTTGAAAATAAGTAAATAAAGTCATAAACACACTAATAAATGATAGTTAAAGTGATAGTTATGACCAAGAACTTGATGATATTAAAGTACTAATGGCTAGAAGATTGTAGAGAGGCAAAGGTAGATACAAAGGTAAATTACCATTGGTATGTTTTAATTGTAAAGAGATTGGACACTTTTCTTCTAGATGTCCTAAGAAAAGAAAAGAAGACAGAAACAATGATAGATCATATGAAAAGAAGTTTGACAGAGGTGATGACAGAGATTACTAAAGCAATCGACAATCTAATTGATGAGACAATCGAGAATACAAGGACAAAGGAAAGAAAGCTTGTTACTTGGCTGAGAACAAAATTGAAAATAATGACACTGAATTTGATGAAGATATTGAGATGGTGTTTGTTGCTATGAAGGATGATTTAGATGAAGAGGAAAGGTATGTTGAGACTGGACTCATAGCTAAGGTTAGTAAAAATGATGTTTGGATTATTGATAGTAGCTGTACTGACCACATGACTAGAGATAAGGAAAAGTTTGAAACTTTTGAATATTATAGAGGTGGATCAGTAAGAATGGGTAATGACTCACCTTGTCTGGTTGAAGGTAAAGGAACCATAATGTTAAATAATTTGATTAGATGTGAAAATACATAATGGTTGAAAGGACTTAACTATAATCTATTGAGTGTTTCAAAGCTGAATAACACAGATCATCGAGTTGCATTTGAGAACAAAAAGGCAAATATCTTTAATGAATCAGGAAGGTTGATCGGAACTGGTGAACAAATAAAAGGTAACCTATTCTATTTCGATGATATTAACACCACTTGTTTAATGTCTAGAAACGAAGACATATGGTTATTTCATAAAAGGTTATGTCATGTGAATTTTGACAACATTATTAGGATAAGCAATAAAAGGAAAGTAAGAGGCTTACCGAGCATGTCAAAACTTGACCATGTCATGTGTAAGAATTGTCAAAAAGGTAAAATGTGAAAGTCTAGTTTCAAGAGAAAAACCTACACATCTAATGCTATTCTAGAATTAGTCCATACTGACCTATGTGGGCCTATGAGAAAAAAGAGCTACTATGGAGATAGATACTTCATTCTCTTTCTTGATGATTATTATAGAATGATGATAGTTATGTTCTTAAAAGAGAAATTAGAAGCATTCAAGATGTTTAAATGGTATACAAATATTGTATAAAAACAAAGTGGTAAGGAATAGCGATGCTTAAGATCACATAGAGAAGGAGAATTTATTTTTGATGAATTCACTAACCTTTTTAATGAGCATGGCATTCAAAGACAAGTTTCTACACCAAGAACACCCTAGCAAAATAAGATTGCTGAAAGAAGGAACATATCCATTGTTGATTATGCCAGAACACTGATGATTGAGAAAGGAATCAATCACAATTTTTGGAGAGAAGCTGTCAGTACTGTTGTCTACCAATTGAACATAGTTCAATTGAAGAAAGACACCAATAAGACACCTTATGAGCTATGGTATGGACATGCACCAAATGTAAGTTACTTCAAAATTTTGGAAGTCAATGTTATATTTTGAAAGATGATATAAATGGAAAGCTTGAATCCAAAGGTGAAGAAGGAATACTTTAAGGGTATTCTACCAAAAAAAAGGCTTATAAATGTCTTAACAAATCCTCTAACAAAATAATTGAAAGTGCAAATGTCAAAGTAGATGAATTGGTTGAGAAAAATGATGAGGAAAGTAGAAAAGAAATAGAAGACTACAACATGTTTGTCTATAGTGAAAAATTTGACACTCTACCCGAGCAATAGTGTATTGCTCCTAAGCGACAAAACAATGCACCCAAGCATCAGGCTGCAAGTATCAAAAATCAAGAAATTGATCAAAATGATGCACCGAGCGATGAAGATCAAAATGAAGGTAAAGACAATGATCAAAATGATGAACAAAGAGATGAACCAATACTTACCAAGTATGTTAGAAGACACCAACCACAAACCCATATCATAGGAGACAAAAGGGATGGAATGAGAACAAGAAGTAAGTCATTGAACACTAGATGTTTAATTTATGATTTTGAGCCTAAATCTATTAATGTTGCACTTGAAAATTACGAATGGGCTAGTGTTATGAATGAAGAGATTGAGCAGATTGAGAAAAAAAAATATGGACATTAGTACCTAGACTAGATGACAAGAATGTCATTGGTACAAAATGGATATTTAGAAACAAGATAATTGAGATTGGAGAAGTCACAAGGAACAAAGAAAGATTAGTATGCAAGTGGTATGCACAAGAAGAAGGTATTGACTATGGAGAAACCTTTGCACCCATTTCTAGAATAGGAGTCAGAATTCTACTTGCTTATGCTGCATTCAAAGGATTCAAGGTATACAAAATGGATGTAAAATCTCCATTCCTAAATGGAATACTAGAAGAAGAGGTATACATTGAACAACCAGAAGGGTTTGTTGATCCTAACAAGAGGAACATGGTTTGTATACTACACAAAGCCTTGTATGGATTGAAACAAGCACCTAGACAATGGTATTAAAGACTTTAGTCCCATCTCATAAGTATTGGATTTGTAAGAACAAGTGAAAACAATAACCTGTATTTAAAAGAAGATACTGATGATAACATTCTGATTGCTGAAATTTTTGTTGATGATATCATATTTGGGGGTAATGATATGTTATCTAAATTATTTTCTACTAAAATGAGCAAAGAGTTTGAGATGGCAATGTTTGGGGAGATCAAGTTCTTTCTTGGTCTACAGATTCTTCAATAGGATGTAGGTATATACATCACACAATCCAAATATATCAAGGAAGTTCTCAAGATATTCAAGATGGAAGACTCCAAGCCAGTTGGAAAACCTATGGAAACCGGATGCAAGCGGACAAAAGAAGATAAGTCAAACAAGGTAAATCAGACCCTATATAGATCAATGATTAGAAAAGTCATGTATGTTGTTCAAACTATACTAGATATAGAACATGCAGTTGGAATAGTTGCAAGATTATCTTCTAATCCCAAGGAATCACACATGACTACTGACAAAATAATTCTAAGATATCTAAAGAATACTGAAGTCTATGGCTTATGGTATAAAAGAGAAGGCAAAATTGAGCTTCAAGTCTATACAGATGTTGATTGGGCTAGAAACATAGATGATAGAAAGAACAGAACAAGAGGAGCATTCTTTATGGGTGACAAAATTGTCACATGGATAAGTAAGAAGCAAGGATGCATCTCACAATCTACTATAGAAGTAGAATATGTGGCTGCTACTGCAAATTTCTCTAACATTGCATGGATCAAACAATTACTGGAAGGTATGAATATGAAAATTCTTGAACCATTGCTTATCTATTGTGATAATACAAGTGCAATAAACATGTCAAAGAACCCTGTCATGTATGCTAAGACAAAGCATATTTATATCAAGTATCATTACTTTAGATAAAAAGTGAGAGAGAAAGAGGTGATACTGGAGGGTGATACCACAATAGTGGGTTATACTTTTTTTCCTAAACGGACATTGAAGTCTACATTTTCAGAAAAAATTTCACATTTTGATGCATATTGTCATTAAACTATTTGAAATTCGAAGATGAAGTGAACTAGAGTCTTTTAGGATTTTTTGTCTAGATTGTAAATATATTTTTTAAATTTTTTTTTGAATTGATTTTAATGGTTTTTTTGTTCTCCCACTAAAACTGCTATGTTGCTGAAAATGTCTCTTTCCAAAAGGTACAATGACTTCGTACAACATAATTTTTTTTAAAAAATAGATATCAATGTGCTTCTTTTGAATTTGGTTTTGTAACATCCATATGGAGGGCATGCAATTGGTTTTATGATATTATCATGATTATTGCATATTTTATGAATGTTTGAAGTAGAGTCAACCGTAATTTTGACATACCTTGACTGTGTAGCTAATAACTTGTTGTTCATTTATCGAAATTCAAAATTTTTTTTTTGATAGAAAGAAGACTCAAAACCGAAGGGCACTGTTATTTTTCAATTTTTTTTTCTATTTTCTACTATTTTTCATTGAACGTCAAACCTGGAAGTTTATATTTGATAAAAAACCTACATCTGATCCACGTCAAAAAACATAGACCTAATTAATTCAAAATTTGTCAAATCTATATTTTTTAGAAAGCTGGTTCAGAGTACTTGTGCGATGCAAAAGGAGGTGTCCCTATTATTCCATTTGAGCCCTACGCTTGAGCCCCGAAGCCATGAAATCTGCATATTGTTGTGGGGCTTTGCAGATGGCATCATTTTTGAGAGTTTCAATAGAAACTACTTTCGATCGAAACTAATTAGTTTCGATCAAAACTAATTTCTATCGAAAGCAGTTTCATGATTTGGCATTTTGCCAATGTTTACCAAATCACTTTCGATAGAAAGTATACAGTTTCTATTGAAAGTCAAAAATGACTTTTGATAGAAACCCATGTCGGCCTCTTTGGTGTCATTTCCGGTACAGAATGATTACATATAAATAAATATATGTTTTTGTCATCTTGTTATCTCAAAATTTGAAAAATACTTTGCAATTTGGAAAAAGAAGACAATTCTACAACTTGTGATGGGAAATAAGAAGAGAAGGCTAAATAAGAGTGCACGACATTATTTAGAAGATACTGAACAAAGACTATGTGAAGAAGCTCAGGAAAGATATTATTAGAATAAACAAGGTACATGTCTATATCTCTTTATCTCTCTCTTTGTCCATATTTTAAGTTGATGATTATGACTTGTCTTAACAAAACATGTAAGCATGATATTGCAATACCTAATTTGATAAAGAAGACCTAATTATATCTTTGCATGCAGGAAATTCTGAAGAAGCACAACCTTACAAAGTTGGAGAAGGGTTATCGCAAGGTGAACAAGCCCAACCTTTAGAAGTTGGAGAAGGGTCATCGCAAGGTCAATAGGCTCAACAAGTACAACCTTCAGAATCCCAAACAAGTACACATCTCTCTCT
>MU226831.1:409142-424037 GCA_018584345.1 Thuja plicata | reverse complement strand
GCACTTATCCATTCTTCATTATCTAGTGCAACATTGACAGATTTTGGCTCAAACTCACAAATTAAGCAATTTGAGTTTAAAGACTTACTTCTTGTTCTTGTACCAGATTTCTTATCTCCTATGATCTGGTCCTTTGTATGGCTCCTTCTTACATATCTTGTAAGTATAGGTACAACTCTTTGTGTATCATCTTGATCTTCATTACCTTGCACATTATCTTGATCATTATCCCGACCGTCACTAAACACATTCTGACCATCGGTTGCAACATTCTGTTGTTCTGGCATTAAGAATTGTTGCTCAGGTAGAGTTATGGGTTCTTCACAATATACAAACTTGTTCTAGTGCTCTGGTTCTTTTGTGCTATCCAACTCATTCTTTTCTGCAAATTCATCAATCTTTACATTTGCACTTTCAACTATTTTGTTAGAAGCCTTGATTAGACATTTAAAAGCTTTTCACTTGGTAGAATACCCCAAAAAAATACCTTCATCACTTTTGGCATCAAGCTTTCCATTTCTATCATCCTTTAAGACATAACATTGACTACCAAATTTATTTTGAAGTAACTTACATTGGGTGTTTTACCATACCATAGCTCATAAGGTGTCTTCTTTGTGTCCTTCTTCAATTGTACTCTGTTAAGTATATAAACAGTAGTGCTGATGGCTTCCCTCCAAAAGATTTGGGTGATGTCCTTTTCTATCATCAGTGTTCTTGCACAATCAACTATTGATCAGTTCCTTCTCTCAGCAATCCCATTTTGCTGTGGTGTCCTTGCAGAAACCTATCTTTTTATGCCATGCTCATTACATAAATTAGTGAATTCATCTGATATAAATTCTCCTCCTCTATTTGATCTTAAAATTTTTAGATCCTTACCACTTTGTTTTTCTACCATAGCCTTATACCATTTAAACATCTTGAATGTTTCAGATTTTTCTTTTAGAAACATGACTGTCATCATTCTAGAGTAATCATCAACAAAGAGAATAAAGTATCTATCTCCATAATAGATTTTTGTCCTCATAGGTCCACATAAATCAGTATGGACTAATTCTAGAATATAATCAAATGTATGGGTTTTACTTTTGAAACTAGACTTTGTCATTTTACCTTTTTGACAGTTTTTGCACATGATATTGTCTGGCTTTGTCATCGTTGGTAAGCCTCTTACAATTCTTTTGCTTATTTTCATCATGTTGTCAAAATTCACATGGCACAATCTTTTGTGCCACAACCATATGTCTTCATTTCTAGTCATTAAGCAAGTGGTGTTAGTATCATTCAGATATAATAAGTTACCTTTAGTTTGTTCACCGGTACCAATCAGTTTTCCTAAGTCATTAAAGATCTTTGCCTTCTTGTTCTCAAATGCTACTCTGTGACCTGAATTATTCAGCTGAGAAACACTCAACATATTATAATTCAATCCTTTTACCCAATAAGTATTTTCACATTTAATCAGGTTATTCAGCATTATTATTCCTTTACCTTCAACTGGACAAGGTGTATCATTTCCCATTCTTACTGTACCACCATTATAATATTTAAAAGTGTTAAAATTTTCTTTGTCACCAGTCATATGATGAGTGCAGCCACTATCTATAATCCAGATATCATTCTTACTAACCTTAGATATGAGTGTATTTTATTCATACCTTTCATCTTCATCTGAATCATCCTTCACAGCTACAAATACTATCTCGATGTCATCATCAGGTTCAGTGTCTGTATCTTCATCTTTGCAAGAAGCTAGGTAACTAGCCTTCTTGCCTTTATCCTTGTAGTATCGGGTATCCTTTCTTTCTGATTGTCGGTAACCTCTGTAATCTTTGTTATTCTTCTCAAAAGATCTGTCTTTACTTCTTTTATCTTTTCTTCTGTTAGGACATCTTGCAGCAAAGTGTCCAATCTCTTTACAATTAAAGCATACAAGTGGTAACTTGCCTTTGCATTTACCTTTGCCTCTCTGTATTCTTCTGGCCATAAGTGCTTCTATTTCATCTAGATCTTCTTCTTCACTTTCACTTTCACTGTCCCTTCTAGATGAGCATCTATGATTGGATTTGCTTATTTTCATAGAAGACTTAAATGCAGACTCTAAACTTGGTAAGACACTATTGTCAAAGTTATTCATCTCAAATGAAATCAGTCTACCAATTAAACTATCAAGAGTACATGTATTGTTTTCTACTACTATCATTTCTTGAATAGAAGAAACTCTAATAGCATATACAGGAAATAAGGTTCTTATGATTTTACTTACCACTGTCTCCTCTTCAAGTGTACCTCTAACACCTCATATCGCATTGACTACTTATTTTATTCTTGTGATGTACTGTGTGATGTTTTCTCCTTCTTTCATTCTGAGATCATCAAACTTTCCTCTAAGGCTTTCTGCCTTGGCTCTTAGAACATTTGTAGCACCTCCATGTACAAGCTTGAGTTTGTCCCATATTTTCTTTGTAATTTTGCAATCCTTGACATCTTCAAATTCAGCATCAGAGAGAGAGGAAGAGAGCTCTATAACCATGCAGTTATGCTCATGCTTCTCTCTCAATTGATCTACTGTCAATGGTCCTATAGGAAACACATATTCAGTTTGTTCATCTTGTGATCTTTACTTAGGTCTTGAAACCTTCCTTCTAAGCACACAAGCTCTGATACCAATTGTTAGTAATAACTTAGAGGGGGGGTGAATCAGTGGCCTCAAAAATTTATCCTTTAAACTTTAACCACCAGTTAATACACCTCAGATTATTAAGTCCCTACAATATGCATGCCATGAAATACTTATAATAATTAACTGTCTGTCAGTTTACCTTGTTTGTCCTTATTCTCCTTGATAATCGATAAGCAATAGAACTATTTATCGATACTCAGTAAATACGTAGAGTATACCAATCAATCCAGAAATACATATGTGAAATGTAAAACAATAAATTAATAAGCCATACACACATAACACATGGATTTTAACGTAGAAACCCTATTAAGGGAAAAACCACTAGGACCGATACCCCAAATTTTTACTCTTCTGAAGTGAGCCCTGTTAGGAGCCAACCCTATTAAAGGTTACAAACACACTGTTAAGTGTGACCTTGTTAGAGGATTTTAATATGAGTCTATCACTTGATATCTGGCATGTATATGCTACCAATATTGACCAACCTCTATGGGCACAATAGGTATCTGGCATATCTGGTGCTACCTAACTACATCAGCCTCCTTCTTAGACTGTGTGTCAGTATCGGGCACTTAATGCTATCTTCATGATAAAATTTTTGCCAATCTGTTAGGATATACCTCAATTATAGAAGATGATTAAGTCCTGCTCTGTTAAGAGACTTGATGCTTCAATGGATAAACTGAAACACTATGACCTATTTCTAATGCAACTTGAATTCTAGATTTTTAGATCTATTTAAGTACAATACCTCTCTGATCAATGTATCAATTCAATTCTTTGTGCTCCACACTTTCTGCTCTGTGATTCTGTGCTTCACTATTTACCAGTGTCTGTAGAATTCTTTAGATCTCCTTCAGCTTGATTGATCAGGACTGTATGAAGTTTTTCTTCACCAGTTTCTCTTCAACATCCTCTTTCTATTCACTCCCCTTACTATGTATGTGAATGCTTGTGATTACAGAAATGAATCATGCTTGTCTCTTATATAGACATGATATTCCTTAATTCTTGATTCTTGGCGTGAAAAATAATCCAGCCAATCTGATTTATGGCTTTAACTCCTGATTTATTTCATAGTTATCTTCTTGCCAACTGTATAAATCTTCCTTAAATCAATTACTTAACTCTGGTTGAATAAAACAAATAAAATAAATAAAATAATGAGTTAAGTCTATCCTTAAGCTCTGCCAGCTAGATATTTTGTCATTTTCTGAACTCTCTGTTCTATTGGTCAACTCTATAGTTAGTTGTCGGTAACAACTGCCAGTTCCATAAGTGTGACTCTAGTTAGCCTTGGGGTCTCCATCCATCGGGCATCATTGGATTTTTCTTGTCGGGCAACTCTATTTTTAGCTCGTCAGGCATCCTGTGATTTTTCTTTTTTGGGCAACACTGTCTTCTACTCATCGGGCATCACTGTGACTTTTTCTTTGCCTTTACCGATGGTGTACACACCATCAGTGTTGTCTGTCACTTAGTGAATACTTGACTTTTATGCATTGCTGAAAGCATAATCTCTATTCCATTGATTCTCTGAAGTCTTTGGCATTATGTATATGACCGTACAAATGATATCAAGTTGACATCAATGACAATACAAACCATTAACTAATTTAATGCCTTGCATTATCTTCAACTTAAATTATCAAACATTCAATCAGTTACATGTCATCATGTGGTATAAATTTTTGGTTTGATTTATTGTATTAATTTTTGAGGCCACTGATTCACCCACACTCTCAATTATTCTTACAGTGACGATACTCTAAGTTCTTCATTACTTTGTCCCTAATTTCCTCCAACTCCATCAACTGATAATATCTTATCCCTATTGGATCAACCTCTTCAAACAACAACATTTGAGAAACTAAGTCTAATGCTGGTAGTTTTGTGGAAATGGAAAACCTAGTTTCCTTTCCATACACTAGGATATATGGGGAGTTTCCAATACATTTCTTAGGTGTTATCCTATCATCCCAGATAACAGATTTTAACTTTGTATGCCAATCTCTTTGGTTATCTTGTAGTGTATCTTGATTAGATTTTTGTTAGTTGACTCAGCTAATCCTTTACCTTGTGGCTAGTAATTTTAATAGGTGACCCTTATTCCAACAAATTCCACATCATTATCTGATATGATTGAATTAGGTACACCTAATCTAGTTACAATGTCATCATAGAAATTAAGGACAATGGTCTCATTGGCTTCTTTCAAAGCCACTACTTTAGTCCATCTTGTGAAATAATGAGTTGTAGTGAGGATCCATTTGTGCCTAGAACTTGAAGGTGGATTCATGCCTCCTATAAAATCAACACCCATTCTCATAAAGGGTTGCTCCACTTGAATAGGATGCAAGGGTAAAGCTGACAACCTTTCGTTCCCTACAACGACGACACATTTTGCACATTTCCTTATCCAATAATGAAAATCCTTAAACAAGGTGGGACAATAATAACCAGAGCAAATGATCTTTCAAGCTATAGTTCTTGCTAAATAATGACCTCCAGCAGGCCCATCATGAAATTTGTAGAGTATTTTATTTATTTGATCATTGGCAAGACATCTCAAAAGAACTCCATTATGATCCTTTCTGAAAAGCAAATTATCAATCAAAACATAAGGTATAGATTGGAGTCTAAATTACCTTCTTTTAGCCTTGTTCAGATTAGGTGGACAGTCACTGTCCTACAAAAAATGAGTCATCTCTTTGAGCCAGCTTGCTGGTTCTTTAGCCTTAGTTTCATCAATTTGGACCAGCACTACCTCCTTTGTATCTTTATCTTCTTGAATAGGCTCAACCATTTTTCCAAACAAGTCTTTCCCCCTGAACAAATTTTTCACTTGTATATGAACATCAAAATCCATTACCTTAGTAATTCAATCAGCTCTCTTCTTATTTAAGTCCTTTGTAAGAAGAAACTCCTTGACACTAGGATGGTCAACCATCAAACAAACCTTTCTATTAGAGATTAGATGTCTGAACTTCTTAAGGATTTTGATCATAGCTAAAACATGTTTCTCCATAAAAAGGTACCTTTGTACATAGTCTTCTAGACCTTTGCTAAAGAAATAAATGGGCTTCTCAAAGCTCTCATCATTTTGTTGTACTAGAATTGCAGAAGTTGTCTCAAGGCTACCATATGCATATAATATAAAATCCTTGTGAAAGTTGGGATTCATCAGTGTTAGGGCTGATGACAAGCCTTCCTTGATGGCTTGAAAATTGTTCTTTCCTTCTCTAGTCTATCTGAATGATACATTCTTCTTTAAAATGGATGTCAAAGGCTTTAATAAATTTGCAATGTTAGGACAAAAACATCTAACAAATTTGATTATGTATATAAAACTTTGTCGTCCTTTCTTTTGATTAGGTAATTATATCTCTAAAATAGATTGAAATCTTTTAGGATCCACTATTGTACCATTTTTAGATACAATATGACATAGGGAGGGTCAAAAAATTGGGGCCCAAGGCACTCCTAGCTACAAAACCAGCTTTCAAAACACAACACGGGAGAAGCAACACAGAAAGGAAGAGAAGAAAACATCAAAACTTTATATTATTTCATTAAAATTATTACATGCTGGGTTGTAAGGCCTTCCCGATTTTGGCCATATAAATTCATATGTTTATACAATAATCTTCATAAATGTGAGGTCACAGACCTACGATTTGAATCTTCCAATACTATCTTCTATCTCCAAAATAGACTGCTAATCTAAGAATAGAAAACCAAATATATACAAGAGTCCAGAAAAGAGGTCGACACTTGGATCCAAAAGATCCAACATAGGAAATAACAACGACCCAGATTTAGGTCTACACATAACCCAATGAGAGATCCAAGCATTAATTAAACTACAAAAATTAAATGCAGAAGTGAGCCAGAAGGCCCAACATCAAAATACACAACTTGGTAAGAAAGCCAACCGAGCATAGAGAATATTTGGTGAAAACCCACCGAGTATCCAAAAAAATAACGAGACTCGTCGATAAAGAAAAATAGAAACACGTAACTGAGATTAAGAAAAGAACAAGTCTTCAACCGAGTGAGAAAAATAAGTTACCGAGCAACCTCCAACAAGCTACCTAACCAAAGAAAACATATTTTTGGTTGATCAGGATTTCCAAAGAGCCCAAGATACTCCTACATTAGACACATAGGGTTGAAAGAAATGATTCCCAAAATCATGTGTTAGGTCTAACCTGAATTGAATCCAACTCAGATTGAGAAATCCAAGATGAGTCCTCAATTGGTCTGTTCTTCCATTTTATCAGATACTCCATGTAATTATTTCATCTTGTACTTCTTCCAACTCTCTATTTCAAAATCTGCTCAACTTCTTCTCTCAGTTTCCTAGGATAATCACTTGGTACTGTAACTTCTTCATCAGGTTCATGATACTCATACAAATCTGATATGTTGAATATAGGTGATATATCCATGTGTCATTAGGTAATTCTACTTCATAAGAATTTCCACTATCAAATCTTCTCAATATCTTGCAGGGACCAAATTTCTTCATCTTCAACTTACCATATATTCCAACAAGAAATCTACCTTTCTTCAAATGAACCATAACTGCATCACCAACTTCAAAATTCTTATTTCTTCTTGATCTATCTGCACTATTCTTGTATTTCTAATTAGTTGTCGCCAGCTCATGTTTTACATCTTTATGCAATGTATTCATTAACTCATCAAATTTCTCTCCTTCATCACTTCTCTTCTCTTCTCTAGCAATAAATCTCAAGTCTGATATACCTCTTATTTGTGTACCATGAAAAATCTCAAAAGGTGTCTTTCCATTAGTTCTATTCACTGAACTATTATATGCAAACTCTTCTTGCGTCAACATCAAATCCCAATTACTCTGTGCGTCTCCAAATAAACATCTCAACATGTTACCCAAACTTTGGTTTACAACCTCTATTTTTCCATCAGTCTGTGGATGAAATGTAGAACTATAATTCAACTTGGTGTCTAGCTTCTTCCAAAGTGTTTTCCAAAAATAGCTAACAGACTTACTGTCTCGGTCAGAGATGATACTCCTCGGTAATCCATGCAATCTAACAATCTCCTTAAGGAAAAGATTTTCTATATGTACTACATCTGATGTTTTCCTACATGGTATGAAATGTGTCATCTTAGAAAATCTATTGAAAATAACAAATAAGGAATCATTACCTCTTACTGTCCTCAGTAATCCAAGAAAAAAATCCATGCTGATATCACTCCAAGGTTTCTTAGGAATAAAAATCGGTGTATACAATCCAGTATTCTGACTTACTCCTTTTTAAACTTGACAAAATCCACAAATTTTCACAAATTTCTGAACATCCTTATACAAATGAGGCTAAAATACCTTTCCTTAAGAAAACTCAAGGTTTTTTCAATGCCAAAATGTCCAACCAATCCACTACTCTATTTTTCCTTGATCAAATTAGCTCTCATTGATCCGCTCGGTATACACAACTGAATGCCTTTGAAAAACATACCTTATTGAATGAAATAATCTTCATACTTAGTTGGTTGATTTGGAATAGGTGCTCTGCACACTCTCCACTGCTCAAAAAAATTAGGATCATTTTCATACAAATTCATGTCATCAAAACCAAGAACCCAAATTCTCATTTCACTTAACCAAGATCTTTGTCTACTCAATGAGTCAACAAATCAATTAGAAACTCCACTCTTATGCTTTATCACAAATGTGAAACTTTTCAAATACTCTACGCATTTCACATGTCTTTGATTCAACTTATTTTGACTTCCCAAATACTGTAAAGCCTTATGATCATTACATAACAAAAATTCACTTGACATCAAATAATGTCTCCATTTCTTCAGAGCTTGAACAATAGTATAGAATTCTTGATCATTGAAAAAATATTTCCTTTTTGCATCATTCAACTTTTAACTAAATAAAGCAACATGTTTACCTTCTTGAGTCAAAACAACTTCTATTGCACTTCCACTTGCATCACATTCAACTTGAAATAATTTATTGAAATCAGGTAAGGCTAACATAGGTAATTCAACAACCTTTTGTTTCAAATTCTCAAAACTCTTATCAGCTCCATGTGTCCATTTGAAATTCTTTTGTCTCCTCTAATTGTCTTAGTCATAGTATTACAAATAGAACTGAAATTTTAGATGAGTTCTCTGTAAAAACTTGACAATCCATGAAATGATCTTACATCACTAACATTCTCAAGTGTAGGCCAACTAAGTATAGCTTCACATTTCTCAAGACTCATCTTCAAATCATCAGCTGAAATCACAAAATCTAAATACACAAGTTCTTCTTTAATGAAGGAACATTTTTTCAAATTTATTAGAAACTTTTTCTTTTTCAATCTCTGCAACACTTGACTTATATGCATCAAATTCTCTTCTCTAGTCTTACTGAATATCATAATATCATCCAAGTATATAATCACACTTTTATTCAAAATTTCTTCAAAACTTCATTCATCAATCTCATAAATGTACTCGGTGCATTAGTTAAACCAAAAGGCATAACCAACCACTCATACAAACCTTCCTTTGTCTTGAAAGTAGTCTTCCATTCATCATCTTCTCCAATTTTGATATGATGATACCCACTCTTCAAATAAACTTTGCTAAAATATCTTGCTCCACTCAAAAACTCCATTATATCATCCATCCTCGATATAGGAAACCTATACTTAATTGTTATCTTGTTGATTTCTATTGAATCAGTACACATTTTCCATTCTCCATTATTATTAGGTGCCAATACAATTGGTACTGCACATGGACTCAAAATTTCTTTGAACAAACCCTTGTTCAACAACTCATGAACTTGTTGGTTAAGCTCTTAATTTTTAGTCAGTGTCAATCGGTGCGGTTCCTTGTTTGGAAAACTAGCTTCAAGAATCATATCCATACAATGAATAATGTCTCTCATCAGTGAAAAACTATTAGGTACATTATCTAAAATTATCTCCTTGTACTCGATAAGCAATTTCACAACCTCTATAGGAACTTCATCTTCTATATTCTTACTTAGTTTGTTAGGAATCAAAGCATAAAATATATAATTTCTATTCAAATCCTTAACAAACTGTCTACCTTCCATCAAACAAACTTTCACCAATGTACATATCTCACCAACAGATTCTTAAATCAAAGGTAACAATATTTGTTTCTTTCCATCAACCAAAATAGTATATCTATTCACTCTTCCATCATGTATTGCATGTATATCATATTTCCAAGTTCTACCCAACAAAATATGACAACAATTCATAGGCATAATATCACACAACACCTTACCATAATACTTTCCAATTTTCAAATTCACAAAACATTATTCACTCACCATTAATGTATGCTCATCCTTGATCCTTGAAATATGATAGGGCTTTGGGTGCTTCATTATTTCCAACTACAACTTTGTGACTATCTCCTCAAATGTTAGGTTGTCCAAGCTTCCACTATCAACAACTACTTTCTAAACTCTATATGCAACACTGCATCTGGTCTTGAACAAAATTTTCCTTACATGATCTTTCTTATCTTTATTACTTTATAGTATCCTTCTGATCATTATATTTCCTTCCTTCTTAGGTTCATTCAGTGACTCTTCTTGCACCAAAGCATTTCTTCTACTACCAAATTTCTTTCTTGCATGTGTACACTCAAAAGATCTATATCCTTCTTCACCAAAATTGCAACAAGTTCCTTGAAATCCTCTATTGCTATAACCACCTCGGGAGTAATTTCATATTCCTCGGTATGAACTTCCACCTTTCCATTCATTCTTTCATTTATCTTGATATGCATCTTGATTTTCCTTATCTGGTTTAGATCTACTATTTTCAGCATGAGATCTACCTCTTCCTCTAGGGAATCTACCACCTCTTCCTCTTTATATTTGTTCATATCTTTTTCTCAATTTCTCCTCAACTTTTAGGGAAAACTAAAATGCCTCTTCAAAACTCTCCATCTTTACTAAGCTCATCTCATCTTGTATAGAACTTAATCCATTCAGATATCTCTCTATTCTTTCCACTTCATCTTTAGCATGTCCAGATCTAATGTCTAATCTGTAAAATTCCTCAGCATAATCTTTTACCGAGCTATCTTCCTACTTCAAACTTTGCATTCTCCTAACTAGGTTAATCTAGTAATCACAAGGTAGAAACTTGCCTTTCAATTTTTTTATCATCTTATCCCATACCTTGATCTTGTCTTTACCCTTCTTCTTTTGATTCTATTATAGATGCTCCCACCATAAGGATGCATGACCATCCAACTTTGTGTTTGCAATCTTCACCTTTTTCTCCTCTGATACATTCTCATACTCAAAGTATTTCTCCATCTTAGTTATCCAGCCTATCCTATCCATGTCAACTTGATATCATCTATACAGTCATGTACATAATACCAAAGACTTCAGAAAACCAAAGGAACAAAGGTTATGCTTTCAAAAATGTATAAAAGTCAAGTATTAACTAAGTGAAAAAAAACACCGATGGAGTGCACACCGACGGACAGAGAAATGAAGAATAGTCATAGTGATACCTGATGATCAGAAGTATAGTGTTTCCTGATGAAGCGAAACCACAGTGATGCTCGAAGAGAAAATTTAGAAGGTTTCCCAATGAGTAAAATTACAATGATTCCCGATGGACAGAGATCATGAAGCTAAGTGGAGTCTCATCGATGGAACTATCAGTTGTCACTGACGACTAACTGCAGTGGTGACTGAGGGAACAGATAGTTCAGAAAATGACAAAATATCTAGCTGGAAGAGAAAAACATATACTTAACTGGTTGTCTACTTTATTTTATTCAACCAGAGATAAGTGATTGATTTAAAGATGATTTGTACAGTTGGCAAGAAGATATCTACGAGACAAATAAGGAGTTATGCTTTAAATCTAATTGGCTGGATTGTTTATCACGCCAAGAATCAAGAATTAAGAGTCAAGAAATAATGAATATTATGTCTATATAAGAGACAAGCTTAATTCATTTACGAATGAGATTAAGGGGAGTGAATAGAAAGAGGATGCTGAAGAGAAACTGATGAAGATCAACTTCATGCAGTGCTGATCAAATAAGCTAAAGGAAGAGATAAGGAATTCTACAGACACCAACGAATAGTGAGTACATCATCACAAAGCAAAAAGTATGGAGCACAAGGATTGAATTGATACATTGGTTAGAGAGGTAATGTACTTAAATAGATCTAAAAATCTGCAATTCAAAGTTGCAATATGAACAGGTCATAGTGTTTCTGTTTAACCATTGAAGCATCAAGTCTCTTAACCGAGCAGGAATTAAGAATCTACTATATATTGAGGTACATATAAAGGAGTGCCAAAAAGGTTGATTCATGAAAGTAGTATTGGACTTTCCCAATAACTTATGATAGTCTAAGAAGGAAGCTGATTCAAGGATGGTAGCAATAGATGCCTGATACTAAGTGACAACCTCTTGTTAATCCCTAAGTTTTGTTGATGACTAGTGACCATCACTTAGTCATTTACTTAGGTAGTTTTTGTTGGTTATCACAGTGGCCGAGCTAAAACAATTTAAGGCCAAGCAACATTGTCGAGCAAGTTTACAGGTTGCTGAGTTACATCATGCCGAGCCGAGTAGAATATTTAAGTACCGAGCAACAAAGATGTTAAGTGCTGAGAAGAACAGTTTTTGCATACATATGTAAGTATTTAATATTTATCTACGGAGTTATTTATGCATTTAATTTTTTTTATCCTATGCATGGCATGGAGCCAATCAGAAAATTGGAATGACTTGGAGGCATAAATATTAGATCTTGATCTCGCTAATAGATCTGAAAAGACATATAAGATTTCTTCTAACCCTATTAACAAAATTGATAAATAGAAGGGTTGTGTATTCATGAGAGATGAACAGTGAGTCATTTTTTGAAGAAGCTTAGATCAAGCAGAGTGATAGCACAATGAATAGTTGAGAAGAGACATATCAGATTGTGAGATCACAGAAGTTATTGGAAAGAGAAGATCCATCATCAATATTTGAGTGCATAATGAAGGATCACTACTTGAAAAATTCTAACAAGTGTATCAGGTGAAATCTCCTAACAGAGTGGTTCTAACAGACCTTCTTTAAATCTCTTATCCAAGTGATTAATTTATTATAAGTTGAAATCCTTTCACAAGGTAGATTGTAATGACCTTTAGTTCTTAACTGAATAGACCTTTAACTGGGTAGATGACATTTTGTAATCAAACTCTTGTAGCCCTAACATGCACACTTTATTGGTGTAGTAGTGAAGATTTTGTGGGTGTCATCCCCACCCCAGTTTTACCTATTTGGGTTTCTTGGTTACCAAAATTATGTGTTATGGGTTATATATTTCATGTTATGGATGCTATCTGATGTTAGGTTAAATTCATATATGTATGAATGAGGATCAATTTGTGTTAAGTGATTAAGTTTTAAGATCTGATTCACCCCCCTCTCAGTATCTTTCTTTCCCAATATTGTGATTCCAACAATTGGTATCAGAGCATAGTTCTCCTATAAAATCTTTTAATCAAGTTGTGAGTATAGATTTTGAGATGGAGGTTTACAAGTTGGGTAAAGTCATTGAGAATCAAAAGATTGAGATTCAGCTAACATTACATCACCTTGAGACAACAAGATAGGAATTGAAGAAATCATTGACAGCTAGGAGAGATATGGCTAAACAAATGAATGGTACTCATTATTAGGAAGATGACACTGCAAATCTATTTCATAATGGAGATTCTACTGAGAGTGATGCAGAAATTGCAGATCTACTTGAAAAGAACAATACTCTGTGTGAGGAAGTCAGGAACCTGAAAAGAGAACAAGAAATGCAAACATTAAGACTATGTGAAGTAGTGGAACAAAAGAAGAAAGCTAAAGATGAAAGAGAAATGATAGAAGAAGATAAAAGAATGATTACTATCAGACTTGATGAAAGGACACATTATGTTCAAATGATGACAATCAATCAGGTTGACATGCAAAATCAACTACTACTTGCAAATCAGGAGATCAGTAGGAAAGACATGGAAATTGTGAATCTAAGATCTGAGAACAATCAATTGAAAAATAATTTGAGATCTGAGAAGGAACTGAATGAAAGGTTGAACTAACCTAATGAAGCCTTGACTCAATTTTAGAATCTGATGGAAGCATCAAGGAGACCAAAAAATTCTTCTGGATTAGGTCACACTGAACCAAAGACATGTTAGAATGAATTTAGAATAAATGAGAGGGGAGGGGTGAAACAGTTATCCTCAGGTCTAGATGTAGTAAAATAAAACTTTCTATATTTCAGATCTACTCAGCAGTAGTAGCATAAGTCAACAACTTTAATCATGTAGTTTATTGTCAAATGAAATTATCTTGTAAAAACATAACAGTAAAGCAAACCATAGGAATTCATACAAGTTGACACAAGTATTTAATGTGGAAACCCAATATGGGAAAATCCACCTGTAACATGCTACCAAGTTTTCACTCTTCTGAAGTGATGCCCTATGAGGAGCCAACCCTATTAAAGGTTACAATAACACACTGCTAGGTGTGACCTGGTTAAAGAATTTAATCACCCTGTTAGGAGTGGCCTTGTTAGAGGACTTAGAACATACCACCTGAAGCTCACCTTGTTAGAGGATTTATATAAATGACTGTTAGGTCAACCTTGTTAAAGGATTTAACTGATACAATGGTTAGAAAGTAATCAACAGTTGTGATCTGATACATACAACTTACTTTGCAAATTCAGATCCAATTACAGCTCTGATGTTAACTTACTGGATAGCCTGCATTGCCATCTCAACCTTCTGATATGCTTGGAAATCTGTCAAGCAATCACACATGCAAATCTATGCTTCTGTATTCAGCCTTCTCTGCTAGATTATGCTAAATAGTAAATAAACCATGCAATCCTCTTGCATACACATCTACTTCCACATTCAACAGCACCCTTCAACATACACAATGAATAACCCCTTGAGGTTAACATATACATCTCTGTTTTAGGTCAGATAAATCTTTTGCCGCTTAAACAAGATCATAGATCTTAGGTTAGGTTAGATCCAATGGATCATCCCATCTTTGCATTACATTTACTTCTCCAAAGTAGTCTCTAATTAAATCTTGAAACCATGCATTAATTACAGTTACCCATACATTAAATGACA
>MU226831.1:341367-404789 GCA_018584345.1 Thuja plicata | reverse complement strand
CTTCAGCAATATAACAAGATTTCTTACCTTTGTCTTTGTAGTCCTTATATTTCCTGAAGTCTCAGTCATCCTTTATGTCTTTGTATTCCTTGTATTTGTTGTCCCTTCTTTCATCTTTTTCATTTTTATCAGGACATCTAGTAGCTATATGACCAACTTTATTGCATGAGAAACAAATAATAGGAAGTTTACCTTTGTACTTTCCTTTTCCTCTAGATAGTCTTTTTTCCATAAGTGCTTCAAGTTCTTCAAGATCATCATCAGTAGTGTCATTGTCACTATCACTATTCACATGTTTCTTTCCTTTCTTAGATTTGTTGAGAACTAGCTGTGATCTAAAAGCATAATCAATCCCTTGTGGATTATAGTTATCATAATTTGACATTTCAAATGCAGTGAGTCTGCCTATCAAATTTTCTAGATTCAGATTATTGTTAGGAGTACATCTCAATCATTGAATTGTAGAAACTCTAATAGCATATATAGGAAGTAAATTTCTCATTACCTTACTCATTATGGTGTCCTCATCAATTTTTCCATTAGCTCCTCTAATGGAATTTACAACTTCTTTCACTCTACCATAGTACTGATTGACATTTTCACCTTCTTGCATTTTCATTTCATCAAACTTACCTCTTAGACTTTATGATTTAGCTCTCAGCACATTAGTGTCTCCACCATAGACAGTTGCAAGTTTGTCCAACATCTATTTTGCATTTGTGCAACTCTTTATATCATCAAACTCTGAATAAATCAATGAGGAGGCGATCTCCAACATTACTTGATTGTGTTCTTGCTTTTATTTTAGTTGAGAAGCTGTGAGAGGAGCTGTAGGTGATACATAGTCATTTTCAATATGTCTCTTAGCATCATCTCCAATGCCAGCCAAATGCAATTTCATCAAACTCTACCATGCAGGGAAGTTGTATTTGTTCAGCCTAGGAACCTCCTTCTTATACATCTTGATCTTTTCGCTCCAAGTACCTTAAAACTATTTTCAAGAGACCAAAGATTTGATACCAATTGTTAGAATGAATTTAGAATAACTAAGAGGGGAGGGGTGAATTATTAATCCTCAGGTCTAGATGTAGTAAAATAAAACTTTCTCTATTTTAGATCTACTCGGCAAGAGTAGCATAAGTCAACAACTTTAATCATGTAGTTTACTGTCAAATGAAATTAGCTTGTAAAAATATAACAGTGAAGAAAAACATAGCCATTCATACAAGTTGATACAAGTATTTAACATGGAAACCCAATATGGGAAAAACAACCAGTAACATGCTACCAAGTTTTCACTCTTCTAAAGTGATGCCCTATGAGGAGCCAACCTTATTAAAGGTTACAATAACACACTGCTAGGTG
This sequence comes from Thuja plicata, assembly GCA_018584345.1. Taxonomy (NCBI): domain Eukaryota; kingdom Viridiplantae; phylum Streptophyta; class Pinopsida; order Cupressales; family Cupressaceae; genus Thuja; species Thuja plicata. Next base: position 403,424 of record MU226831.1, on the reverse strand, counting down.
TGACCTAGTTAAAGGATTTAATCACCCTATTAGGAGTGGCCTTGTTAGAGGACTTAGAACATTCCACCTAAATGTTACCTTGTTAGAGGATTTATATAAATGATTGTTAGGTCAACCTTGTTAAAGGATTTAACTAATACAATGGTTAGAAAGTAATCAGCAGTTGTGATCTGATACATACAACTTACTTTGCAAATTCAGATCCAATTATAGCTCTGATGTTAACTTATTGGATAGCCTGCATTGTCATCTCAACCTTCTGATCTAATTGGAAATTTGTCAAGCAATCACACATGCAACTCTATGCTTCTATATTTAGCCTTCTCTGCTAGATTATGCTAAACAGTAAATCAACCATGCAATCCTCTTGCATACACATCTACTTCCACATTCAGTAGCACCCTTCAGCATACACAATGAATAACCCCTTGAGGTTAACATATACCTCTCTATTTTAGGTTAGATAAATCTTTTGCCGCTTAAACAAGATCGTAGATCTTAGGTTAGGTCAGATCCAATAGATCATCCCATCTTTGCATTACATTTGATTTTCCAAAGTAGCCTCTAATTAAATCTTGGAACCATGCATTAATTATGGTTACCCATACATTAAATGACATGAATCAATCTTTGATTAACATTACATATCCTGATAAAATCAACTAAGTCGGCCAGAGATCTCAAATCTCATCATTAATCCATTTACTGTAAGTCGGCCAACATCACTATTTTCACTCAGCAATTTCAACGATGCTCAGCATTGAACAACTTTGCTTGTCACAAGCAACTTTGCTCGGCACAAGCAAATTTTCTCGGCACAGAATAGCCAGAAAAACTATCTTTGAAAGATAAACAACTAATTACTTTGCCAGAGTGGAAACTGATCAAGTACCCTTTTATTTGCCTTAACTCAACCACTCACTTGGTCTTCTTGTTAAATCTTCTCCATCAACAATAGAAATGATATTTAAATAGATAACAATAGTCTCACCAGTTAAGGTTTGACAATAATGACAAAATAACAATTACTTGCAATGCTACTTTCCAACAAGACATCTACAGAGAAAGGAGAATCATCAAAGACTAGTGAAAGGAAGAATGCAAAGACTAAGAACAACAAACTTTTTTGCCACCACTGTGGAAAACTAGGTCATACAACAAACATTTGCCAAAGTAAGAAAGGTAAATCCAATCCTAAACCTAAGTTTAATGGTTACTGTTTTAATTGTAAGAAGTTTGGACATAAAGCACATGAATGTTTGGCTGAAGCAAATGATGCACTTCCCAAACCAAGATTCAATGGTTATTGTTACAAGTGTGAGAAATATGGTCATAAAGCACAAGATTGTAGATCCAATGCTAAATAGAAATGGACATCTAAGACACAAAAAAAAGCACTGGGGAAAGGCAACACTTACAATTGAGATTATAACACAAGGCACAATTGTCATTACTGTAAAGAGTATGGACATGCACCTTAAGATTTATTAAAGACACATTTTAGAGGAAAATCTAAGAGCTGGATGAATGAAATCCTAGTTTTCTTTAGTTGTTTGAAGATTGGTCACACTAAGAGAGAGTGTAGGACAAGAGTACCTACTCCTACTATAAGGAAATTAGAGTACAGATGAACTAGACATGGGTAAGGAAAACAGAGCCGAGCAACAGTGAAACTACTAAAGTTGAGGTCACCCAATCCAATAGATCAGGTGATCACACCATCTCTAACTGAGAAATAGAGGTATGTAAGGAACTACATTTAAATTTCAAATCTTAAATTAGTTCCTAATATGTAAATGTGCCAAATTCCATATTTGCATATGTTGAGATACACCAGGACATGTTTGTGACAAATGTCGAGAAGAGTTAACTCCACTATAGGTGCCGAGCTGATTAGCCAAGTAAGTTTTGTGATGGCTGAGTATGGTAAGCGGAGTGGTATGCAAGTTGCATTAGTTGGCCAATGAAAATTGGTTTGTACTAACCCAACAGGTAGAGAATTTATTGCTTACCTACCTTGATCTTTTGAGTCTATATAAGGACGAACCATTTTTTCTTCATTTTACCTTGCGATTTTCAGTATCTACAGAGTGATTGAAGAAGTTACATAATTGATCTTAGCAAAGTTTGTATCGAAGATCTTGCCAGTGTGCTGTTGGAAAGCCTAAGGTGAACAGTACAAAGTGCTACTTGCTGAGGTACCCTATTCTTCATTTTCAAATCGTAACTTCAGAGATTATGGCTGCAAGTTCTTCCATGCTAGTCAAGGGTATGGAGAAGGAGCCAAAGAAAGTTTAGCTGGTGAGAAGTGATGCATGTGCACCTCCTAACTTTTGAGTCATTCCTGAAAGTGCAATTTTAGGTGATTTGAAAGGAGCCCTCTCATCTATTCCACCAAAGGTACTCATGATCCATGATGTTAGATCTTGTTACATGGTTAAGATTGGTGAAGTAGGTGATAGTGAATTGAGAAAATCCTACAAAAATTTGTGCAAAAATGGAGTTCTAAAGGATGAATTCAAGCATTTAGCCAACAAAGGGTAGAATCGTGCCCTATATTTTCCACCAGATTTCAAATTTGAATGGAATAAGGTTGTTCTAAGCTGAGTTCATGATATGCATATGTGGCTAGACAATGGACCAGTTAGGATCACTAAAGACATTATTCATCGAGTAACTTGATATCCTATTGTTAGCGGAAAACGAACAATGAGAGGTCAAAGTAAAGAAGATATAACAACTAACACATGAGTTGTCTGGAACAACAGAGGTATGACTATCTCTACAATTGAAGATTTAGAACTTGACTTTGGAGTGAGAGTGATTGCACAAAAATTCTATCAGTCAAGTTGACTGGATAGTGTTCCCTGCATAGCTATGGACCAAGCATGGAAGATAGTTAAAAAGAATCACACCTACGACCTTGTCAAGCTATAGTTGATGCAACTAGCCGAGAACCTATTATCGATCAGAAAAGCTAAGAGCTCATGATGTAAGTTTTTCTCCTTATTAGTTTTCATATTATTCTATGTACAGAATTCATTTCCTATACTGGGAAAAATTGTTTGGAAGAAGGATAGACCTATTACTCAGTGCAGATTAATGAATGTATTCATAAATTAGGTGGTAACTTCAATAGTATTATGGGAAAATACTTTTTGGAATTCAAAAAGAGAATAAGGTTGAGGACTAGAATTCCTAGTTCACTAGTGGAAAAGCACTACGAGGAGATATGTTTTCTAGTTGACACAGATTACACATACATTCAGGATATGAAACCTAGGGTATCGTGGCTAGAGCCATTTCCCTATGAAGTTAACATTGATGAAACATCAACAACTATCACAACACTCCTAGCAGAGGAGATTGACACAACAACAAAGAGATTTGGAAATTATGATGAAGCTAAGACAAAGGTAACTATGAATCTAAAAGAAGGAACCATGGAGAGAAAGAGGAAAAAGATTGTGAAGAATCTAAAGAAAATGGTTGGATTGCAAAGTGATGAGGAGCCAGAGGATGCACCTCCAGGCCTATCTACTAGATAAGGAGAAGATATATCTAAAGAAGAAGAAGAAGAAGAAGAAGAAGTAAGTGAATCTGAAGAAGAGATTCCTATTAAGGCAAAAGGAAAGAAACTAGCAGTAGACAAGGTAACTAAGCCTAGCCAAGAAAAACCTAAAGTTACCCCTCCCATTTCCAATCTTCCAAGGACAAGGGCATCTACTATTACATATCTAGCAGTGAAAAAAAATGTATATGCAAAGAAGAAGGTTGGAGAGAGTAGTTCTGGATCAAAGACTCAATTTGCAACAAAGGATGTGTCGAGCCTACAAGTAAAGAGACCAAGAAGGAAACTACATTTGGATCAAGAAAGTGATGAAGAAACAACTGAAACTGATGAACCCAACAACATAACAACTACACCATTCAAAATACCCACTGATATTAATGAGGTATGTGAGAATTTGAGGAAGTTTTTAGGGTCATCTGGTTTTAAATTTGTCAAGTATGAGAAACTGAATGTAGAAGACAAGCATAAAGTTCAAGAATCTCTACTAGATATGATGAGCACTTTCAAGATAACTCCTATAGAGATAGGAAACAATGTGCCGATTGAACTGTATGAGTTTCTATCTAGAAAATGGGAATTTTCACTTACTACTGAGAGATAGATTAGAGAAGGTACATTAGCTAAGGTCATCCCTGAGCTGACTAAGAAATAGAGAGATATATTTTTTGAGGAGTACAAGCATAAATTCAAACCTAAACTTAGAGGATATGCTATTTTGAAAAATGATATTGAAAGTGTAGTACAACAAAGTACTAGGATATGGAAGGAAATCCTTGGATTGGTAGCTCCACAAGAGAAGAAGACTGATGAAGGAACATCTAAGCAGAAGGATAAAGAAGTTGAAACCACCCCTGCAGAACAGAAAGAAAAAGAGCAAATTGCTACTGAGCCTGACAAGACTGAAGAAAAACCAAAAGAACAAACAGATACAGTAAACACTGTTGATCTAACAACAAATAGTCCAATTGAAAACATAATTGATGACTTCTAGAAATTTTAATGGCAAGGGTCAGGATGAGCTGAGAGATACAAGTATAGAATCACCTATTAAGGCTATAGAGGTTGAAGGAGAGAAGAGTATAGGGAAAAATTAGGAGAAACCTGAAGATAAAATTGAACAAAAGGAATCAGAGAAGGAGAAGGTAGATGAACAAGAGGTAACTACACAAAATCCATCTATTTTAGAGGTTGTGAAAACAATTTTAGATAGTGGAGAGGAGATGAGGAAGAAAAGGAAGGAAGAAATGAAAAGAGAGCAGAAGGAAAAGCAGGTGTTACATGATATCAAGGATATATTTGTAAAATATTTTGAAATGGAAGATGAAAATACTCAAGCTCCTATTCTTGAACAGTTAGTTCATTTTGTGCAGAAGGTAAATGATGACAACATTGAATCAAATGGGAAGTTATTGCAATGGTCCAAGAGGAAATTCAAGAACAAAGTACTGGCAAAAATCTCAAAAGAGATTGCGACAAAGTAGGTTGAACCTTATTCTCTTGTAGAAATTTTGGAGGAAGTTGCAAATAATGTTTATTCTTTGTATAAGAAGTTATGTGATGTATAATTCTTCAAAAAGGATAATCTACAAGCTATAGAGAAATTGCAATTAGACTTGAAGTCAACTGGGAGTTCACTGAGTATGGATGCTAGCACTAGCTCCTTACATTTTAACAGATTGACTAATGCAAAAAGGAGAATAGCTGAGCTCATGGCTGAAGATGGTTAGATAAGGGAAAAATTGATTACTATTCAAACAAATTTGATACCTCATATGGAGGTAATTTAGAAAGAACTTTTAGCTGCAAAAGAATTGGTTAAGAGAAATTCAAATCTCTCTACTGCAGAAAGTTTAGTGAGTCTAGCTGCCGAGATAGAAGTCAAATTAGAGGTTATGAAGTATGTTAAGGACAGTTGGGACATTGCATTTTCTTCCACCTTACTCCTTCATAAACCATTTTTGGATAAGTACAACTTAACCCCACTTGCAATCAGTGACAAAAACAAGGGGGAATCTGACAAGGATACAATGTAAGAGGAGCAGTACTGGTATAATTGTTACAATTTTTTTTTTGAAGGCATGTATCCTATGTAAATTTTTGTATGTAGTATGGAGTACATTCCTTGGGGGAGTACATTGTGTACTTAGGAAACATTTTGGATGGAACGAATAAAAATGATAGTGTATTTTTCCACTAATATCAAAGGGGGAGATTGTTAATCTCTAAGTTTTGTTGATGATTAGTGACCATCACTTAGTCATTTACTTAGGCAATTTTTGTTGGTTATCAATGTGGCCGAGATAAAACAATTCAAGGCCGAGAAACATTGCTGAGAAATTTTATAGGTTGCCGATTTACATCATGCTGAGCCGAGTAGAATATTTAAGTGTCGAGTAACAGAGATGTTAAGTGCTAAGCAGAACAGTTTTGCATACATGTCAGGATTGATTCAAACTTTAAGGTAAAATGTTTAGGCTGACTTGTATGAGCTTTGGGCTGACATATGTAAGAATTTTATATTTATCTATAGAGTTATTTATGCATTTAATTGTTTTATCCTATGCATGGCATGGAGCCAATAAAAAAATTGGAATGCCTTGGAGGCATAAATATTAGATCTTGATCGTTGATCTAGATCTCGCTAACAGATCTGAAAAGACATATAAGATTGCTTCTAACCCTATTAACAAAATAGATAGAGAGAAGGGTTGTGTGTTCATGAGAGATGAATAGTGATTCATTTTGTGAAGAATCTTAGATCAAGCATAGTGATAGAGTAGTGAATAGCTGAGAAAAGACATCAGATTGTGAGATTGCAGAAGGTATTGGAAAGAGAAGATCTGTCATCAGCATCTGAGTGCATAATGAAGGATCACTACTTGAAACATTCTAACATGTGTATCAGGTGAAATATCCTAACAGAGTGGTTCTAACAGACCTTCGACACTAATACATTTGGTACCAAATTGCAACGGCAGTGCCGTTGCAATTTTTCTGTCACAACCTTATCGTCGTCGCAATTATGACGGTCTATCGTCGCAATTGCGACAACGACAAGGTTGTGACAGAAAAATGCAACGGCAATGCCGTTGCAATTTGGTACCAAATGTATTAGTGAATTCTTTAATTCTCTTAGCTAAGTGCTTACTTTATTGTAAGTTGAAATCCTTTCACAAGGTAGATTGTAATGATCTTTAGTTCTTAACCGAACAGACCTTTAACTAGGTAGATTGCATTTTGTAATCAAACTCTTGTAGCCCTAACATGCACACTCTATTTTTGTAGTAGTGAAGATTTTTTGGGTGTCATCTCCACCCCAATTTTACCTATTTGGGTTTCTAGGTTACCAAAATTATGTGTTATGGGTTATATATTTCATGTTGTGGATGCTATCTGATGTTAGGTTAAATTCATATATGTATGAATGTGGATCAATTTTTTTTAAGTGATTAAGTTTTAAGATCTGATTCACCCCCCCTCTCAGTATCTTGCCTTCCCAATATTGTACTTCCAACACCTCTATGTATAAAATCTTCTAACAAGGTCACACTTAACAGTGTGTTTGTAACCTTTAACATGGTTGGCTCCTAACAGAGCTCACTTTAGAAGAGTGAAAATTTGGGGTATTGGTCCCAATGGTTTTTCCCTTAATAGGGTTTCCATGTTAAAATTCATGTGTTATGTGTGTATGATTCATTTATTTATTGTTTTGTATGTTACATAACTAACTCTGGATTGATCAGTATACTCTGCTTATTTATTAAGTTTCAGTAAATAGTTATACTGCTTATCGGTAATCAAGAAAGAATAAGAATTGACAGAGAAAACTGACAGAGAGTTAATCATTATTAGTATTTCATGGTATACATCTTGTAGGGACATAATAATCATAGGTTTATTGATTGGTGGTTAAGTTTTAAGGATAAATTTTTGAGGCCACTAATTCACCCCCCCTCTCAATTACCCACAAAAATATCAACCAACTTGGGTTAGGGCTTAAAAGAAGAAACCTAGATCTCACCTTCCCTCTGATACCACCTAATACAAGGAGGGTCAGACAATTAGGGCCCAAGGAACTCCTAGCTACCAAAACAACTTGTAGAACACAACACAGAAACAAAAATATAGAAAGAGAGAGAAGATAACAATAAAAATTTATATTATTTCATCAAAATTATTACATGCTGGGCTGTAAGGCTTTCTCAGTTTTATCCAGATACATTTAGATGTTTATAGAATAATCTTTATACATGTAAGGTCACAGACCTGCGATCTGAATTTTCCAACACTATCTTCTATCTCCAAAACTTACTGCTAATCTAAGAACAAAAAACCAAATATATACAAGAGTCCACCAAAGAGATCGACACTCAGATCCTAAAGATCAAACATAGGAAACAACAATGAACCAGATTTAGGTCCACACATTACCCAATGAAAGATCTCAACATTAATTGCACTACAAAAATTAAATGTAGAAGTTGGCTAGAAGATCCCAGATCAAAATACACAACTCGATAAGAAAGCCAACCGTGCACAAAGACCAGTCGGTGAAAACCCACCGAGTAGCCAAACAACTACCAAGACCCATTGGTAAAGAAAAACAAAAACAAGTAACCGAGCTCGAGAAAAGAATAACAATTCTTCAACTAGGTGAGAATAAGCAGTTACCGAGCACTTTACCGAGTAGCGTCCAACAAGCTACCGAACCAAAGAAAACATATTTTTGGTTGATCAAGATTTCCAAAGAACCCAAGATGCTCATGCATAAAAATATACCTAAGTATTCTACCTTCATGAACTACCAAAATTGATTTCTCATGATTGAGATAGATGCCAAATTCCCTACATCTCAATTGTTTTTCTTAAGTGGCCTATGTAATCCTTGGATTCTTTAGAATACACAATGATATCATCCAAGTACACAAGGACAAAATTGTACATAAAACTATCAAAGGCCATATCCATAGCCTTTTGGAAAGTAGCTCTTGCATTGAATAAGCTAAATGAAATCTATTTATAAGCCATGATAACCCATTTAGTTATAAAAGATGTTTTGAATTGATCCTCATCCTTTACTAGAATTTGGTTATAACTAGAATAACCATCAAGGATTGAAAACCATTCAGAACCTAAAACAAGTTGAAGGATTTTCTCCATTGATTTTAAAGGATGGTGATCTTTCAATGAAGCCCTATTCAAATCTCTAAAGTCAACACATAACCTCAACTCTCCATTCTTCTTTCTCACATGTACTAGGTTTAAAAACCAAGAAGTATTTTTGATAGGGCATATAATACCACTTTCAATTAGCTTGTTTATCTCTTTCTACATCATAGGCTAGAGCTTGGGGTTGACTGGTCTTTTCTTCTGCCTAATTGGTTTTGCATTTGGCTCTAATTCTATGGTGTGTTGGGCAAATTGTGGATCAAATCCTTTTAGATCATATATGAATATGAAAAAACATCATTGAACTCTTGAAATAACTCAGTAAAAGATTTATTTTCTTGTTCTAAATTGATTTTACCAACCTTTAGTAGTTTACCTTTGAAGATTCCAAGCTCCTCATAATGTTCCTCTTTGATCAACATGCTGGTTTTGTTCTTTTTTTAGTTGATCATCTATTCTGAAAATAGATTCTAAGGTGACCAATCCCTTGGGAATCTTATTAGACCTTAAATATATTAATTTATTTCCATATTGTTTCTTTAATTTGTCTTGGTTAGTTGCTGTAAAAAAATCTTCTTCAAGCAGAAAATTCAAAATTTGGTCATCACTATAAAAAACTTACCAATTTGTATCATTATTTGGAATAGATGGCCTAACAATTATCTTGACATGCTATTGTGTTTTATCCTTATTGTTCTCATTTGGAATTTCAACGTGTACACCTACTACAACTAGTCTATCAATATGCTAATTTTCTCTTCTACTTATTGAGATGATATTGAATGCATCAAAGAAATCCAATAAATCCCAAATTTGGTGCTTGTATGACTTAAAAGTATCATTTTTAACCACCTGCAAGTCCCAAATTTGATTGACAACAAGTTCACTATCTCCAAATTCTTAAAGAGACTTGATATTCCTTTTTCTAGCCCATTCAAGACCTTGAATTAAACCTTCATATTAAACATTGTTACTAGTGATGAGACCATTTACTGTCTTTATTATATTAATCTTTATACTCTATTTTTAAGCATTACCAAAACATTTGTGGACTTATAATTAGTTGAACTTATGTCAAAGTATAGTTAGAACCATTAAACCCATGGGTAGAATAGATATGTCATGCTCTGCCAATATTATATATCTATATATTGCATTATTTCATATAATAATCAGAATGTGTATTCTAATATCTAGATCAATTTGATTAAGTTTACTTGTATGAATATCTTTGCATGATAACTAACCTGCTAGGAAGTAGGAGCTGCTTGGGAGTGGTCAAAAACATTCAAAGAGGATGTTGAAGACCAGCTGCGAATAGATAATCATCATGGCATCAGAAGACACAACTACTACAAATGAGGAGCCACTGTTCCAGAAATACAGGAATGTAGCGCTACTATATTCCCTCCATGCTCCCAACATGTTGACTTGGTCGCCCAAACTTCATTGCATATGTTGTGGGCTGTTATGTTTCCTATTTTTCTTCTCTAGCGTGGTTTCAGTTAGATGATTCCTTTTCTATTTTAGAATAAAGAGTTGATCCTGTATTTATAGGGATTGGACTATTAGTTTGAAAGTTCAAAAGTTTTGGAATACATTGTTCTATTCTATCTTGCATAGAAAGTTCATTTCTAGTTTTATGTATTGTTCTCATGTAATCAGTTCTTGAAATATATTGAAGTAACTTTTGGTTTATCTTCTATTTTAAGAGATTAGAAGAAGCCAACCAAGTGGACCCACTTGGGAGGTGGATTAGATAAGAGTAGAGTAGAGTAGATTTACTTTCTGCATTCCCAACATTCTAGATAGAAGATTACAGTTTCTTCTTGCAACATTGTACTTTGTGAATGTTCCAGCAACACCTGCAAGGATAGTTATAGTGGATGCTCTAGGTTGAAAGAATAGGCTTAAGTAGAGTTTGCGATTTGTAGCATTCATTTAAGTAAGGAGTAAGTGTGTTTCCTTTCTTGTAACCCTAGTATAGATTCCTTTCATGCATTTTACCTTCCTACAACATAGGTAGAATGAATTTTTAAGGGACTTAGTGCCCATACTATACCATACCATTTCAAGTATACGTCCCTAGGTTGAAAAACTAAATGCACCTCATAGTGGGAGAAGTGATCCTTAGATTGAATAAACTATTCCTAAGAGAGGATTTGGGCATGATTACTAAGCACCTATTGTGAGGTGGTTCATTTTTGGTGCCATTGTCAGGGATGGTGTCAAGCTAAGAAAAATTTAGACTAATTTTCCATTTATAGCTAGTTTTTAGTGGTTTGTAGTCCTAAATTTGCTTCACTAGTGTGAAGAATTCATTTACATGCATCGAAGGGGAAGAAAAAGAGATGAATATGGAAGATTTCTTCCAGGAGAGTGTAAATTTGAACAAAGAAGTTGAAGAAGCTGAGATACCTTTTGTTGATGCAATTCTTGAGTTTCCTGCAGCATCTTCCTCTGGAGCAGAGCCTTTTGACATAAGTGGTTTTTGGCCTTTCACTGAAATCTTGGCCAGCTTTCTTAATAATTCTAATCCAAATGCACTTGTTGTTAACAATCTTGTAGCTAATATTCCTTTCTAGCAGAAAATCTAGATCCCAATACCTCAAGTAATGGCACAACCTACTTTCCCATTTCCTCTACCGAGCCTTATAAACAATGCTAATCTAAAAAATATACCCACTACTGCACTCTTGAAGTTTTATGGCCTAATAATCGAAGATCCTGACACCTTTTTTTTTGAGTTCAAAATCCTTTATCGTAGATTTGACTATAACACCGATGCCCAAAAACTCAAACTATTTCCAGCAACACTGAAAGAGTCAGCCTTACGATGGTTCATGGGCTTAGGAGAAAACACAGCAGGCACCTGGGATAAAATACAGACTTTGTTTCTACAGAAATACAAAGAGTGTTGCAAGGGGAGTGACCCAAGTGGAGATGCCATCTTTAGAATGTCACAAAAGGAGGACAAAAGCTTGGAGGACTATGTTTCATGTTTCTTATACACCATGCAGAAGAATTCCCAACATGTTCTGGCAGAGGATTCATAGAAACTAGTCTTCTTAAGAGGAGTGAATGAAAACTGTCTAAAAGCACTAGACCTCATGGCTGGTGGAGAAATATCCCAACCTTCTTGGGATGACCTCAACAAAATTTGTCTCAATTATTCCAGATCAAGTATGAAGAAAGGCAGAGCATATCGGTCCACAAGCACCAAAAGGATCAGTTCGGGCATTTCCAAGCTGGAGATATCTAATTTGCTCATGGATTGCAAGCAAGACATCATTAATGATGTTGCTACACATCTTGAAACCATTAATGCTAAGAAGAAACATGTAGATGCTGAATTACAGTTAGCTAAGTATTGTCCTCATTACCGCAAACAAAAGAAAGACTGAGATGCAAGCTAGTGGCGAACCTAGAAAATCAACATTTGCCTATAGAGTACATGAAGATAAAAGGAGACGATGAGAAAGTGTTCTTCATTGCTCAATGCCAACCATGGGCTTCAAGACAAGATATGCCTCACGACCCATTAGAATTTTCAAATCCTTACAATAGTCAATGGAAAAACCAAAGTTATCAAAATTCTTCTCAGTATTCTCAGCCAACCTAGAATAACCAGTGGCCTAACCAACAAAATAACCAGTGACCTAACCAGAAAAATAACCAGTGGCCTAACCAAAAAAATAACTAGTGGCCTAACCAACATAATCAATGGCAACCACCACAAGGAAATTAGCAGCAAAATAACCAATGGAGGGGGCCTCCACAATGGCCTAACCAAAATCCTACTTTTCCATAATTGCCACCTCCTGCAGCCACTAGTCCTAATCCAAAGCCAACCCAATTACCTGCTCAGCCACAACCTAACCCAAATAGAAAGCAAAAGAAGAAGCCAATGTATACCGTTGATACACAATAGTACCCTGCCTACACACTTGATATATTTGATATCCATTTGAGGTCTGGTACCACTCTACCTACACCCAAACATCTTATTATCATAGAAGTTGCACACACTCCTAAAGCATCAGAACCTCTTCCAGAGGCTACACTACAAAATACCACCCAACCATAAAAAAAATCCAGCAAGACTGATGTTAAAACCTCACTTGACCCTCCTTTTCCACAAAGGCTCACCATAGAACTACCTATATCCCAAGAAAAAATGTTGTTTGATATTCTTAAGCAGCAGAAAAATATGCACATCCAAATCCCTCTGTTCCAAGATATCAAAGATGTCCCTATCTATGGAAAAGCTATTAAGGAAGCATGCCTTAAAAATCCTGGAAGGAAAAAGGACCCTCAAATATTTCATGTGATAGGGAAACTTATGGATATCATGTGTGGCAAGGTATTTATACCCAAGTATTCAAACCCTGGAAGACCAGTAGTTGACTTGATAATTAATGGAGGGTAAAAGCACAATAATCTGTCACCCTTTTCCAAAGGAAAAGGATGACAAAATCAAAGTTGTTCAGCTTCAATAGTATAAAAGTGACATTTATGTTTGGAATTTGAAGATGATGTAAACTAATAAAATGTTTTAAAATGGATGAAGTTTATGATTAATATTTTTAATATTTTTTTTGAATAAGTATTGATATTTTTTTTCAATGTTTAAATATGATTTTTCAGTTGCAAAAATATGCTGAAAATTAGGGGTCTAGTTCCCGCCAAAACATTATATGTAAATAAACATTTTTTCCCCTAATTTCAAAATATGTTATAGATGACACATATAGCTAGTGCATGAAGAAATAAAAATTGGTTTGTGACCTATATTTTCTCTTTTATAACAATTCAAATTCCAACTCACCTGAAATCGACAGTTTTCATCTTCTGCCATATTTTTCATAACAAATATATCCCAATCAAAAAAAGAAATATATATTCTTAAAGATGAATCTCTCTTCTAGTGCACCATATGTTTTTCAAATTTATTTAATATGTTTTACTATTTTTTTTTTCTCTGAATCAACATCTCCTTGACTGTTATAATACCTACTTGCACTATTTTTTAAATATAATAGACTATGTATAACTAAAACCCTATAAAATCTATAAGAGATATTCTTGACTCTGATCTCTACAAAAGGGTATTTTTGTATTTAAAAAAAAATATCATTAAAAAGTCTTAGATGTATTGAAACGTCACTTTTCTGAAATAATTTTATTTCTACGGTAATTGGCCTCAAAGTGGTATAAAACATGCATTTAATAGACATTTTCAATTGGAAAAGTAAAAAACCTTTTCTAACTTAACTATAATGAATCTAGCTAGACCATATGTTTGGCCAAAATTAATTTTTAGTTAGAAATACTAAAATTCAGCTGTGCTGATAAGTTGTCCTAAAAGGTGACAGATTATTGTGCTTTTACCCTGGACAATCTATTAAAAATGCTTTAGTTTATTTGGGAGTAGCCATAAATGTAATGACCAAAGATACAATGCATAGATTAAGTATAGAGGGCTTGAGAACAACTTCAACAGTGTTACAACTTGTTGATACTTCAACAGTCACTCCAGATGGTCTTATAGAGGATGCAATAGTCACCTTGGACTCATGGGAATACCCTACTAATTTTCTCATCTTTCACCTAAAGTAAACTTTGTTGGTTATCCAGTCATCCTAGGGATACCTTGGTTAGCCACCATTGATGCAAAAATTAGTTGCAGATAAGGAAGTATGACAATTTCAAATGGTTAGGCAATAAAGAAGATACCACTTTATCCTCTTGCCCAGCCCTAGCCAGACTTGATAGATCCTATTTAGCCAGAACTAGGGGATGAGGAAGAAGAGCTCAACTTTATTGCCTAGCTTATGATGATGCACATACAATATTTTCTTAAAATGCAAGAGGAAGATGATGTAATACAAAGTATTCTTACCAATGAGTGTATAGTATCAAAGGATGTTTCCAAAAGTTCTATTTTACAAATATGTACCTATGAGGACTGTGTCTTTCTAGCAAGTCCTGAGATAATTAGCCAATTATTTCCATGTGAAGTTAGTACCTGAGATGTCAATGGTAGAGCTAACAAATACTATGGAAATTTCCCCTAGTCACAATCTCCATGTGAATAATAGGTTGCTACCCCCACAATTGGCATTGTTAACCAAACTCCTACATAATCATGAGAAAGCCTTTGCTTGGGATTATGGAGATATGCTAGGTATGAACCCCAAACTCTACACCCATAGGATCTACATTGATGATGGTAGCTTACCACTTTGTCAGCCTCAAAGGAGGATAAACCCAACATTGCGAGAAATAGTCAAAACTAAATTGCAAAAGCTACTAGATGCTAGTTTCATCTATCCAATCTCTGATAGAAAGTGGGTATCACCTTTGGTCATTGTACCAAAGAAGGGAGGAAAATGGCAGATATGTGTGGATTATAGAGAGTTGAATAATGCCACCAAGAAGGATCATTTTCCTTTACCATTTATTGATCAAGTCCTAAATACTCTGGCTGGTAATAAATACTTCTCCTTTCAGATTGGATACAACAGTTATAATCAGATCAACATTGCTCCAGAAGATTAGGAGAATACCACATTTACATGCCCTTGGGGCACATATGCTTATTTTGTATTACTATTTGGCTTATGCAATGCACTAGCTACTTTCCAGAGAGCTGTAATCAACATCTTTGTTGACATATCACATGATTGTATGGAGATATATATGGACAAATTTACTACATTTGGTGTCACCTTTGAGGAAGCCCTGAAGAATTTGGAAAGAGTACTAATCATATGTCAGGAGCACAACTTATCTCTCAACAGTGAGAAATGCTTCATGATGATGCAGGAAGGCGTAGTGCTAGGACATTTTATCTCTGAAGCTAGAATCTAGGTAGCTCCTATGAAAATAGAGGTAATTCTCACACTACCTATCACTAAAAATAAAAAGGATGTTAGGTCTTTCCTAGGACATGCTGGTTACTATAGGAGATTTATCCAAAATTCTAGTCAAATAGCTAGTCCTCTGTATACTTTTCTCACCAAAGAGGTTGAATTTTCTTGGACAAAGGAATGTGATGAGTCCTTCATGCAGCTTAAGTCACTATTGACAACTGCACACATACTTAGGGGCCCTGACTGGTCTTTTCTATTTCACATTCATACAGATGCTTCAGACTATGCAACAGGTGCTATTCTAGGAGAAAAGTCTATTAACCTAGAGAATGCAATTTACTACATTACCAAGAGCCTCCATGGACCAGAGTTAAACTATATAGTGACTGAGAAAGAATTACTAGCAGTAGTTTATGCTCTGAACAAATTATGCCATTATATAACTGGTTATCCCATTTTGGTTCATATTGATCATGAATCAATTAAATATCTCATGAACAAACCTACCTTCACATGTAGGTTAGCAAGATGACTCCTTCTTTTGTAGGAATTTGACATTACAATCATTGACAAGCATGGGAAGGCAAATGTAGTAGATGATTATCTATCCAGAATTCACCATGCTGAAGAAAATACTACTCTGATAGATGATGCATTTCTAGATGAGCATTTGTTTCATATTATTGTCCAAAGTCTGTGATATGCTGACATAGCTAATTACCTTGCACCTAACAAAATGCCAACACATTTTTTTTAAAGATAGGAGATTGCTCGTAGAGAAAATCTTCAATTTATCCTGGATTGATAACATACTATTTTACACTAGACCTAATGAAGTAGTGCAGAGATGTGTGTGAGAAGATGACACATATGACATTCTCCATGCATGTCATAATGAGCCATGTGGGGGACACTTTGCAGAAAAAAGGACAGCCCTAAAGATTTTAACAATTGGATATTACTGGCCTACACTTCACAAGGATGTAGCTAGTTACACAAGGAAATGTGATAAATGTCAAAGAATGGGTTGACCAACCAGATCAGATGAAATATCCCTTAATCCACAAGTGGTGGTAACCCCATTTGACAAATGGGGAATGGACTTCATTGACCCAATAGACCCTCCATCCAATGGGAATTCTTACATCATGGTGTGCACTTATTATCTAACCAAGTGGGTCAAAGTAAATGCCATGAAGCATGCTTGAGATCATAAGGTTGCAGAATTTTTGTATGACAAAATTTTCACCAGATATGGAGTGCCAAGGGAAATTGTAACTGATCAAGGTGCCCAATTCACTTCCAATATGATAAATGAGCTCATGAAAGAATATAATATCACACATTGGAAGTCAAGCCCCTATCACCCTCAGGCCAATGGACAGGATGAAGTTACAAATCAAGAAATAGAAGCCATCTTAACAAAAATAGTTCATTTGCATCGCCGAGATTGGAGCCGCAAAATATCAAAAGTTGTTTGGGCATATAGAACAACATGGAAAACCACCACAAGGTTCACTCCATTTGAGCTGTTATATGGAAAAGCAACAATGCTACCCATTGAATTTGAACACAAAACTTTGTGGATAACACTGGAGTTAAATATTGATCTTCCTGCAGCATAGGAAGAGCGATTGCTACATCTAAATTCCTTGGATGAAATGTGCAAATCTTCCCTTGAGCATACTTAAATAGTCCAGAAGCAAAGGAAAAGGTGGCATGACTCGTATATTAAGAACAAACAATTTCAAGTTGGCGATTGGGCATTACTATATGATTCCAGATTCAAAGAAATAGCAGGCACGATGTAGACAAGATGGCTGGGACTATATGAAATAAACCATGTCTTCACCAATAGAGAATTCCATTTGACCACAATTCACCCAGTACACTTCAAGCTATTAGTCAATGGACATCGGCTAAAGTTATATCACCAACCTCAAACAAAAGAAGACTTCCTAGAGAAATTCTGACAATAAATTTCAAAAGAGAAATAGGTAACACTTCCTACACCTCTTCAATAGAATTCCATTGAGCATGTCCATAAATTTTTTTTTTTGTTTACATGAATTTCATTTCCCCATTCACTTTCTAATTCTTCTTTCCAACTCATCTCATTTCTTTATCTTCCACCCACCCACCTTCCACGTCATCACCCTTTTCCTTTCTTTGCTTCAAATAACAGCCAAGTACGCTGATGCAAGTCGCCACCACTTTCATTCCACTCTCGCCAACTTTTTCAGGAATGTACAATGATTGAATGATAGGTACATGCTTTTCAATTTTTTTTTTCCATTTTTAGCGCATAGATTTTGATGATTATATCCAGTACTACAATAAATGTATCATTGCGGCATTAAGCCAGTTCTATTCCTCGTGCCAAGTATTGCAAGTGGGGACACTTTTCAATATTTTTTAGGGGGGAGGGAAGTGTATTAATTCATAAAATGTCATTTCTATTAACTCCTAAAAATTTTAATGTCACCTCAAATCTGTACTTTGACTTTGTCTCATTAAAGTCCCATTGCTATATCGCACAACTCTCATACCTTTATTCCCAAATTATCTCTGATTGTCTGACTTGATGTGACTTATAATTAAATTATGTGGAAACCTGTAATAAGAACTATAATTTATCTTGATAAAATACATAACAATTGTTCATGCTAAGAATAACAGAGGAATTCAGAAGGAAGCCCATAGTTTAAAAAAAATGAGTAGTCTGAAACTGAAAAAAGGAATAAGGCATTTATCTACTACAGAGCAGAAAAATTGAAAATTGGCAAGCACAAATGGGAGGCCAGTTGAAGAGACACGAGCTGGTAGTATATGGTGTATTACTTTTAGATGTTGAAGCGGTAAGAAGGTTTAATGCATGTGGCTGGTTAGGATATTTCTTAAAGTTAACAGAGTTTGATGAAGACTCAGCAGCTGAATTTGCAAGCACTTTTGAAGAAGGGCAAGCAACTGTATGGGGATTGACAGTGGTCACCAAAAAATAATGGATAGCAGAATTTACTGGGTTACCAATGGTTGGGGAGCACTTCCCCAATTTTCACAATGCCAGATCAGCTAGGGCCCATTTTACCCTATCAGGCGACCCTCCTCTCAAGATTACCAAACAAGGGTGCAAAAGAATGTCTATCCCTTCACCGTATAATGAGCTGGTTACACATATTATCAGGTATTTTACCTGTGAAGGAAGATTTTCTAGTTTTCATGCACATCATTTTAAATTACTTAGTTATGTAAGGTATAATCTTCCAATGAATGTCCCCAATTTCTTGTACAATATGCTATGCATTAGTGCTGAGGAGACCCAAAAAGGAAATGTCAATTTTGTCACCCACCATGCCCTAATTAAATTGTTAATAAAAATATCTCTTAGGGATGCCTCTCCCATGGCATGGTCAAAAATTTTCTAGCTTAAATTCCTACAAGCATAGGTTAACCCTAATGTGCAATTTGGTCATGATGATGCAATACCAACTGACCCAGCCATTGAGCAAGATACCCAGGGGGAAGAAACTAAAAATCTGCAAGAAAGTATGCCTTTACCTACTCATGAGAGCAATGTACCTAATTCTACCTGAACAAAAGGAAAATGAAAATTAGAGGGAGAATCTTCCATTCCTGCAGCCAAGCCACAAACCCCTATAGCCTCAAAGGGGAAGAAAATAAAGTTGGTTCCTACAGCAGTTACTCCTGCAACAGAGAAACTGAAGAAGGTTATTAAGAAAAAAGACATGGAAGTTGAAGACAACCCTATGCAAAGAATCCCTAGAATGAGAGGACATCTCGCTAGAGTATCCTCAAAAAGTAGACCCACTTCCCCTTTGCAATCTGATGAATAACCCCATGTACAAATTATTCTGGACGATTTCCCAAATCAGTCTACAAGTTTAGGCTTTCCTCCAAATTCAATATATACTTATGAAGCTGAACCTGATGTATACCAAAATAGTCCCCAAGAAATCCATTAGGATATCTTAGACAACAATGAGGAGGATGCCTCAATAACCCATCAGTCAGCCTACTCAGAGACTTCCCTAGTGCCCTATAACAGAACTTGGTTAATAAGTTTCTTAGAACAATCATGGAAGGAACAAAGGAGACAAAGTAACCAGGAAGAATATTGTGGCCCAATCACCTTGCAGATTCTTCTCTTTGGATTACATAATAAGTATGTTTTAACAAAAACTTTATGGGGAGAAGAGAAAAATAAAATGAAGAAAGTAATAACAGAGCAAGGAGCGGAGATTGCAGAGTTGAAAGAGAAATTGGCAAGAAAAAAAAAAAGATGGATCATGCCCTTCAGTTTGCTGATAAAATAATTACCTGTAGGCCACCCCCTAGGGTTTATTCCATTTGTTTGAAAGAATAGTTCCTCTTGTTCCAACTAATGATGAATATTAAAGATATAGACTCTAAGTTCAAATCAACTCAAGAATTTTATGGCCTATACCAGACCAATTTACTTTGTGAACTGTACATATATAACTTCATTATTCCAGCAGAGACTGAGTGGAACCCTCTACTTTACATAGGGGATGTACACCTGAGGGCATTAATGTCCTGGATGCACAATGAAGCCAACTATGACAGATAGTTGGAAAATTACAGGGAATAGGAGGAAACAAAACCACTGCCATTAAGGGTAGAGAGTAGAAAGCCTGATATACTCCTTAGAGATCGGCTCAATTTGACCTATGGAAAAATTAAAGAGGAAACAAGGGATAAATTTTTTGGGATTAGAATAGGGGTCTATGCAGAGTATGTTGGTTTGTCTTACTTCATCTTTTAGAGAGACCTGACTGGTGCCAGAAGAAGATGGGGTAGGTTACCCAAAGCATTCAAGAAATCAGAGCCACACAATCCTATCAACCTCCAAGCATCTATTCACAAAGCACCAAAATACATGCAACTGGGTAGGCAAATTAGGCAGGAACTCTAGTGTCCACTCACCATGCAGCCACCAATGCTCCTTTGGCTCTTGTATGACATCAACACTGACAGGATTGACCAACTATAGGAGGATCATAGGGTG
The DNA here is from genome assembly GCA_018584345.1 of Thuja plicata. Taxonomy (NCBI): domain Eukaryota; kingdom Viridiplantae; phylum Streptophyta; class Pinopsida; order Cupressales; family Cupressaceae; genus Thuja; species Thuja plicata. The sequence goes on along the minus strand of MU226831.1, from coordinate 382,759 downwards.
GATGTCTGGGAGAAGACAAGGGGGTTCTATTACACTTTCAAGAGCCAGAGGCGAGGAAGGACATAGGTTGGTGATTTCTGAGTAACTACCACAAGATGCAATGCTTGAGGACAAGCATTCATCTTACCAAGGGTAGATGATGAGACCATTTACTGTCTCTATTATATTAATATTTATACTCTCTTTTTAAGTATTACCAAAACATTTGTGGACTTATAATCAGTTGAACTTATGTCAAAGTAAAGTTAGAACCATTAAACCCATGGGTAGAATAGATATTTCATGTTCTGAAAATATTATATATATATATTGCTGTATTTCATATAACAATAAGAATGTGTGTTCTAATATTTAGATCAATTTGATTAAGTTTACTTGTGGGTATGTGCAGGATCATGGTATGCCAAAAAGTGGCGATGTGAAAAAGAAGTCTTGATTGGTAGACTGATTGAAAAATAGCTATAACTTTCAAATGGTATATCATTTTTTAAGTTTGAAACATGTGTCACATTCTATGCAACACCTACTACAAGAAAAAAAAAAAAATTAAATTTGATGAAGTTTATACTAGGTTAAGGTGGTCAGACACAAGCGTTTTTATATTCTGGAAAAGTAATAGAAGAAAAATCATAATTAATTATTTACTTGGAAAAAAATTACAAAAAAATATGCATCACATCCGGACATTAATCTACTACTTATATCTAGAATATAGTAAAAAAATATTATCATTTGATTGTGTTTAAGGTGGTCAGGCATACACTTACTTCTTATCTTTTTAGTCCTGATTGATAAACTGATTGAAAAATAACTATAACTTTCAAATGGTATAACATTTTTGAAATTCAAAATATGAGTCACATTCTATGCTTTTCCTACTACAATTAAAATCTAAAAAAAAAATCAATTTGATGAATTTTAGAATAAGTTAAGGTGGTCAGACACGAGATTTTTTATATTCTGGAAAAGTTGTAGTAGAAAAATCATAATTAATTATTTACTTGGAAAAAAATTACAAAACAATATGCATCACATTTGAACATGAGTGTACTACTTATATCTAGAATCTTGTAAAAAAATATTATCATTTGATTATGTTTAAGGTGGTCATACATACACCTTCTTCCTATATTTTTCCTAAAATTTTCATACAACTACATTGAAATTTGAAATTTCAGCATATAGAATATTTTTTTAAAGAAGGGATAGTAGATTAGAAGCTAGATTCAATTTTCTATAGATTCTCTTCTTGCACATTTTTGATATAAGATTGATAACTTGTCCAAATTTTTATGTCAACTTTCCTAACCCTGATTTTCTAAATTTTTATTGCCACTTAAGGTCTAGTTTGGCATACCATGATCCTGCACATACCCTTGTATGAATATCTTTGCATGATAACTAACTTGCCAGGAAGTAGGAGCCACTTGGGAGTGGTCGACATGATTCAAAGAGGATGTTAAGGACCAGCTGCGAACAGATAACCATCATGGCATCAGAAGACACATATACTAAAAATGAGAAGCCACTGTTCCAGAAATGCAGGAATTTAGCACTGCTATATTCCCTCCGCGCTCCCAGCATGTTGACTTGGTCGCCCAAACTTCATTGCATATGTCATGGGCTGTTACATTTCCTATTTTTCCTCTTGGGCATGGTTTTAGTTAGATGGTTCCTTTTCCATTTTAGAATAAAGATTCGATCCTCTATTTATAGGGATTGGAATATTAGTTTGGAAGTTTGAAATTTTTGGAATACATTGTTTTGTTGTATCTTGCACAACAAGTTCATTTCCAATTTTATGTATCATTCTCATGTAATCAGTTCTTGAAATATAATGAAGTAACTTTTGGTTTATCTTCTGTGTTAATAGATTAGCAGAAGCCAACCAAGGGGGCCCACTTAGGAGGTGGATTATATTAGAGTAAAGTAGAGTAGATTTACTTTCTGCCCAACATTCTAGATAGAAGATTACAGTTTCTTCCTACAACATTGTACTTTGTGAATGTTAATGTAGCACCTACAAGGATAGTTATAGTGGATGCTCTAGGTTTAAAGAATAGGCTTAAGTAGAGTTTGCAATTTGTAGCATTCATTTAAGTAAGGAGTAAGTGTGTTTCCTTTCCTACAGCCCTAGTATAGATTCTTTTCATGCATTTTACCTTCCTGCAGCATAGGTAGAATGACTCTTTAAGGGACTTAGTGCACATACTGTGCTGTACCATTTCATGTATATGTCCCTAGGTTGAAAAAATAAATGCACCTCATAGTGGGAGAAGTGATCCTTAGATTGAATAAACTATTCCTAAGAGAGGCTTTGGGCATGATTACTAAGCACCTATTGTGATGTAGTTCAACTAGTACATGAAAATGCAAAACTAAAAGCAAAATAATACTTATATCCTTATGGGAATACAAGCATTGCACCTCCACCAGCTCCATTCTTACTTCTAGATCCATCAAAGTACATTTTCCATACTTGATTATGCTCTTTTGAATTTTGATATGCAATCTTTGCAAGGTTTCACATCAATCTATTAGACTCATGTATCATGTACATTCCTAAACCTTCTTCTTCAATAGTTGTACATTGATTCTTGTGATAATTGTTTTCTTCCCATTCATCAAACAAGATGTTTGGAATATTTTATACTTGAGTAACTAGCTCTTGGATTGAAGGGTGTTCATCATGATCAAAAGAAACACAATTAGCATTTATAACACTAGGTACATAGGGCTTAATGTGATCTTTGGCCAAAAATTCTTATTTGATGGTCACTTTGGTTCCATACCTTGTTCTAAATAAAATATGCGACCAATGTGAGCAAAAATAACCTCATTTCTTAGCAGTGAAATCCCTTGATAAACACAAGGAAAAATAAGGAGGAAGGTCTATAAAAAATATATATTCCAATATGGAAAACTTATGACATGCATGGAGTGTGTGGCTTGCATCCTTAACCAAACCTACCGCACTTACAATTGAACCATCCAACTGCACCACTCCTTTCTCAAGGGGTTCATATTTGAGTCCCAATTGGTCTACAATATTTTTCTGGCATAACTGAGATTTTAGCTCCACTATCAACCATGAAATTGTGAAAAAGCTTATCCCCTATAATTAGAGAAATATAAAATGGAGGAGGCTTGACATCTTTACTTACTGATTTTTTGTTGTCTTTAGAATCATTTGTAAGAACTTTTAAAGGATCATCAACAACTTTAGAAATAAAACTTGTCTTTCATTCAAAGAAAAAGATAAAATATTAGCTTGACCATGAATAGAAAGAGTATCCCACATATTCATAGTAACATTCACCCTCTTCATATTTTCAATAATATTGAATGAAATAGTTGCATGTACCTTTTGGTGAGCCTTGACACTAGTAGACTCAAATTGCACTTGAGGCTACACCTTGGCTTTCTCTTGAGGAGGTCTTTGTAGGACCTTGGTGACTTGAGGAGTAGATGCTCCTACACCTACATCATCTTGGTTGCTAGTTGTTATTAGTTGAGGTTCATCTAGAGCTATTTTCTTACTTTTAGTATTTAATACAATTGGAGCATCATATCTACTCATTCCACAAAACTCATCACCTTTCCAATTGAGAAAAGTGGCATCAACTGGATGTTGATCCTATTTTTATGAACCTTTTTTGGCAATTGGATGAGAGCTTGATGAACCTTGCACCATGAGTGCTTGATTGATTATCCCATTTGAGCAAGTTGGTTGATTATGAGCTTGATTACAAGGAAAACACCATTGATAATTTGTAGAAATGTTATTTTGAAGAGGAACAATATCTTTGATTAGATTGAAAATATTAAGAGGTGGTGGAACATAAGGCTAATAAGGCCTTTGATTAAGACTTTTCCTAGCTCCTTGAAAATTTCCTTGATAAGGTGGTCTATTACCTTGATATTGTTTCCCTTGACATTGGTATTGTTGGTTAGGTCCTTCATACTATTGAAAAGGTGGTCTAGGATCTTGATATTGCTTCCTCATGCTTGTCAGCTCATTACCTATGGTTTGTAATAAGGTCTCCATCTTTTGCTAATTACCTTTTATCTCTAGAAAATCTTGAGAAGATCCTAAAACTATTGATTCATGATTTGTGAAAGGTTGTGAAGCTGATGCAATAAACAAATGATTGAATGGAGGTATTTACAAATGCATATTAGGTTGGATATTAGGAAATAAAGGAATATGTGGCCTAGGGGCTATCTTTCTAGCTTATATAAGGCTATTTTCATCTCTAATGGCTATCCCAAAATCTTGGTGCAGTGAAGTACCTCCCATAGATTGGATCATAATTGAGATATCATATTCAAAATTCTAAAATAATAAATAAATGCATGATTAGCTGAAGGAATTACCATTGCAAGGATTCTATACCATGACTTTTGAAGTCTTCTGTTGAAATCCATCATTTTCTCTTAAAGAGCATATTTGATTATTGTAAGTTGGTCCACCAAAGATAGGTAATTTGACTTGTTTTCAAAATCTCTGGTCAGTAATTCACCAAGCACATCCCATGAATCAATTGAGGCAAAAACTAAAGTCCTAAACCATTCCAAAGCTTTCCCCTTCAAGGATGCTGCCAATAAATTGATTGCAACATATTTTTTAGTAATATGATGCACATTGCACAAGGTTGCTATATCTCTGTTGTAATCAACAATAGTAGTTTGATCCTCTCCATTAAAAGAAGGAAAACTTTTTAGGGCTTCCAGTAGTACATCATGATCATTTGGAAAATTCGGTGGACTCCCTTTATTGAAAGACACAATTGCAAATCTTTTTTCCATAGCTATAGGATGAACTAGAATTTGTTGATGATGAACATAAGTTTAAACTTGTAAGTTGATTGTAATTCCTATAATGAGGGTTGAGATCACTGATTCTTCAAGTTCAAATGATCCTCTTGAGCAAGTGGGGCTTGTTGAATAGCTTATAGTAGCTTGGAAATTAGCAGTATCATGTCTAACTCAGTCTAATGGCTGATTATTTGCAATGGTTCTCCCTCTCCTTCTAGGAGGATCCAATTGTAGATATTCACAAGAATTTGAACTCCTTGTCTGAATTTTTCTCATAAAAATGCTAAAAAAGCATTGGTCTCTCTTCCTTTACACAGATTCACCAAATATGCTCAATAATAACCTTTCTTAGGCTAGTAAATTGCTGATAGAATATCCAAACAACAAGAATCTCAAAATATTCCAACTTGGGTCCCATTTGGCGTGCCAAAAATTGTTGAGGACTAAAATTGCACCCTCCTCAACCTTTCTTGCATGAAGGCTTGAGGATTTCAAGACAACATGGAAACTCTCCTAGGTAGTGGGATTTTCTATGGGTGGAGTGAATCTCTAGATTCTAGGCTGGTTCCTATTTGATATGTCACCTATGCAGATATTGAACCAAAAAGGGGAAAAAAAACTTTGATGGAAAAGGGATAGAGGATGTATAAAGGAAAAAAACTAAAACCTTGAACAAAATCTAATCTACTAGGTGATAAACCAAAGATGATGTAACCATAATTAAGCTTTGATCACAAGGGATTTCTTGAAAAGAAGATAAGTTTCAACCATACGACATAAATTTGATGACTAAAAAACTTACATATCAGTGGCTCATAAGGAGGTTTCACCATTTCTCTCTCAATATAGGTTAGGAGGATGAATAATCTTTACACTTAACTAGATTATGGGGAAAATTTTGAGAAAAAACAACTTATAACCTATGCAAGATGTAATAATACACGCTTAAAGATGCATAACAAAGAAAAATACTTGCATGATCCAAAAGATGGATACATTACAAGGAGGCATCAAATCCAAGACTGCATATAATTAAGTGAACTCAAAGATGATCTGCAAAACTATAAACTTTATTCAAAACTCTAAAGGATGAATTTATATCATACCAGTTACAATGGCTTCCACAATATGAGAGAATACCTAGAGGATCATAAATTGATCGCTTCTCCTTTCTGCCAAAAAGTGGGAACCTTTAACTCTAAACACTAAAGTTTGTTTTAAAGAAAAAAATACACTGTAATTCCAAAGTAAACAATAGATAAACTCTCTAGGAACTAGTTTATCAACTGGGCTGATCAGGAGCTAACTACAGAAAGAATGAAGAAGAAGGTATTTGTTATAATTTCTCACCCAAATACATGCAAAACTAAGTCTTAACTTCCCCCAATTTAGTGTTGAATGATCGATATGGCTTTTGAACTTGAGTCGAGTGGCCACTAACTGCATTGAAACTAGGTCATTATATCTAGTGTATTCCAAAGATCATGGAAAAGGAAGGGTTTTAACTTGATAAATCTTCTGTTAAACCCTAAAATCCCTCCTTGTGCATGTAAAAATAATAAACTGCCACCTTTGTCATCATTAAAATAATTGTCTGACAACCTTTATCCTTTAGTCGACCACCTTTATTGACCATGAAGTGGTAGTTTTATTTAAATTAAACAGGATGTTATGTATTTAGCCACAACCTCAACCCTACCTTTTACTACATGGAAATACTTGAATCATCTCATGGACTCCATTCATCTCTTGCAAACTTCCGTGGCCTTACCTCGGTCTAGACACGCGGAAACATCTCGTGATCCCATGAATTTTAACCTCCTTGCAACTTTGTTGGTGGGATCACGACAACCATTGGATCTGATCACCTTTTAGTCTCCCTCCAAGTACCTCTAAGCCACTCGACTGCTACATGTCACTTTGTCTTTATCACATGGTCTCTCTTTCTTTTTGGTCTGTCAGACCATGGGATTATGACACCCTTCCACCTATCTAGCTAGACCCACTTTGTTCTTCACCTCGTTTAGGAGACACGTCGTTCTGTCATTATCTCACAATCCTTCTCTCTCCTTGGTCTATGAGACCACTATTTTGTGAGATTATGACACCTATCACCTTTATCCTGAGGGTTCTTCTAGACTTCTTAGACATGTGGCCTTACCTCGTGATCTCATGAACCTTCTCTTTCCTTATCCTGCCAGACTACATGATTACAAGGTCATGACACCTGGCTTAATGACCCCATTATGTTTTTTTATCTTCTTCCATGTGGGACTACCTGGTACACCCTTTCATTTTTCTTGTCATCAACCATGTGGGCATGGGTCACCATGTGTCAACACATCATTATCCTATGGGATTTCTCTATCCTCATCACTGGGATTGTGGGATAGTGATGAGCTAACACTTTTCCTCTTTGTCTGACTCAAAATGGCTACGGGGTATCACCTTGTCACTCAGTCGACTAGCTCCACTCTAGAATGTAGAATGCCCTCATGATCCCAAGATACTCATCATATTTGGTGTGTCAGATCATGAGATTACGACATGCTGCTACTTGACTTGATTGCTAACTTAGCTTGGCTCCATGGCACTCCTCTTGGTTGGCCCCATATCTCCATGTAATTCTCTTTCATGATATTGTGAGGTTTATTTTATCTCATTTTGTCAGACCACGTGATGATGAACAAACACCACCTATCTTCCTTCACTTTTCTCAGGCCCAAAAATATCCTCTTTGACCACTAGTTATTTCCCATGTGACTGCCTCACGCTTAGTTGGTCTACCAAAAGGAGCTTTCCTTTGGCTACCTATTACTTGTTCATTGGGATATAAAAGTGAACTATAAGTTACCTGCACCATGAATGTGGGATAAGTATTATTAGGTTTTTCCTTTGCTTTGCATGTCCAAAGCACGTTCTAACTAGTTCTCCTTTGTTCCACTCGACCAAAATTATTCAATGGCGACTGAGGACACCATGAAAGCTTCCTCTACAATTGTATTTCATCTCTCAAAGGCACACTAAGATCAAAATCTTAGAGGAGCCCATTTTATCCACATGCCAATAGTAGATAGACCGTTCCTTAGTTAAAATTTCATCAATGGTGTGAATTTTGGTAACAACTACACCATCTATGCTAAACTTGTATTATTTTGAAAGTAGTCATGTTTATATTTTAAACAATGAGGATGCAATAGTTATTGTAAGCATTCTAATTAAGGTCGGATAACATTCCTATTTTTTAACTTCAGATGGTTGTGTTGTTGTATTTGGTTTTTAATATAAGTCTTTGTGTTATACATTTGATGCATTAATTAGTTTTACATGCAAAGTTAGTGAGTATTTTATGATTTCTAATATTTTCATTAATTGGAAAACATTGGATCTGATTATGCTATTTGGTTGATTTATTTTATTATTTTTAGGGTATCGATAATGAATTCATGGTCTAGTATTCTTAAGATAATTTTGTATCTAATCAAGATATGGCCAGTTATGATACTCTCGCTTAGAGTTTGAACTCTAAGCGAGAGTATATTTAATATTTCCTTGTTAAGAACTAGATATTAACTTGTGTTATATGGTGGAATTTTTATACTTAGCCAAATTTGTGAAATCACACTCAATGAAATGGGTTCCCACTGAGAATGAACAGGGTCTCATTTAGCTTAAAGATCTCTGAAAGGAAACTTAGGTGCGGAAATAGCTTCCTACACTAATCTCTAAAGGAAATTATTGTGCAAATTCTTTTAAATCCTTACAATTTCAGATTTGTTAACTACTTTAACAATGATATTGCAGCCATATACCATGCATACAAAAATAACCCTGGGGAAAACCTTTCGGTAAAAAACCCCAGCACTCCAAAACCTGCACAATGTATTATCTTCAACACAATGGTTACAACACACTTGCAATGCAAGTTCTTTTAGGAGACAATCGACACTCAAAGACAAATCTAGTAGCTCGAGATCATACCAAAAATACACTCTTTTTTTATCCCAGTCTGCAACCCTAAAAAATGCTTATATCATGCACTTTCCTTTTTAGGGCAACTTCCAAAGATAGCCGTATTAGGGTTTTACCATTCCCACGATTGCAAAAAAGTGTACAATACTCAACTTTATCAGTTGCCACATGTCTTGCATGTCTTCACCCATAATTGAATCTTCTAGAAATAGCTCTTACATGTCATAGGAATCTGTCATAACTGTTTTAGCCATGATCTCCTTACACACAATTCAAGATGCTGACACATCAAGTGGAGTGACACATCAACATGCCAACTAGACATGTACACTCACACTTAATTACATTATTTTCAAGAAATGCATTTTACAAAATAAATAATAAGAATAGGAATTATCCAAGGTTGAGACGCCTTATTCCTAACATTCTCCCACTTGTCGAACACCTTGTAAGAGCAATAGGAACATAACAGGAACTAACCGCTATAGGCCAAAAGGTCCATAGACTCCAAACACCATCTAAACTTCACAGTGCCCACTGGGTTCGTTAATGCATCTGCAACATTCTTCACAATATCTACCTTCTCTAAATTTACCTTTCCATCTTCCACCATATCTCTCACAAAGTGAAACTGCACATCAATGTGCTTCATTTTGGCATGAAAAGTTGGAGTCTTCGCAAGGCAAATAGCGCTTTAACTGTCAGACCAAATAGTAATCTGTTTTGCATCAAAACCAACATCATAACACAATATCCTAAGCCAAATGGCTTCCTTACAAGCATGAGTAGAAGCCATGTACTCAGCTTCTGTAGTGGGCAAAGAAACCACCAGTTTTCTCTTACTCATCCAACTGATGGAACCACCAAACATAGTGAACACATAAACACTGTAATACCACCTACCCAATATGAATCCACAAACCCACGAATACAAACTGAATACAGAGATCCAGAAGAGTTACCATGGTAACATATGGAGTAATCTAATGTACCCCTCAAATATCTAAATACTCACTTAACTGCATCCCAATGTACTCATCCAGGGTTAGCCATAAACTGAATCAGGACTCCCACTGCTTGGGCAATGTCTGGTCTAGTACAGACCATAGCATACATATGACTGCCAACTGCACTAGCATAAGGTAGTCTACTCATGTCCTCCAGCTCACTAGGAGATTTTGGACAATCATCTACAGATAACTTTGTTCCCACTGAAATAGGAACACATAGTGGTGTATAATCTGCCATACTGAACTTATCCAACATAGACTTCACATACTTACTCCGACTCAACCAAAGTTTTCTGTTAGACCTGTCTCTACTGATTTCCATACCCAAGATGTACTTTTCTACCCCAAGATCTTTCATCTCAAACTCTACTGACAACTGAGATTTAAAATCAGAAATCATACCCTTACCCTTCTCAAACAGCAACATATCATCAACATATAATGCAACAATAAAAAGGCGATCATTTTCAACTCTAAAATAAACACAATGATCTGATTTTGATCTTACAAATCCAATTGAAAACCCAAAGGCATAAAACTTAAGGTACCACATCCTAGGAGATTGCTTCAAACCATATAGAGATTTCTTTAATTTGCAAACTAAGGATTCTTTACCTCTAACAATGTAGTGCTCAGGCTGTGACATATATATCTCTTCCTCCAAATCACCATGAAGGAAAGCTGTCTTCACCTCCATCTATTCTATCTCTAAATCATATGATCCAGCAAGAGATAACATAAATCTAATGGATGTCAACTTTGAAATAGGAGAGAATATTTCACCATAATCTATTCCTTCTACCTGTGAATACCCCTTTGCAACCAATCTAGCTTTGTACCTTTCAACACTGCCATCTGCACAAAATTTCTTCTTGAACACCCATTTACAACCAGCAGATTTTCTCCCTTTAGGAAAAGGTACAAGGTCCCAATTTTTTTTTTCTCCAATGAAGCCGTTTCATTATCTAGGAACCTACATCTTCCATGCTCAAAGCCTCTTTCATAGATCTAGGCTCATCAGTGTTAGTAATCAAAGAAAAAGCATAACTAGAATCTAACATAGAATAACCAAACCTTTCTGGTTTCTTTCTTTCTCTTGTGGATCTCGTCAAGGGCTGAGGTTGAGGTTGTTCTTCCTCTTCTTCCAAACTATCAGAGCTACTAGATCTCTCCTCATCATTAGACCCAACATGGTCTCTCTATTCGGTCTTCTTAGGGGTAGGAGGAAACTAAACAACATCTTTTTTCTTTTCTTTTTCATCTGGTTGTAGCACAATAGGAGAAGATGTTAGCTCTTTGAAAATAAAATTTCTAATATGCAACACCTTACTAGTCACAGGACCCCAAAGCTTATATCCTTTCACACCAACACTATATCTGATGAAAATACATTTGACAGCTTTGTTTTCCAACTTAGATCTTTTCTCCTTTGGAATATGTGCATAAGCTTCACAACCAAAAACACGAAGATGTCTAATGGAAGGCTTCTTACCAGACCACACCTCCATGGGTGTCTTACCAACAAGAGCTGATGTAGGAGATCTATTAACCAGATAGAAAGTAGTGGCCACAACTTCGGCCCAAAACCTTTGTTCTAAACCTGCTCCACTAAGCATACTCCTAGCCTTCTCCATCAGTGTCCGATTCATTATCTCTAAAACTCCATTTTTCTGCGGGGTGTAAGGAGTTGTCTTATGTCTCTCGATTCCTTGTTCCTTATAGAACTATTCAAAATCTATGGAGAAAAACTCACCACCATTATCAATTCTCACACACTTGATTCTTATACCAGTCTGATTCTCAACGAGAGCCTTAAATTCCTTGAACCGACTAAAAACCTGTGTCTTACTTTTCAGGAAATATATCCAAGTCTTTCTACTATAATCATCTATAAAAGATAAAAAATATACAAAACTGGAGATAGAAGGAACTTTTATAGGACCAAATACACCAGAATGAATAAGATCCAGAAGTCCAGAAGACTTGTGAGAACTGGAGTAGAACTGAACACGATTTTGCTTACCATAAACACAGTGTTCACAAAAATCAAATTTGAGATTACAATAATTTAGCCCGTCGATGAGATTTTTAGTTTTCAAGGTCCTAAGACACTTCTCACCAATGTGACCAAATCTCATATGCCACAACATTATCTTTTCTGTAGGAAGCTTGCCTTCCAAAGTGTTTGCACCCTTAGGTACACTTACTGCACTGCCATCGGAACCCATTGCCATAGTCTTCTTTACTACTCGTTCAGATGGTGGGGATGAAGTGATAGCCACTCTCTTCTTTGAAATAGAAGAACTATTGCACTGAGCAATGCATTCATCAAGCTGAAACAAAGTACCTCTCCTAGTACCTTTAGCGAGCACCATAGAACCTCTCATCATCTTGCATCCTTCTTTCGAAAAGACAACTTGCACACCTACATCATTCAGCATACTTACAAATAATAGGTTTCATGCCAAAACCAGAATGTGCATAACTCCATTGATTCCCTTTACTCAGCCATCATGAAATTTGATAGTGACCCTTCTACGTCCAACCATCTTTAGGTGAGAATCATCACCCAAGTACACCTTTCCACCATCAAACTCTTCATATTTTGAGAACTAGTTTCGATGAGAGGTCATGTGAAAAGAAGTACCCGAGTCTACCAACCACACATCATCAGATGCAACGAATGCCAAAGCTGTAATAAAAGCATCTCCATCTTCTTGAGATTTTTTATAAGCTGAATCTGAGCCTTTCTTCTTCTTCTTTGGTTCTTTGCAGTCCCTCTGGAAGTGCCCAAAATTATCATAGCTCCAACATTTTACCTTGGACTTTCCAGGAGTCTTAGAACTCCCATGGGATTTGGATCTTCCCTTCTTTGACTTATTGTCATTCTTCTTTCCTTTGTCATTGGATCTCCCGTGAACAACAAGGGCTTCCTTAGACGAATCCAAAGTCTTTCTTCGCATCTCCTCAGATAGTAGTGAAGACACCACATCATCCATATAGGATGTGACTATAGTACTTTTGAGAACCATCACAAGATGGTCCCACGAATCTGGCAAGGAACAAAGCAGGGTCATACATCAATCCTCCTCCTCGATCTTGGCACCGGATGATGCCAACTGTGCAATCAATAAATTGAATGTGTTGAGATGATCAGTTATGAATCCACCTTCCTCCATTCCTAAAGAATACAACTTCTTTCTTAGGAACAACTTATTCACCAGAGATTTGGCCTGATACATAGACCCAAGCCGTTTCCACAAAGAATTTGCAGTAGTCTCATCAAGAAAATTTAGAAGAAGGACATCTGCTAGACAGAGTCTGATGAGACCCTTAGCCTTTCGATCCTTGATCTCCCAATCCGCTTGAGATATCACTGCAGTTCTAACATCAAGTGAAGTGGCCTCACATAGATTGCAGTCTTCAAGCATGTCTTCCATCTTGAGTTTCCACAACCCAAAATTAGTGCCATTAAATTTCTCCACCTCCATTATACTGTATGAGGAACTTGCCATCTCAATCTGTAAATAAGATTCAGAATGCTCTGCACAAAAAAACTCCCACTCAACTTGAGATTAGCTCAAAAAACCCTACCCAACAACTAGGATCAAAAGTTGATTAGGCTCTGATACCACTCGAAAGGAAACCCAGGTGCAGAAACAACTTCCTACACTAATCTTTAAAGGAAAGTATTGTGCAAATTCTTTTAAATCCTTAAAATTTCAGATTTGTTAACTACTTTAACAATGATATTGCAGCCATATACCATGCATACAAAAATAGAGAATGACACAATGATTTACCCTGGGGAAATTTTTTTGGTAAACAACCCCAGCACTCCAAAACCTGCACAATGTATTATATTCAACACAACGGTTACAACACACTTGCAATGCAAGTTCTTTCAGGAGACAATCGACACTCAAAGACAAATCCAGTAGCTTGAGATCATACCAACAATACACTCTTTTTCTATCCCAGTCTGCAACCCTAAAAAATGCTTATATCATGCGCTTTCCTTTTTAGGGAAACTTCCAAAGATAGTTGTATTAGGGTTTTACCATTCCCACGATTGCAGAAGAGTGTATAGTACTCAACTTTATCAGTTGCCACATGTCTTGCATGTCTTCACCCGTCATTGAATCTTCTAGAAATAGCTCTTACGTGTCATAGGAATCTGTCATAACCGTTTCAGCCATGATCTCCTTACACACAATTCAAGATGCTGACGCATCAAGTGGAGTGACACATCAACATGCCAACCAGATATGTACACTCACACTTAATTCCATTATTTGAAAGAAATACATTTTATAAAACAAATAATAAGAATAGGAATTATCCAAGGTTGAGACACCTTATTCCTAACAATCTCGAGCCTAAAATTTTAGAAATGGGATATCATTTCAAAAAAAAAAATGGGATCCCATTTAAAAAAAAAAAAGAGGATCCTGTTTTGAAAAAATATCATTTTTTAAAGAAAACCTTCCATTGAGTCATTTATACGTTATGATTTAAAAAAAGATAAATAGGGTCACATTTACTAAATGAGGTCCTATTTCTTAAAAAATTTTAATTTCAAGCCCACTTTTACCATTGGATTTTTGGTTTGGAAAGAGGCTTGGGTAGCCAATCCATAGCCTTGGACCTAGTTTGACTTGCAACTTGAAGGCTCTCCTAGTGTCCATACAAAATAAGGACTTTAAATGTATATTTGAAGACATTTTCAGAGATATATTTTGACAAAATTAAAACCCATTATATATCAGACTATTCAGATTCAAAATATGAAATTTGTTTGTAAATTTTATTAATTTTTCCATTTTTCATTGAATTTCTACTGAAAGATGTCTACAAACTAGAGATAACAGGCTATTTTGTTATTTTAATAACTTTTTTATTTGAATATTTTCCTTGAATTTTTTTTATATGAGATTAAACTAGAGATAATTCTATACACCTTTGCAACCAATATTAAAAAATCATATATTATGGTCAAATTATGTTTCCTGTACACAAGATATTTTAAAAATAACAATTATGCCTAATACAAAAAGATTCAACAAAAAAATACAAAAAAATATTTTCATAAATCTTAAGAATGTTACACACCATTCCCCAAAAGGATTCAGAGAAATAGTTTCATTTAGGTCAAATTTTGCTTTCCATACATGGGCATGGTATGGTCTTGAAACAGGGACTTTTAAAATATGAGTTTGAGTAATGCCTATTGAAAATGAAATTTTATCATATGGGCATTAAAATAAATTACATATTTGGAAAGTAGACTTCAATTAATACAACTTCTATTAATGAATTTTTCCAAGATTCAATCTCTAATTTCTTTAAATATTCATCTCAAACATGAAAAATTTGGAAAAATAGTTACACTTTTTGGCCAAACAGTGGACTCAACTTCTTTCTTGCACCCTATAAGTAAACAGGGAATTATTCCTTTACAATTTAATTTTCAAATAGATTTCCTAATAATGTGTTATTTATTATAACCTTAACCTAGTTTCCATCCCTACTTTACTAGTGGGTAGCAACTGACAAGGGAAACTATCTTAGGATTCTACCCTAGAAGGAGTTGCATACCCACTTATTTATTTTATAAAGCATATAATAATAAATATATGATTCCTTTTATACCCTTTCTATGGTGAACCATTATGATATGGTTGAAGATTTAAAGATTCAAACTACGAAGTCTTAGAGCATGAATGTAGCTAAGGCTGTCATATATTTGTAATGCCCCTACCGAGAAACCCTCAACATAAGGACATAATAATCAACAATGTGTGAAGTAAATTTTTTTAATCACATAACTAGCAATAACAACTAAAATTATTAAATACAACATCAACTAATCCATTAATCCAAAAATCCATAAAAACCTATAGAAGGGGTATTACATCGTCCCCCCTTGAACATGACTTACTCCTGAGATTCACAAGGTTTTAATAAAATATAATCATAATCAAACATTATACCATGACACAAACAGTCCAAAAAGACATTTTAAAGACCACAAGTAAAACAATAAAATAAACACCACCATCAATTTGATAAGATGCAATAACCAATAGATGACATGCAAATAAAAGAAAACATAACATTCTCACATACCAAGCATATGCACGGAATCAAGAAGGATTCAATAATGTCTATTCGATAACCCAAATTGGTGACACAAGATGTGAGATGAAGGTTGGGATAGGTCAAATTGGTTAGGCCTTATGTTATCTCCCTCAATGAATTCTGTTGAGTAAAGGCATGCTTAATCCTACCACTTTAGGGGAGATGATGCTTGGTACTTGCAAACACACATCACAAGGTCGAAGCATATATAATGACACGTGATGGAGGAAATATGAGACATCATGTAGACCTCAAAAATGAGTAACTATGAATTTTTAACTCTCCATAAAAGCATGTCAAACATGATCAACATATAAACATAGAAAGAAGTGATTGTTAGTATGGTTAGTATCTCAGTAAAATATAAACCAATACCCAACATAAAACATAAGATAGGTAGAATAATCATCCATCCTAATGCATATAAAAATAACTTAACACTGATTTCCTAGCACTTAATGAACTATAACTGATTGAATGTTTGAAGATGATAAGTTGATAATCACCGAGATGCAAAAGTGAATGCAAGACATTAAATCAGTTAATGTATTGTATTGTCTTTGATGCCAACTTGATATGGTTTGATTATTCAAAAATATATTATCATAACCTTGAAGATCTGAATAGACAAAGTTTATGTTGCCGATAAAACATAAAATGTCTGTATACACTGAGTGACAGTGAACACTGATGGATAGTGAACACTGAGCAAGTGTATACCGAGCACCATAGTAACTGAAGATGATGATAGAGCATAACTAAAGTTGATGACAGAGCATAAATGGAGTTAAAGAATGAAAAAATAACTTAGCTGAAAGAGATATATTTAGGATTGACTGATTGATTGCTTTATTTTAAATGGTCAGTTAAACTAAAGAACATTTAAAGCACGTTTTATTCACACTTATCAAGGAGAGATTTACGGAATAAATTTTTTTGGTGTTTAAAACTGTTACACTACAAAAAACAACCAATATATCTTAAGACTGATGTTAGGAGTGGTTAGCTCCAAGCATGAAAGCTTTGTAAGATAACTGGACCAACTATAGGGTCAAGACTACCCTTTGCACTTCTGGCTCTGCAAAACCAAGGCGGGTGCACCTAATCTAGACTAAACTAAATTCTTTACAACACCTACTTCTGGATTTGAACAACAAATAAATGGTAAGTAAGTACTAAATGCCAACCTAGAATTCATTGAATCTCTACTACCATGGGTGGAATAAGAAGAACAACAATTGAAAAGTTAAGAATTTGGTTATGGGTTTGATTAATTTTAGGGACAGAACATAGCCAAACCATTCAGATATGTATATCAATAGAAATGCTAATCCTAGATCAGTGCCTTATCCATAGGGCTAGATCCTAAATACAATACTGAAGCTGAAACACCTTGTTGGCAAAGATTCCAAGCCATAAACATAAGAACTCTTAGATCACACACTACAAGATCCTTAAGTAGATATCTAGGTAAAATCAATGTAATATCCAAAGGATTAATTTGATATAAGATAAAAGACTTATGGAATACACATATGTATAAGATGAACTTATACAGTAAGCCAAAAAACTTAAAACTCAACAGATAACACAAAGGAGAGACTTAAATTTGATAGAACTTATATTAAGTATGATGAAACTAGTTCTTGAATCAGTATGACAAGGAAATATGCAATATGACAATATGCAAAAGACCAAACAACTTTAAATTATATCTTAATACAATATGAAATACATCTGCTATATTCTAGACTAGAAACGAGTATAAGATTAATTATTTTTACTTTCCCAATTCTCCAACCCTTACTAAATGGTCTTGAATATTCTTTTATAAGAACAAGAATGCTACAAGCTTCGAACCATTTAGGGTTAGGGTTTAAAACTATTCAATGCAAGCATTCAATTATGATGTCAAGTTGAAACCCTATCTCTCTTCAATCTGTACAAATCTGATCTGTAATCAATTTTCCCTAATCCATGGATATGATCACAGTAACCTGAAGTCAAAGAATTTTGAAGACATGACTCTAAGAGTAGCTCTCATAAATGCAGAAATGACTAGGCAAATCTATATGGATTTATCCTTTGATTATAAAAATCTTATCTATTGACTCTGGTCGTAAATACATCCTAGCATATCAAATTTTAATCCCTCTGATCTTCAACAGCTATGCAGAATCGATCCATAAGATCAGATTGCATCATTAATGCCTCTAAGATCAAAAATCTACCAACCATCATGAAAAACCCTTTTAAATATTTGAAATTTTGTTATAACAACTACAGGTGGCACAGAAAACAAATTGGATGAATGATATTCAAACCCATGCATAACTAAGTAAAAAAACATTGTTGATCTTTTTTAAGTTACCCTGCCTCATGATTAGATTGGACACATGACAGCAATGCGTAATGCCTTAATTGTTAGATCTTGATAATTTTTTCTTTGAGCCATTATGCATGTCGTCAGATAAAAAAAAACTTGTTTGATCTTTATTATTTTTTATACTTCAGGAACCCATATAGCTTGAAATGTTTGGTTCCACTGACATCCACATGGCACTTTAATAGTGGCTCCAAGAAATCCATGTTGTCCTCTGACCTGCACTGACCGGGCTGGACACGCGTCAAGCAGGTGTGATGGCTTAATGAGTGGATATTGGGCACTTTCCCTTTAAGTCTTTAAGATGACTGTTAGATCAACTTCAAATTGCATCACTTTAATCTTCTCTTTACACATGTGCTGGGCCCACCATGTGCCATGTGTCATTTAGGTTTAATGGATTAAACATTAGATATTGATCATCTTATCACCAAGCCTTTAAGCCAACCATTAGATCTTCTGCAAC
The DNA here is from genome assembly GCA_018584345.1 of Thuja plicata. Taxonomy (NCBI): domain Eukaryota; kingdom Viridiplantae; phylum Streptophyta; class Pinopsida; order Cupressales; family Cupressaceae; genus Thuja; species Thuja plicata. The sequence goes on along the minus strand of MU226831.1, from coordinate 363,969 downwards.
CTACTTTCCTTTTAAATTTTTCCTTTTGAACTCAGCTGGACCCACTAGAACACGTGCTCTACAGGCTTAATGACTTGATTAATAGATCTCAATCTTCTTGGCTTCAAGCCTTTAAGCCAAACATTGGATTAAAATGAAAATGTATGCACTTTAATCAAATCCTTTTAACATATTTCAGACCCGCCAAATACACATGGTGCCCAGGCTTAATGGATTAAACATTAGATCTCAATCATCTTGGATTTAAGTCATTAAGCTAACCGTCAGATCTTCTTCAACTTTCTGTGTCTTTACTTCCTTTCTTTACCCGAGACCCATGAAATCATCTGGAGGAAAAATGTCACGATGGCTTGATGGCTAGATCAACTGCATCTTCGCTTTAAGTCATTAAGCTAACCATCAGATCAAAATTGAGTTGCACGACACATAAAAAGGGTAAAGTATTTTCGGAAATGAAAACTTAGGAAATATTTAAAACCCGCTAGGAAAATAATTTAGGTAATAACATGGCCCCTTCGACGAAAAATTAAAATATATGGCATAAGTAACTTAAGTTACTAAAAATTAACTTCATTTTATAATAGCTTATGAGGTTTTAGGGTTTAAGAAAGATTTTTCATGAATTTAAACCAAGGGTTTTAGAGCTTTAGGCCAGAGACCTAGTAAAATTTTCAGAGACTGGAAGAAAGGTATGGAGCCATGAAATTTTTTGAATGGGTCTAACAGTGGCTCTATTTGGGGATGTATGCCTCTCACAGGCATGACAAGGATTCAGGTTTCTCTGGGATAAGTAGAACACCTAATGGAAAAGGAAACTAACCTATAATAGAAAAATAGAAGGAATATTTACAAACTTGTGGCAGGAAAGAACTCAGCTCTGCCACTTATTCTCTGATCTGAAAAAGATCAAACAACCTTTGATGGCCTGACACCATCACAAAATTTTTGATCCAGTTTTCCTATATCATAAACAAATTTTTTTTTCTCCCTGCTCTAGAAGCAAACTAAAATAACCACTGTCATCTATCTGATCTGATCTATTAGCAAATACCATTTTCTCATTAGAAAAAAGATTTGAATATTCATCATTAGAGCCAGAAATAAAATCAGACATATGAAAATTATGTGGCATATGTATGTTGCATTCATCAATTGGAAAAAATGGAGATCTAATGCAATAATCAACAATGCCTTATTCACTGCCACATCCAGGAGAAACACCATCTAGCTGAGAAAGACACTTGCATTCTTCCATGTAGCTGGAGTCACCATCATTTGATCTATTCATATCAATAGGTTGCATGTGAATGGATTAATCATCATATTGAACCTCATGCAAACATTGAGGACACTGATCACTTGGAACATGATCTAATCCATTCTCCAAAGGATAGGAAACAAACATCTAAGAAACATGAGAATTAGGATGATCAAGAACATTAGGGATCATTTGCACATTATTTTAATCTTCTATAAGAGAAGACAAATAATGAATAGAGAAAGAATAAGATTCAACATCATTAGTATCAAAACATGGAAACTCCATGTCATGATCCATATTCTTCTCTTCAAAAAAACTATCATTCTGAACCTTGTTAGTGGTTTTTATATCTATATCATAATTCCCTAAAGAATTCACTTGAAAATTATCATCTTTATACAAACCACTATCTTGTTTGCTGGAAGGAGGACACATATCAACACATTCATTTGACACTTGCATATTTTGAATAATTGAGAGATCATCTTGCAATGGTTCAATGAATGACCTTGAATCCGTGAAATATTAATAATCAACACAAATAGCACAGTCAGTACTCAACATCATTAGGAAATACCTCATTTCTTGAATTTGAAACAACACTCATACACTCATCATCTGAAGAGTCACATTCAATTTCTCCATTTATCAAATCATTATCATCTTATTGACTACACACATCTACTATTTCATGTTCAGAGGGGGGGTGTGCACCAATTTGTGGACCAAAAAAGTGGACACATGGTTTAAAAAAATTCAAATTTCATATAACCCGATCGGGTTATTGAAATTTTGAAATTTTAATAGGCTTGGTAACCAAGTCTAGACAATAATACTTAAAAAATTTACCTTTCTCAAAACTCGATCGGGTTATGAGATGTTTCTAGTAACCTGATCGGGTTACTAGACATATTATATTTTCTAATGACCCAATCGAGTTCTAAGATGTTTCTAATAACCCAATTGGGTTATTAGAAACATATACTATTTTGTAAAGCATGTAGCTTAGGCCATTTCGAATGCCTAAACCGCAGAGTTGTAGACTGGAGGAGAGAAAAAACACCAAAGAACCTGATCGAGTTCTGAAGAAAACAAGCTTCTTCAACAATTTGCACATTTTGAAGAAATGGCACCCCATAAGAAAGGTATGTATTATTGTTTATGTTGTTTTTTTGTTTTTTTTTTGCATTTTTTTTATCAAATTAGGTTATGATATAGTTTTTTGTGTTGGTTCTAGGTTTAGTGGGCTAGTTTCTAGTCCTATTTTAGTTCAACAGGCTTAATGTCTATTCATTTTTTGTAATGCTTGTAAGGGGTTTCGGGTCCCCCTAAAACCTATATTTACCAACAATTAAAAATAAGAATCTATTAGCAAGACATATTGTGAAATGACCCTACTAAAAGTGAAGCATGGATTCTAATGGGACACCTTAAATATATTGAATCAACTATAAAAATGAGTGAGATTAGGAGATGGAAATGATAGGAGAGTACATGTTTGTGTTGTTAGGGACATGGTCAACAAGCCTTGAAGTTGGAAATCAATTTAAAACAAAAAGAACCATTAATTACGTTGAGAGGTGTCTATATAGCCACAACACAGGCTTAGCCACCAACATGGGAATTTGCCAAGAATATGTTGTGTACATAAAAAAGAAATGCCATTAGTTACAAACCAAATAAATTTTAAAAAGACTAACCCCACATTTTTTGGACCAAGAAATATGTCGGCCGAACCTTCCACGGGAACCCAAGGGGTGGGGATTTCCCCGCACCCATGGGGTAACCCGTGGGGTCCCTACCAACAGGGCGTCGTGATGATGCCATTGGTATTCTGCGCTACCTATCAATAACATACATTGCACGACCGATAGTGTAGCTGCCATGACCATGCAAAAAAAAGCAATGGGGTGATGCAGGGTGGTGGCCCCACGCCCCCAATCAAATTTATTTATTTATTTATTTTTTAATAAAATATGAAATGCTCAATAAGGGAATTTAATTTTTTTAAATTTTTTTTTAAATGCATGCCCACCTATGGGACTTTTGAGGATTTATTTTTTTATTTTTATTTTTTAGAGTAGAATCCGGAGAGCCAAAGGAATTCAAAGAGGCACTCTTTGGGGAAGATGTGGAGACGCTCTCAGATTATAAAAGAGCTTCCCCATTTCATTTTTTGTTTTGTAGAGAGGACTAGTAGAGAGATTTCAAGCAACAGAGAGTTTTGGACAAGATTTGAAGAGCAAGCACATTTAAAGGTGAGGCATTTATTTTTTCATAATTAGTTTTAATGATTAGTTATTTATTTACTTTACAAATGTTCTATTTAGATTTAAATATAGATTTAGATATATATTTAGAGTTAGATTTATATTGAGTTTTGTATTTATATTTAGATTTAGTTTTAATTTTTTTTTTTAAATATTGTATTTTAATAGTTTGATTTAAATATTATATTTAGTGTTAAAATATTAGATTTATTTTATATTTTAATAGTTTGATTTAAATACTAGATTTAAAACTTTGATTTTATTAGTTTGATTTAATATAGGCATAATAATCTTTAGAGCTATTTAAATATGGAGGGCAATACCGCCATATTGATTTAGATTTAAATAATTTGGTCATTATTTAAATAAATTTTTTATATGGGTGGAAATGCCGCCATATTATTAACCATTAAATTTTTTTTTTTGGTCTGTAACATTTTTTTTGATTTATATTGATATGAAAGAGATTACATCATAGATATATATTAGCACTGAGGCTATACATTCATATAGAGCCTGCATTAGGCTTCTTAACCCTATCCTTGGTATGAAAAAAGAGAGTAGCAGAATGGACCTCAAAGGTCCCCATAGATAGAGAGATCAAAATGGAGCTAACTACATGTTTGTTGCTACTATAATCACTTAACTAGAAGAAAACAAAGAGGAGACAAGGAGAGAATAAGACTTGAGGCATATAGAGCACTCACTCAAATACAAAATTTTCATAAAAACAGGACAGAAGCCGCCAAGAACTTGCCTTCAATCCTTGGCATGTTGTTTTCCATGCCTCTTCCCACCTTTCTGCCTGGGTATTTCCTCAAAGACTACTTTGTCCTGCACCTCAGTAGGCCTTGCTAAGTCCTCAATAATAGATTTCAGAGCCTTCCATTTGCTTTCTATATCCTGCTGGTAAGCTACTTCATCAATGTTTCCCCACCAAGTGAGGAAGGGGACACATCCATAGTTAAGTCCTTCCTTCAATTCTTCAAAACATTCACTATAGTCAAATCCTACATTTGGGACAGCCCATTCTAAAATTGAATCCAGACCAAGTAGTAAATCTTGATCAAAGAGGATTTTTGTGATGCGCTTAACCTCACTCTCAGACTCCCCAAGCTACACGACCCAAGCCACCACCAAGGAGATAATATCAACATTTGATCTGCGCTTGGAAAATCTCTTCTGATACTGGCTTCCGTGGATATTTTGGACAACAATAACCAAGACTTCATTCTTTATATTCAACAAGCCTAAAATTCTCTCGATGTTGGCTAGTCCCTCCACTACTTTTTGATGTTTCTTGGTTCTAATCGAGAATGTATCTTCCATCTTAGCCTCAGCTGAAAGGCAAGAATGGAGTAAAAGAAGAAATATGTGTTTGGTGCAGGTAGTGGGTGGTTTTAAACTACATTCAAGCTGGAGTAAGGGAGAATTTTTTGATCCCTTCAACTGACAATAACCCAAATCAGGAATATATCATCAAACAAAGTGTCATCCAATTTGGATCCAAAATAGGAATAAAATATCTATGTGCATCAGGATCCATTGAAAAGCTCTAAAATTTATCCTCCGTAAGTTGACAATTGTCTTGACTAGGATTTCTCACTGCCAAAACTGGTTGTGTCAAGTTTGAGACCTATCATCACATCCATTCGCAAGATGTAGTCTTCCACTTGCATAAGTCACATCGACCTATCCAATATACAATATGAGAGAGTTATGACCCTGCAGAAGAAAACATATAAAATGTCGGGCATCAACGTGCAACACAAAACACATCTTAGTTGATAAAAATCTCTTGTGAGAAAATTTCAATGCAAGGCTCATTGCTCATCATTGGACTGATGGCCCATTTGGAGACAATATCAGCCTCCTTATTTCCTTCTCTTCAGACATGAGTGATTTTGAAGTCTAAGAATGAGTGTAGGAGATGGGAGATCTCTTCAATCATATTCTTCAAATGCCATGCATTGGCTGCCCCATTTTTTATTGCATTTATGTAATTACTTGTGAATCACCTGCTAGGTGGATATTTTGAAGGTTCAACCTTTTATCCATTTGTAAGGCCAATAGTGCTGCCATAGATTCAGCCTCATTGTTAGTTCCTCTACTAAGTCTTTGGGCAAATAGTGCTAAAACATCCCCATTGCTATCTTTGACAACAAATTCAGCACCTGAGGGTCCTGGATTGCCTTTAGAGGCTCCATCAAAGTTAATTTTAATCCATCTTGGACTCGGTTTATCCCACTTCAGCTTTGATCTAGTTTTATTCTATGCATTCACATCTTTAATATTTCCATTTCTAAATTTCAAGCTTGGCCAATTACAGTGAAGTTCCCTGTCAGCCTTTGTGTAAAGAAAACTACCCGTGGGGGTGATAAGAGTAGGTTGCATAGTCTCTTCGATAGCACTTAAAATACTGGCTTTAATGCTAGATAGGGGTCTTTCCTTATCTTGGAAGATACATCTGTTATGCTCTTTCCAAATATCCCAGATGATAATTGAGGGGTAGGCCTTCCATAATCTAGACAAGGCAGTGTTCTTTTGAGGAATCAGCCAGCTTTGAAACACCTCTTTGATGCCCTGTTGTAATGGTCCAATCATTCTCAATTTTTCCTTAATTAGATCCCAGCACTCTACTACAAAGGGACGCTAAACAAGTAAGTGATCAACATCTTCCTGAGCTGACTTCCATAAAATACACCGAGTTGGGCATTGGAGGCCAAAATGTTTCCTTCTTTCAGTTGTTAAGATCCTCCTTTGCACAGCTATCTAGGCAAAAGTTCCTGCCTTTGGCAAGCAATGTCTATCCCATAAAATATTGGTGTTCCAAGGTAATATATCCTCCTCTTCCTCTTGGGATAAGAACCCAAGCTTTACAAAATAGGCCCCACTATTGGCTTTGCACCAGATTAGCTTGTCTGTTTTCTCAATTCTTGTGAAGCTCCTCTTTTTAAAAATATCTTCCATAAGGTCTCTTTGTGGGGCTAAGAAGTTTAGATCATCTATAAGTTTCCATTTCCAAATAGGTCCAAGAGGGGAGTCCCTGCATTCTAGGCAATCAGCCACCTTAAAGCCCCATCTATTAGAAAAGAGAGTTCTCAAATCATCAAATCTTCTATCCTCTAACTATTAATCTTAAATATTTTTAATATTAATTTTTCTAAAGTTTAATTTTAAATATTATATTTAATTTTAAAATATTAGATTTACTTTGTATTTTAATAGTTTGATTTAAATATTAGTTTTAAATTTTTGGTTTAAATAGTTTGATTTAATATAGGTATACTAATATTCTAAACTATTTGATATGATCACTTCATTACAGATGAATGGGGTCAAAAACCCCTTATTGAGGATGTATTTTTAGAATATATGAGACCCATTGCACCTCTGATTAGGTTGCCTTAGTATATTCAACCCAAATTTGTTTTGGAAGCACTAGATTGTGATTGTTGTAGGAGGGCTGTCACTATTGACATATTTTTTTCACCTCTCAGTCAGGAAGAGTTCTTCAAAATAGATTTCCCTGATAGTCATACTCTAAAATCATATTCACTTGCCCAATTATGTCTAGGGAAAGAATGAATTAGAGGACAATGGAGAGAAACACAATGGAATTGAAGAGTTCACTATTAGTTTTTTATTTGAGATCCAGTACCTGTAAAATGGGGATCACATATTTTTTAGTATCATTGCTTTGTATTGGAAATGAGAGATCATTTTTGCCATGTTTTCCAACATATTTTTTGGTATCATTGTTTTGTATTGCAAATGACAGATCATGTATTGCCATGTTTTCCAGAAAATAGCATTATAGACCATTTCATTGTCATGATGTATCTATTATTTCAATAATATTAACGCAAATCCTAAACTTCAATTAAACCTACCATAACCCTAACATTAAGTAACCCTATATTCTATCCTTGACGAGAACCATAATAAACAAATTAACTAAAACTATAATTCTAACCCTAACTATATTACTAAGTATGGTCTTAATCCTAACTCTAAATCTACATCCCATCACTAAACACCTCCACAAATATTACTATTATAGTCATCTATATATTAACACTAATCCTACCCAAACCCTAACCCTAATTCAAATTCTAAATTTACTTCTAACTGTAACCCTAACTCTAAATCTAATTCTAACCATAACCCTAATCGTAACTATAATAAGTACAATAATAATCCTAAATCAAAACCCTACATGCCATCGTTAATCACATCCATATTGAAACCCTAATTCTCACCTTGATTGTAGCCCTTATTCAAAATTTGACCTTAATCAAGATTATGAAACTATAGCAAACCCTTACCCTAACAAATTACTCCAACCATAGACCTAAATCTCATAGTACCTAATATATTAATGCTAACTCTAAATGTAACACTAGCTATTATAATAATCCTAACCCTAATACATGTTAACTAAAACTCTAATTCCAAACCTACTCGCAATCCTAATTGTATTACCAAGTATGATACTAATCCCAACTCTAAAACATACATCTCATTGCTAACAACGTCCATAATCTTACTCTCATACTTATTCTAATATTAACCCTAATGCTAACACTATGTATGATTTAACCCTAATAATTAACCATACATCCTAAAACTACCCACGACCTTAAACTAACCCTAACCCTAACCCTACATGTAACATTTCCCTATCAAGAAGAGTCTAATATGAACCCCAACCCTAACCCTACATGTAACACTACCTATGATACTAATCCTAAAGTCTAAAACTCACATCCTAACCCTAACCACAACTTACACCTTAACGTAATGTTGTCCCTAACCATTTTTCTACCCTTAACCATTAACATATTATTATTCGTAACTCTAAACATTACACCATAATACCAAACCCAATTTGACTGCTGACCCTATTCATCATACTAACCTTAACCCATATTCCAAACCTAATACTAATCCCAACTCAACACTCTACATACCAATTGTAATCTTACTATAACCCTGATCATAACCCTAACCCTAACCCCTTACCCTACCATATTACTAATCCTAACCCTACAATTCACCCTAGGTGAACACTAAAGTTAACTATTATAGTAACCCTAATTCTAACCATAACCATAACACTAACCTTAATACTAACCCTAATTACAATATTGAACGTAATTTTTACCCTATCTCAACATTAACCACAATCCTAGCACTAACCTTAATCGTAATAGTACCTCTAACCCAAAAAATACCCTTAAAATTAACCCAAACCCTAACACTAACCTTAAGACTAGTCGTAACTCTAATTGTAACCATTAACATAATACTATTAATAGTAACCCAAACCCTAACGCTAAGATTAATACTAACTATAACTCTAATTGTAATCGGTAGGATAATACTACTAATAAGGGTAAATCATTCACCCTAATTGAAATAATAACTCTAACATTGATCCTAGGTGAAATGCTAAAGTTAATTGTTCTATTAACCCTAATTTTAATAATTTTCAACCATAACCCTACTACTACTACTACTAATTTTTTATTTGATTTTACAACATTGCACCTGATTGTTATCCTAACACTAACCTTAACGGTAACCCTAGAACTAACATTAACCATAATAATAGAACTAACCATAATCCTAACACTAACCGTAACAATATCCTTATTGCCATATATTTAAAGATTAAAAATAATAAAATGTCTTACATAGATACATAGATATAGATACATAGATATATACATATACATGTGTACACACACACACACACACACACACACACACACACACACACACACACACACACACACACACACACACACACACACATATGTGCATGTATGCCGAGAGTAATCCTTTTCAAGGTGTTTATTTTCATCAATCCTAATCTTAACACAAACCTTGCAATTAAAATAAGAACAAGGCAGACTTATGAAGGAACTCTTGACTAATAATATGATACCAGACAATAAAATACATGAATATACTATTTATCACATGTATTTACTATTTGATCCAATAAATAGATTACAACTGTCTGAATGAACAAGTCCCTATCGATACAAAATGTAACAAGGGTTGCGTGTAGTTGGAGTCCCTGCTCTGGGTAGGGGAGTAGCAGAGAGCTATCATTTGGTGAAGCGTTACACAATATAGTGATTGAAACCAGGGGAATCATTTTCGAGCTTGCACAAAGGGAGGGAAGGCGAAGGAAAATCCACAACAAATAAAAGAAGAGCCAAGGATGCACCAAGGTGTATACTGATCATTCTTGGCAAAGGGACTCTACTGAGAACAATTAAAATGAACTGAAAATGATGATTCAAGGCAAGAAAACTGTAGAAGTGTTGAAAATGGTGATTTAGGGAAAGAAAACCCGCTGAGACAAGTTGGAGGACACGGATGGGGTTTTGTTTCAGCTCAATGTAGTGTAGAAATAAATAGTGGTGCATCCGTATCTCATACCTTTAAAGAATTTCTTAATGAGGGTGTGCACCATTTTCTATGAGCTTTATGTGACTGTGTAATGCCACAACATTTTGGGGAAGCATAAAAATTATTTCAGAGCTAACTATTTAACACCACATGAACTACAATGTATGTGACTAGTTCTTAAAGTATATTCCACTTCCCTGTCCTTCACATGGTACTGAATTCAAGTATTGGTCACTCTATTTCAATATAAATATTTGACTATGATGATAGTCTATATTGCACTAATTATTTGGAAGTTGCTTCAACCAATCTAACACTATTTCCTTTTTGTCATAGTGACCATTTCAGTGCTATTATGTATTTTCTATTGAGATTGATTGTGCTTTCATTATTCAGACTTTTAATGAGAATGGACTCCATAGAAATCTCCATAACCATTACTTTCTATGTACTATTATTGTGCTATAACCTTGCTTCAGAGCGTATACCTCTGTGCTTGGTGTATATCACTTATTATTAGTCTCATTGCACTGTTCTTTCACTAATCTATTGATCTTTGTTATACAAGTTTGCACTGGCACGATAAAGACATCCCAAAGAGAGAGAAACATTGAGAAACCTATTTCACTATAGAATGATTTGTAAATTTCTAAAATATGGAAACTCCATATATTACATTTAACACATTCAGGAATCCATTGGGTCTGATGGTTTTCTCCTCTGAGTTTATGTTTTTTTTTACTGGAAGCTTCATTTGTGGTATTTGGAATAGCTGCCTATAGAACATCATTTGTAGGTTTTGGATACTCCTCTCCAGACCCAGATGAACACTCAGGAGAATGTGGATATAATCAATTTCCATTGTTATTAGCCTCGTTGCATGTTGGGTCTAAAGCTAGAGAGTCAACAATAACCATCCAAGGCTTACAAAGGCAAAATGCATAACCTTTGATCTGCCTACGCCAAAATAAAAGGCTTTAAAAAATGCCTCAAAGAAATGTGGCCTTAAGAAATACAATGATAGAAGAATGATGAAAAAGGGGTTCATTGAGAAGGTCGTAGTATTAATAGACATCCTATCTGTGATATTGCAATTCTAGCTTTGGCGAAGAGGGTATGTATATCCATATAGAATAATTATAAAACTTGTACCATGATATTCAGTCATAAAAAAACTTGCACCATTTATGTAATGAAATCTAGTTCATTTGAAATAAAATCATCATTACAGTCTGTGGCAGTTGCTTGCAAACTGGCTTGATTACATGAGATGCATTTTTTTAAAAGAAAAAAGCTTCTCAAACAAACTAAAATCAAATCAAAGAAACAAGCTTCTAGACAAAATTGTTCTAGAGCTTGATTAATCGATTCTAAAGTCCCATTGCTGTTATATTTGATTTGGGAAATATACTCTTCATTTGAATGGGAGATTGATGTGGGCAAGGAATCTTATTTTCTTGTCTTGTAGTAGATCTCTCCAAGAAAGGAACTGGGTGTGATTTGAATCAGATTTTATGGAGGCCACATCAATAAAATCTACAATATAAATAGGTATAGTAGTTATAGTGGAATAATTTCTCATCAAACATATTCTGTTTCATTTCCATAATTATATACTCTAGCTAGGTATATAAATTTAAATACATAAGAAACTTTGTGAGTAGTATATATCGGCTGCTCAGGATACCTTTTGTTTATCCTTTCAGTAGAAAACTTCATAAACGATGTGTAGCAAGTTGAAATTATAAGGCAAGAAAACTAAATGACTAAACATTTTGTCCAACTTCTAGTTACTTTAATCATAAAAGACATAACACCTACACTCTTCATGGTCAAGTGAGAAATTCCACCCTAAATAACTAATGATCATTGAAGAAATACATTAACTCCTTAATTTAGGCTAGAAAAGAGCATATTTGATTTTTGCCCATTTCTTTAATTTTTTATGTGCCCTCTCGGCCTATATTCTCCATATAAAATAGGTGAAACTTTGTGAGCATGCAATGGCTAAATAGAATTCTACCTCTTCTGTGGCTATATCTTTAAAATTGGACACATCTTCTGGTTGGAACCACATTATTTATTTTGATGTACGACCCTTTCTTCCATAGATTCCTGGGTATGTCTCTTCCTCCATCCTCGACAGTACGCTTCATTTTTGGAAATATGCTACAGTTCTCTGAAAAATATTTACTTTCCCACAAGTGAGTTAGTTTTTCCTAAAAGAATGGTCAATATTTGACTTAGGTAGTGAATGCAAAGGAATTTGACCTATTTTTCTGCTTCCTCTCTATAAAATTCAGCTTCTTGTCTTTCACATCTTTAAGTTTTCTTTTATGGATTTGTCAATGACTGAATAATCTCTGGAATCATAGAAGTCAAGATAACTCCCAGTCAAATGAGGATGCTTCTTCATCAAATGTTATAAACATGAATGCAAATATGTTTGAAGAAATCAAAGGGCCCATAAGGAGCTCAACAAAGGGTATATGAATTTATGAGGCAATTTTTCGGTGCTAGTGTAAATTTCTCCATTATAAACATTTTATGGGTCCATGAGGGGTAGGTCAAGTGGGGAATTGTTGGGAGAGATAGGATAGCCTTAGATTCTTGCAGCTACAGTAAAGTATTTTTTTTCAAAATATCTTGTAAGAATGATAGCACGACAGGCCAATTTTAGGACTTGCGCCTTAGATTGGCACAGAGATTCAATTTGACATATGCAAAAGATAAACCTTGTCAAATCAGGATAAAAGTATTTTATTAAGGAGGAGAACACCCATTGAAAACTTAAGTTGTTACCTATTTTTATGCCTTGAATATTCTAGGAAACAATCATTGAATTTTGGCACTACACATTTATTGTATAGGAGCTACAATCTCCTTTGGATTTGAGTGTTTTCTGAATTGGAATTTAAGGCTGGAAAGCATGGAAGTTCAACGTGTTCTTTTTGAGAAAATTTTCTAGTATATTATTATGATTTTAGAATGATGTTTTGTTTATAACAGTTTAATATATGGTCTCATTAAAATTGTATATGATCGATCCAGACCATCTTCTATCCAAGTTGATTTTTCCTCTTGTAATTCCCCACTTAAGTTGTTATTTCCTCTTGCATTTTATCAACACTTACTTTAAGTTTGAGTATTTTCTGAATAGAAATTTAATGCTGGCAACCATTGCAGTTCAAGTTTAACATGTTCCATTTGAGCAATTTTATTTGTTGTTATATTGTTTTGACTGTCTATGTGCCAGACATCTTCTGAAGTCAATATCTTCTTTGATGAGCGTCTCTCAATCGATATCCTATCTATTCTTTTTTATTCCCTAAAATTCTTGAGCCTCTAGTTGCATACCCACAATCTAATTTATGACCATATTGAAGCATATATTTCTTACAAAAGATGTCCCTTTTTGAGTTCCATGAGTACATCATTTTCTATGTTTGGGTATAATCTGGTGTATCGAACAATAAGTTTTATTTAAATTTTTTTTTCGAAAAGTAGTATGGTGTCATTAAACTTTATTAAATATAAAGAAAAAGTTTACAAAATAGAATTTAAAAAAATTGCAAATTCAAAATGAGCTGTCTTCCTCCCTACTATTAGAATCAAGAAAATATTGATTCGTAACCCAATATTTTAAGTTTTACATAGAACCCTAGATTTGCAGAATAATAATCATACTACAGCTCCCAGAACTAAGTCTGAAACAAAATAACGAATGTAGAAACGGATACATAAAAGAACATATTACAATGCCAACAAGGAAAAGTGTTGAGAAGACTAGAAGAAGAGAGTAAAAAACAATTATTATTTGAATTGTTGAAAAGATATAGAGTCACCATGCGCTACTCTATCAACATTATCTTGAGTACGAAAATTGAAATGTTGATGACAAAATGTGCTTTCATCAATTGCCTCCTCTACTGTGGATTTTGAATCACGAATAATACATGCTGAGGCTAGTAAGGGGAAAATGGAAAATAAAACACTTTATCAAAAAATTCAGATTCGGCTGTATCTTTCCTTCTATGGATTTTTTGCTACATATTTCTAGCTTTTGGCGTTGGAGTTTCCATCAAGAAAGATATTACCTCTTTAAATATCACGGTCTGCAATTCTTGGTTGAGATTTTCATGAAGATAAGAAAGCCTTCCAGCTACTCCCACGATATTTCTCATGTCTATTCAAAATTTTGGGAATTTTTGAGTAATGGGAAACAGGGAGAGAAGAGAATTCGAAAGGTGTGTAAGAGGTTTTGGAAATGATTTCAACTACCATTCAACATAACATTGAGGGAAAATTAAAAGTTGGGTCTTTCCAGAAATCGGTCATCTACATTTCCAGACAGAACAAGACCATAAACAAAAATAATAGCGGAATTCTTCAGATCTCGATCATTAAATTTTTTTTCAATTTATTCAGCACTGAAACCATAAAACAAAATGTAAATTTCTCATCGCTAATTCTATAATTTCCATAGTCCCTAGACCGTGAGTTTTCTCTAACCACCAAAATCGTTAGATTTTCAGCACTACTTAAATGTTAAATAAAATTCCAAATTTAGTTTTTGCAAAATATAACTTTTATAGCAGAATTATGAACAAGATTACAATAAATTCATACTTTCTGAACCCAAAAATATCTTGAAATGCAAGGCCGCCGCGCACCTCAGATTCTGAACAAATTTATAATCTGCCAAAATATGATATAAATTGCTTACCAGTTATAGATTATGTAGTTAGCCTGAAGAGAGCATGTAGTTAGCCTGCAAGACCTTGGCTCTGTGGAGTGGACGATAGGGATTTTCAAAAGCAAACAAAAAACATTCACTACTCTAACATAGACACCTCAAAAGGCTCATCAAATTTATTTTAACAATAAAGGCTGTCCAATGCAGCAAGAAATACAAAAAACTTAATAATAAATTTGACCACCAAAGATATTCCTTGGATCCTCCTTTCCCATTTCGATTACATCTAATTTCCCATTTCGATTACATCTAAGTGGCGTGAGGAATTCGGCCGCATCAATATGGAATTTAGATACTCCTTTCCCATTTCGATTACATCTAAGTGGCGTGAAGAATTCAGCCGCATCAATATGGAATTAAGAATATTATTACTAAATAAATTGATTGACGTGTTTCAGTTGATGGAGATAACGCGTGTTAAGATTTATGTAAATTAAAATAATGTATAAGTATTACCCTCATTAGATGTGAACACATTACGTTTGGAGACCATGGTGAAGGCAATATATGCGTATTTGGTGCTTTTACTGCTCACATCGCCATTAACTTTTGCTTCTGGTAATGTGCACTCTTCTTCTCTATGATATTTTGTAATAGGAATGAAAATATATTTTTTGCTTTTCTCGTTGAAAGTTTTATCCAAAATGATGAAATACTTACCATTTGTGAAATGGGCACTGATTTAAAATGAGAAGTCTCCGTGGACTATAGGGACTATCCTGATTATTGCGAAGTAGGCAGCGGTGCATTTCATGGGCCATGTTTCGACGATGATCCATGTAACGAAACGTGTGTACTTGATGACCACCTTCAATTTGGAGTCTGCAGGAAACTTGCTTGCAGATGTTTTAATCCTTGTTAGAATACCAATGTTTTAATCGTGATATCAATAAAATCTATGCAATGATTGTATGTCTATATGTATTTTCTTAATCTTTTCAAGAATTAATTTTTATTTGTTTTGTGCATTTCTCTTCTGGAATCGTAATATCAATGTAACCTTTGCAATGATTGCATATCTATATGTATTTTCCTAATCTTTTTATGTTGTTTATATTTTATTTCACAATGAAAAGAACTCCAAAAATTTATGAAAACTCAAAAAATTTATAAAAACTTGTAGTTAAAAGTTCAGAATGTAGGACAGTTATATACAAAATTAAATTTTGTCGGTATGATCCTAAATTCCTAAGCAGTTTTTAAGATTTTCAAAGCAAGTTTATGTAATGAAATCATAAAGGATCTTAACATATATTAAATTCTATTTGGAATTGATATGATGCTTATTGCAATTTTTTTTATAGATCTTGCAAAATATCAGAGGAATTTCTCTTTTGGAATCGTAATATCAATTAAACCAATGCAATGATTGCATATCTATGTGTATTTTCTTAATCTTTTTATGTTTTTTACACTAAAAAATACTATGAATATTTATAAAAACTTTTAGTTAACTGCTAAGAGTATAGGATAATTATATACGAAATTAAATTTTCTCACTATGATCTTAAATTCGTAGAGCGGTTTGTAAGATTTTCAAACAAAGTTAATGTAATAAAATCATACATAATATTAACATATATTAAATTATATTTGAGAATGATATGATGTTCATCGCAACAAAATTATAGATCTTGCAAAATATCAGATGAGAAATAAATTACCCCTCTAAATTAATAAAATTAATGCAATGAATTCAATGAATGCATTTAATTCAATTAATTCAATGAAATTAATCAAACCCTGGCATATGGGGTTCAATTCTACCGAGGATCTCCCTTCGAGGGTTCCTGTTTGGGTCCACCTGTCGCAGCTTCCTTTGGAGTTTTGGCGCGAGGATATCCTTCGACAGATTGCTTCTTTGCTTGGGAAGCCAGCTGCTATAGCACATCAATCACTAGATAAAAAGGTTATTTCTTATGCCCGTATTTGTGTTGAAATTGATTTAAGTAATCCTTTGCCAGATTCTTTGGAAATTTGCCTAGGCTCTTCTTCTTGGATTTAGCAGCTAGACTATGAATCCCTTCCCTTCCAATGCCGCATTTGTCATGAGTATGGTCATTTACAGTGCCAATGCCCTCAAGCCTCTAAAGGCAATGGTACTCCTGGCAGGTTCTCAGGCCCAAGGATGGCTAATGATGGTAAGAGGAATGGTCAAAATGTTAGTACTAGAAAAGGGAAAGTTCAGTCTGATAGTACTGGTAAAGGGAAAGCTCAGATGAATACTTCAAGTAAGGGGAAAGGGAAAAAAAACACTACCAGTCCTGATAAGGATGGTTTTATCCCTGCTCGCAACCGTGCTAAGGGAAGGGGCCAGAAGCTACCTCATCTAGATCGGCAAGTGGACTCAGGGTTCAATTGACTTGAGGTGCTAGAAAACATGGTCATAGAAGAAGGCATTCCTACAGATGCTCAATGCAGGGTTACTGGCTCAAGTGGGAGGAGTTCTATTCTTAGTGGCAACCAAGATGTTGTAGTTCAGCAGTAGCTAGAGATCCCTATTGGCCCTGAGTCTGGTGCCCTTGTGGTTTCTCCTACTCCACAGGAAAAGGATATTCTTTTGGAAAATTTGGTCAAGGATGTGTTTGCCTTTGGTAAAGAAAAGGGATCTTCTCTTTCTTTGGGTTTGATGCAAAGACCATTTAAGAAAGTCTCTTTTTCTACTCCCTCAAGAGTTGGGTAAAAGCAGTATCAGGAAAAAATTAAACTTACAGGAGATTTACTGGTAGAGTCTGGGGATGTAAAGACCATGGATGAACATTTCCCCCAATCTACTCAATGATTATTCTCTCATGGAATGTGAGGGGGTTGAATAGCATTCCCAGACAAAAATCTATTCATGAGCTGGTGGTTGATCATTCTCCAGATATCCTTGTATCAAGGAGACCAAGATTTCAGTGGATTCCATGTTTATATGTGCTCCTAATATTTGATTTCTGGGGAAATGTCAGTGTGTTGGTGCTTTGGGGAGCTCTGGTGGTCTTTCCATTTGTTGGGATCCTCAGAAAGTTACGCCTCTCTACTGGATCTCTTGTCACTCAGCTCTCTCAATGGTGTCCTCTTCTCTGAAAATTGGAGAGATGATTCTTGTTACTAATGTGTATGCCCCGATAGATCTCCCTGGCAAGATTAAGCTTTTGGCACATATTAGGCATGTTAGAAGCTGTCACCCATTCTTGCCTTGGATTGTTGCCGAGGATTTCAACTCTGTCATTAGTCTGGAGGAGAAGCGGGGTGGGTTGGCTCGCTTGGGTCCTTCTTCTGAGCTTCTTCAGGAAAATATGGATCTTTTACATCTCTCTGATGTCAGACCTCTTAATGGGCTCTTTACATGGAATAATAGAAGGGTTGGAGATGATGCCATCTCAAAACACTTGGACATGTTCCTGGTTTCCTACTTTTGGAACTATGGCTCTCTTTCTGTCTCTTCTAAAATTCTTGATTGGAGAGGCTCTGACCACTGGCCTATTAAGCTCACGGCTAGTTATGTTGCCACCCCCAAGAAGCCTCCCTTTAAGTTCCAGTTGATGTGGCTTCGAGACTCTTCTCTCCATGATTTAATGGCTCATTGGTGGAGACAGGGTGGCCCTACCTATGACACTACTATGTTCTCCTTCTCTAAAAATTTACAATATGTCAAAAGGAAGTTGAAGAATTGGAATAGGACTTGTTTTGGTAATCTCCACATCATGAAGAAGAGGGCTTAGGATCGTTTGGATGTTATTACTAGGCAGATTTGGGATTTGGGTTTTTCTGAAGCTCTTGGCATAGCGGAATCCCAAGCTTCTAGTGATTTAGCAGAGTGGGATCTTAGAGAATAAATTTATTAGAAATAGAAGGCTCAAGTTGAATGGCTTCAAGGAGGGGACAAGAACACCGCATTTTTCCATAAATCTATATAGGCTCAACGTAATAGGAGTTACATTTCTTCTCTTGTCACTTCTGTTGGGACGCATCTAACCTCCTCTCAAGCTGTGTCTAGGGAAGCTATTCAATTTTACTCTGCTCTCTTTTCAGATGACTTGCCTCCAACTGAGATTGAGGAGAATATGATCTTGTCCTGTATTCCCTTTGTTGTGACCGGGGAGATGAATGACTCTCTTATGGAGCCGATTTGTATGTCTGACTTGGAGGAGGTGGTCTTCAGCTTGTGTAAGGGCAAAGCTCCGGGGCCTGATGGCTTCCCTGTTGAATTCTTCTAGGAATTTTGGGATATTATCAATCAAGACCTTTTGGATGTGGTTCAAGAATCCTATTCCAACAAAGCTATGCTTTGGGCTTTGAATGCTACTTTCCTTGTCCTTATTCCGAAGAAGGAAGAGGCTAATTAGTTGGACTTCTTTCGACCCATTGCTCTATGTAATGTGGTCTATAAAATCATTTCTAAGCTCCTAGTGGAGAGGCTTAAAGTTTGGCTTGACATGGTTATCTCTGAGGAACAAGGGGGTTTTGCGACTGGAAAACAAATTTTGGATGGGGTGGTTATTGCTTCTGAAGCCATTCACTCTATGTGTACTTCTAGAGAGCACGCCATGTTCATCAAGCTCGATATGGCTAAGGCTTATGACAGAGTCAATTGGGGTTTCTTGGGGAAAGTTCTTCTGGCTTCTGGCTTCAGTTAGGAATGGGTTAGCTGGGTTTGGAGCTGTGTTACTACTCCCTCCTTCTCGGTCCTTCTTAATGGTGAACTATCTGAGTTATTTGGGGCCTCTAGGGGTCTTCGCCAGGGAGATCCTCATTCTCCTTATTTGTTTATCATTATGGCTAAGGGACTTGGAAGACTTATCAATTCCCATGTATCCCAAAATCTGATTCAGGGCTGGTGATGGGGAAATGGGCTGCCCACTCTTTCCCACCTTTTATTTGTTGATGATATGGCCCTTGCTGGGAGAGCTTGGATTCGGGAAGCTGAATCCTTTTGGCTCACTTTGGATACTTATTTGGCTGCCTTAGGTCATAAAATCAATGACCACAAGTCCTCTATTTTTTTCTTCAACACTGCTGAGCCTATTTAGTAGTGGATTGCTAATATCTTGAGATTTCAGATTGAGTCTCTCCCTTTGACTTATTTGGGTGTCCCTATTGTGGTGGGAAGACAACCCAGGCTTTTCTAGCAGAACTTGCTCAACAAGCTTCGACAAAAAGTCAATCATTGGACTCATAGGTGGCTCTCTACTACTGGCAGGGCAACTCTCTTGCAATCTGTGATTCTGGCCCTTCCTATATACAGAAGCATGGTTCAGGCTGCCCCAACGTATTTTCTTAAGGAATTTGATTCTCTTTCTCGCCAATTTCTTTGGAGTGGCAATTTGCAAAATTCTAAATGGAGCCTCATCAATTGGGATGCTGTCTGCAGCCCAAAAAAGGAAGGAGGCCTCGGCCTTCATTCTCCTATCTTGTGCAGTCAAGCTCTTGTTGCCAAGGTCTATTGGCACTAGTGCTCCAGCCGGTCTCAACTTTGGGCCCGTATCCTATCACACAAGTATTTACCTGGTGCTGAACCTTCAGATGTTTCCAGGTTTCCTCTTGAGGAAGAGGCTCTATGGTGTGGAATACCCTCAAGATTGGTGCTCACCTGGTGAAGAGAAGTCTTTTTTGGATTTGTAACAGAGGCACTGAGGCTCTATTTTGGAGTGATTCCTAGAATGGGCATCCTCCTCTCTTGTCCTCTCATCCACACTTACAACCTCTTTGTGATTTTTTCCTTTCTACTGGTTGGAATAAGGTGGCTCATTATAAGGAGGCTCATAACCTGGGTCTTGTTGTTGGTTACAGATGGAAGAATTCTTCTGATTGGCCACCGGGTGGTTCTCTGGGGGATCGGTTGGAGCTTTCTCAGATCTTGGTTTCTAGGGAGTGCAACTCTCTACAGGAACCTGATGTTTTGGCTTGGGGAGGTGCTTCTTCTGGAAAGTATTTTGTTTCTTTATGGTACCTTTGCACTGACTAAGCAACTATTTGGCAAGGTAGAGGTTTCTTGGTGGAGGAAAGCTTGGAATAGTTTTTCTTGGCCTAAGTGTAACTTTTCCTCTGGATTCTGGTTTACAATCGCTGTCTTACTTGGGAGCATATTTGCAAGAGAGGATTCCAGGGGCCCTCCATCTGTGTCTTATGCCATAATAGTGAAGAGACTATTTCCCACCTTTGTTTTCAATGCTCTTTTGTCAAGCAGATTTGGCTCTTCTGGTGGAGTGTTTGGGGATGCTCATGCTGGCATGTTTCTTCCTTGTCTAATTTCTAGGACTGTCTAGGCCATCCCCCTTCCAAGACCTCTTTTTTTCAGTTTTCTTGGACTATTGGCCCTTCCTTTATTTTATGGCATGTTTGGCTTGAGAGAAATAGGAGGATCTTTCATGAGGTGCAACTGGGGATTAGACACCTATGGGGGAAAATTGTTCATTCTCTTCATGAAACACTCCTAGAAAAATGGACTCCTCCCTAGTATAGAGTTCTTAAAATAAACACTGATGGCTCTTCTCAGGGAAATCCTGGACCGACTGGCATTGGGGGAGTTGGGCGTGATAGCTCTGGTGATGTTCAGTTTCTGTTCTCTATCTACAAGGGTTACCATACAAATAACCTCATGGAAGCCCTCACTATCTTGGTTGCAGTGGAACAGTGTTTTCAACGTGGTTGGAGAAGAATTACCTGTGAGACTGACTCGCAAGTGGCAGTGAATTTATTGAATAGATTGAACCTTGTGGATGTGGATTGGCATTTGGCTCTAGCTATTCAACAAATCACTCAGTTATGCAATTCTCTGGATTCTGTGTCTTTTATGCATATCCCTCGGGAGTGGAATGGTGTGGCTGATTGCTTGGCTAAATGGACTTCCAAGCACGCGTTGGACTGGAATATTGTTGATCATAGGATGCTTCCCCCTAATTTATCTCATAAGCTGGCTCAACTTGTTGACCAGGGTAAAGCTCTTTAGTACTCTTTGTTTCCTCTGTTGTTCTATACTCTTTGGTATTTAATAAAAATTTTACCCCTCTTTTAGTTAAAATCTATCTCAACTATCTCTATTATATAATTGGAGCTCCTTTATCAATGCTTAATTTCATATTCAGAATTCCTCAAAAAATGTAATTAGCACTTAATTAATCATCTAAATCAACCCATGATGAATATCAAATGCACAACCCATGACAATGAATATATAGCCTAATGACTCTTCATTTGAAAGCTTTATGCGAATGTATAAATGGATGTGTACAGTCATGCACTATATTGTGTTGTAGTGAATATTGAATTTTAAATTGAATAATATTCAATATTGAATATTATGTTGTAGTAAATATTGAATAATATTGAATGATGAATATGTATCTCTGCTTGATTTTCAACCATTGGTATGAGAGCCATGGTTAAGTATTGAGTGGTGATGGTGCCAAGACATCACGTCCATTGGTGTGATGGATGTACAAAAGATAAGGATTTAGAAGAGGAAGGTAGGCTTATTAATTTTCTTTCCTTTTGATGTAGTTATGACTGCAATTGGCAAAGAGATGGAAAAGAACAAAGAACCCAAGAATCTGGAGGATTACCTTAACAAAGAAATTGTGACCCTAAAAAGGAGATTTTGATGCTCAGAGAGTGAATTTCTTGCATGGAGATAGAAAATTAGAAAATTGTGAAAGAGTGGGAGTATTCTGAAAAGAGAAGTAATGAAGAGATGAAGTTGGAATTGGCTGAGCTCTATATAAATCTTATTGAGTTAGGAATTGATGAGGAAAAAATGTGAAGCTGAAAAGTCCAAACGAGATGGACCAGCTAGAATTGAAGGTAAAGCTACCGAGAGAATTGGGTCATTGGACAAACCTATGTTTCTTGAGGTTTCCAAGTATAATGGCGGTGGTGGGAAACCATGTGATGTCAATGGTAATGAC